>JAZEWT010000015.1:9397283-9414566 GCA_036362905.1 Mordacia mordax | reverse complement strand
GCGCTTTTTACTTTTATGCTCATTTGAGCGAGCAAGCGCTTTTTACTTTTATGCTCATTTGAGTGAGCAAGCACTTTTACTTGGAGACGGCAACTTGAGCTCCAACACCGGCCCCACGAGGAGGATGCATTGCCATTGTTAATGAAATTGCGCAAACATCGGCGGTGTGCCAACTCTATAATTACGAGCAAATCTCCTTGCACGAATCCACCCACAGCAGAGCAGAGCTTTCCAGATAACAGCGGCAGCTGAAACCCAGAGGTGACACGCAGAACCCAAGAAAACGAACGGTCGACCCCAGTGCAGTGAGTGATCTTCTGCAACACCGCATCCTCTCCACATTCGCGACGTTATTTACAAGCGCGCACGCGCGGGACAGTTTTAACAACCAGTCACACACGACTGCGCGTCACACTGTGCTTCCTTTCCATATTGAAATGAGACAGCTCGGAGATGGAAAGCGGGTTCACAAACGGGTCTGTGAGGTCCGTGCCACTGAAGAGGCAGTCAACCATTCTGATGTACACTAAAAAAAGGACAAAGATTACCTGTATAGCCTTAACAGACCAATCAGGGTAAGTGCAGCAAGTGCGCACCTGTGAAGGCCAGCAAGGCATCACAACGGGAGGTAGGTAAATAGCTCCACACTTGGCTGCCTTTGTCTCCTCAGTGCTGAAGTTTAGATACTGCACCAGGTTACTCTTTTAATGCCAAATCGACATAGGGGAAGCCCAGTGCCGATTCTGAAAATCCTCACTGATGTTGACAGTGAGGGGGACTCGAACTTGATAAGCTGGGTTCGCAGCACAGTGCGCTATCCGCTACTCCACTCCATACTCACACACACTCACATTGGCATAGATGCAAACACATCCTCGTCTGCACGTACGCAAGCGCACACACGTACACCGCGGCGCGTTTTCTCTATCAGAATAAACAATTCGCGCAGATGCACCATTCCCGTGCCTCCGCCGGTGGTGTTGCTGCCCTTGTTACTGCAAGCATGTGAAGGAACTGCAGATGTTCAAAAGCAAACGCAGACCAAGTCAAGCAGAGCTTTTTCATGACGACCAAAGAGTACGCAAGAGAGATGAAATGACGTCCTCCTTGGGTCATATGGTGCAACACACACAGACAAACAGATTGAGGCGTGCATGATTGGAGGATAATACAGTTTTAAAATTAACGTATTATGCTAAAATATAAAGTCACACTATACTAAAATAACCATTAAAAACATGGTGAAAAGTTATGGGTTCTATTTGCCAGTGTACATATGTAATAAGTAGAACAGGTTTTTTACCATTTCTGGCAATTATGCGGGTGTTAAGATCTAAAAACACCAAAATAGACACATTTCACAATGTTATCAAAGCTTCCTGTTGGCATATTTTCCCACAAGTATGTGTGGCTTTTGCAAACTAGACACATTGTGAAATGTGTCTAGTTTGGTGTTTTTAGATCTTTACGCCTGCATAATTGCCAGAAATTGTAAATAACCTGTTCTACTTATTACATATGGTGAAAAGTGTTTGTAGACAGTATGGATCTGTGAAAAGTCAGAAAAATGCAACATAGCTATCGAAGGATCTCCTCGTACTTTTATGAAAGTGTCTCTGTATTGTCTTTTGAATTGTCTAGTAAGGTGACTATGCAAGTGGGGCGGTGGGAGGGAATTGCCACAGGTCCGGGGGGGGGGGATGCTGGTATAAGCCCAGAGGGAGGGGGGGTTAAGGAGTTGGCATGAGTCCAGAGGGGGGCGGGGGGGCAACACAGTTGTGTGGTGCAAGACGGTGACGCCCAGTGGACGAGGGAGCCGTGTGCGCCAGAAGGGGGGGGGTGGTGGGGGAGTCAAAGCAAGGCTCGAAGAACAGAGTCCAGGGATGATGGAGGCATCTTGATGTTCAGGAGCCAGACTACTTTCGAAGAAGTAACTATTGCACAGTCTGGCAGACCTGCTCTTGATGCTGTGGAATCTTCTCTCAGATGGTAGTATGGTGAACAGTCTATGGAAGGGGTGGGAAGAGTCAGCCACAATGCTGGTTGCCTTGCGGAGCGGATGGCTGAATTTATCCTGCAAACAGGGGAGAGTGGTGCCGATGACCTGCTCCGCTGTCCGCACAACTCTTTGGAGAGTAGCGCGGTCGGAGGGTTGGCAGTTCCCGTACCAGAGACTAATGCAGCTGGTCAAAATGCTCTCGATGGTGCCCCTGTAGAAGGTTGTGAGGATGGGTGTTGGAAGGTGCGTCTTCTGCAGTTGTCGTAGAAAGAATAAGCGCTGCTGGGTTCTATTCGCTCGGGAACTAGTGTTGGTGGTCCAGGAGAGGTCACCTGCGATGTACACACCAAGGAACTTGGTGCTCTTCACTCGCTCCACCGTGGCACCGTTGATGCTGGGTGGAGAGTGATCAGCGCTGGACCTTCTTAAGTCTAAAATCATCTTTTTGTCTTCCCATCGTTGAGAGACAGATTGTTGTCCTTGCACCAGTCTGCCAGCTGTTGCATCTCCTCTCTGTACAAAGTGTCATCATTTTTGAGGGTATAGGGGTCTCTGGATGTGCCCTGCATTGGCTGAGCTCCTACCTGTCCAACCAGAAGCAGTTTGTCAGCCTCGGAGGACAAAACTTTGAGATTCATCCTACTTTGTCTGGAGTTCCTCAAGAGTTCAGTTCTCGGCCCACTCCTCTTCAGTATCTATCTACAACATTTTGGCCATATCCTGCGCAGCCTCAATCTCAGCTACCATTGTTATGCCGATGACATCCAAATCTATATCCACACAAAGTCATCCATCAATGCGTCTGATTTTTGCATGTCATCCTCACTGTCAACTGTGAAGACCTGGCTCAATTCAAATTTTCTAAAACTAAATGGAGACAAGACAGAAGTTTTGCTTGTCAGAACCCCACACCAATTGTCCAAGGCTGAACCTATACAATTGATGCTTGATGACCAGAAAATTGAAGTTGCTAAGGCCATCCGTAGTCTAGGTGCGACTCTTGATTCCTCACTCACCTTCGAGACACACATCAGCAAGGTGACGAAGGTAGCCCATTTTCATCTGAGAAATACAGCCAGACTGCACAACATCCTGTTACCTGCTGATGCTGAGAAGCCAATATTGCAATGCACTGTTCCCTGGCACACCTGGCTACATGATTAATCGTCTCCAACGTGTACAGAATGTGGTTGCCAGAGTCCTCACTCGCACACCCATCCATAATCACATATCCCCAGTAGCTGATGTCTCTCCACTGATTACCTGTTAAATACAGGATTGATTTCAAGATCCTCCTTCTCACTGGCGCAGCTCCGACATATATCCGTGACCTACTTCAGGCACCCTCCTCAACACGACAACTTCGATCCTCCAACACAGGCTTGCTGCATGTGCCCAGGTCGCACCTCCATTCGATGGGTGACAGAGCCTTCTCGAGCACTGCTCCCAGTCTCTAAAACACCCTTCCATTGTAAATTCGGCCAGCTGAGTCCCTCAGCATCTTCAAATCCCATCTCAAGACTCGCTTGTTCCGTAACCCCTTGAAGTCCTCTGGATAGGGCTATGGATGCTGATCACTGCTGTGTGCTTGGGTAATGGTGCACTGTGGAACTGTGCCATCTCGCGTGCTGCTTCAAGACTCTGGAATGCCCTTCCACTGGAGATTCGTTCAGCTGAGTCCTTGGGCATCTTCAAATCTTGTCTCAAGACTCACTTGTTCCGTAGAGCTTTCAAGCCCTCCAGCTAGGACTATTGATTCAGCTCAGTGTTGTCGTGCCGGGATGTTGGCTCTCTTCCGACTTGCGTCTGCTCGGGAATATATGTCCCTTCCTTGTTTAATAAATTGTTCATTTCTGGGCTAACTTTATGTTCTATAATTTACCGCTGCTGTTTGACTTTTAGTTGAACTGCTCTGATGTTGTTGACATGGCTTTATTGCCACAGCTCGGATTTGTAAAAAAAAACGTTGTTGCTGATTTTCCATTCTATATCGCTGGTATTGACATGCCGTTCTCTCCACAGCTCGTATTAAAAAAAAAAGTTATTATTGCTGATTTTCCGTTCTGTCGTTGTTGTTGACGCGCCGTTCTTTCTACAGCTCGCATTTGTAAAAAGAAAACCCCAAAAAGGTTATTGTTGCTGATTTGCCGTTCTGATCTTGTCGTCGTTGTTGTTGGCATGCCGTTCTCTCTGCAGCTGTGCAGCACTTTAATACCCTCGGGTGAAAAGCACTCTATAAATGCATTATTGTTCTTTCTGATGTGCCCCACTACGGTGGTGTCGTCGGCGAACTGGAGGATGTGGTTCATACTGGAGCTGGAGGTGCAGTTGTGGGTCAGCAGTGTGAACATCAGTGGGCTCAACAGACACCCCTGTGGGGCATCAGCGTTTAACATGATGGTGTTGGACTTGGTGCTGGCAAACTGGATTGTCTGTTGCCTCTCAGGAAATCCAGAATCCAGTTATAGATGGAGCTGTTGAAACCCAGCAGGCCAAGCTTTCCCATCAGCTGTGGGGGATGATGGTATTAAACGCTGAACTGAAATCGGTGAATAGCATTCTAACATAGGTATTGTGTTGATCCAGGTGAGTCAGAGCCAGGTGGAGTGTATGCGAGATCGTGTCTTCTGCAGATCTGTTTGTGCGATACGCGAACTGCATTGGGTCTAGTGTGGGGGAGAGTTGACTCTTGATGTGACTCAGGACCAACTACTCAAAGCACTTCATAATAAATGAAGTCAGTGCTACTGGGCGATAGTCGTTGAGCTCTGACAATACAGCCTTCTTCGGCACCGGTCTGACGGTGGTGGTCTTGAAGCACTTCGGGACGACAGCCTCAAGGAGGTGTCCGTTAGGAAATCAACCAGCTGGTCCGCGCAGGCTTTGAGCACTCAACGTTGTCAGGCCCCGCAGCCTTGTGTGGGTCGACCCTGGAGAGTGTCTTCCTCACACTGGCAGGGGACAGGGAGAGCACATGGTCATCTGGCGGGGGGGATGGCTTTCCTCATCGGCTCGGTGTTCTGGGCCTCAAACCTGGCATAAAAGGCGTTGAATGCGTCTGGTAGAGGCATCGGAGTCACAAACATGTGGCGGGGTCCTGTAGTCTGTGATGGCCTGGATGCCCTTCCACATGCGCCGTGTGTCTCTCGAACAGATGAAATGGTTCTTGATTTACCTTGCATAGTCGTGCTTTGCCAGCTTGATGCCGCAGGATAGGTTGCGTCTTGCTGCTCTGAGCACCATATCATCTCCTGCTCTGAAAACAGCACCCCGGGTTGTCAGCAGCTTGTGAACATCTGCTGTAAACCATGTGGCTTTTGGTTGGCACATGTGGCGATGGATTTCATAACTGTAACATCCTCAAAACATTTGTTGACGTAGCCAGTCATATTCGTCAATGTCTGTGTGTTAGCTGCTGGTCGCCGCCTTTGTGAAGATGCTCCAGTCTGTACACTCGAAGCAGTCCTGTAGGACTTCAACAGCACCCTCTGGCCATAGTCTGACCTGTTTTGTTCCAGGTTTTGCCCCCTGAAGTAGAGGTTTATATGCTGGAATGAGCATTACAGTGGTGTGGTCAAAAGGTCAAAGGTGAGAGAGGGATGTAGCTTTATATGAGGACTTGATGTTTGTGTAGACCAGGTCCAGTGTATTAAGCACTCTGGTTGGAAACTCGAAATGTGGGTAGAGTTTTGGTAATACACTTTTCTAAATTGCTTAGTTGAAGTCTCCGTCGATGACAAAAAAATCCGTCGGGGCGAAGAGATTGCAGTTCACTGATGGCCTCATACAGTTCATGTAGCGCTTCCTTAGCATTAGCATTGGGGGGTATGAACACCACCACAATAATAATGATGGTAAACTCCCGTGGCAAATAATAGGGTCTACACTTAACTGCCATGTATTCCTCCACCAGCGACGAACAGTGTTTGAAGATCATGTCAGCGTTTGCACACCATTCTGTGTTGATGTAAACACACAAGCCACCACCACGAGCCTTACCGGACTTGCTGCCCTCTCTAGCCGCATGGATAGCGATTAGCCCCGTTAGTTGAATAGCCATGTCAGGGACGTTGTTATTCAGCCACATTTCCGTGGAAATGAAAACGCAGCAGTCCCTCTCGTCGGCTGTGCAGATATTTGTAGTCTTATGTGGTCGAGTTTGTTATCCAGGCAGCAGACATTCGCCATTATAATGGATGAGATGGGTCGTCTGGTTGGGTTAGTTTTCAGCCTAGCCCGTACACCTCCCCGCTTACCGCGCTTCTGTTTCCTCTTGTACCACTTGTGGTGTCTCTTCACCGGGGTAACTGCTCTAGGCGATTCGGGAGCCAGTTCACGTAGCATGTTGAGGCTGCAGAGTTCGATTGTTAAAGCTTCTCCAATGGAATTGTAGGTTCTTTGACATCCTTCCTTAATTTCCAGTAGAATCCAGCGGTCGTATTTCAGTTTTTTGTTAGTTGCTTACACACATTTAACCGCTATAACATTGGAACACTACCAATAAAACTACAGAAACACACAAAAAACACACCATATTCAATGGACCGGAGAGGCCGCTGCGTTTACCGCGCCACCATTTCCATTGCATCCCAGATCCACGTATGAACACAAATATCTAAAAACAAAGCAATGTAACACGCCACCAAGTAGGTCATTGTAGTCGTGCTGCAGGGACGATTGCTTTTGACCAATATCACAGTGCTGTTTGACTCGCTGTCTGATGGTGTGCCTCATTATCCTGCCATTCCATGGTTAGTCTGGACCCCTGGAAATCAAGTTGACACGTTATGCCCAAGCCCGATTACTTTCCTCACAACTCTATAGTTAATTATTATTATTTAACAAACACCCTTGTCCAGGACAACTTATATCATTATAGAGGTGTAAGGAAACCAGAGAGACAAGGGGAAGGCAGCTATGCATTCAGCCGGCGCCAACATTAGCCAGACACTGCATTTTATTACGATGTTATCGGCAAGTTAATTAATGAGCATTTTTATAGATGTGGGAGGAACCCGGAGGAAACCCACGCAGAACAAGGGGAGAACACACAAACGCCACACAGAAAGGAACCCTAGGCATGAATCGTACCCCCTTGGGCAGGACTTTCTTTCTGTGAGGCACAGATGTTACCACTGCTGCTCGATTTGGTTCCTTAAGAAGCACAATGCAGCAAAACGTACAACGACATTGTACCCTTCGACCACGAAACTCAACCCAATGACGCATCGGAGGGTTTGGTGCGCACGCTCAAAATTCTCTCTCCCTCTCAGGCTCACCGGCACAATAACTAACCGCACGTTCTTCTAGCGCAACCTTCACACCCACACGATGTCGAGTATTTTTAGTTTTGTACTTCATATTTTTTCATGGGAACTGACAACACGAAGTAAACACTTGCTCCATCCGTGGATGTGCCACTTAAAAAAAAAACACTCAGTAGACAGCATTATACTCACAAAATGTTTGGCCACATGTGCTGCCAATATATACTCGTTGATGTGTGACACCTATTCATTGTTTTGCTGGAACACTTTGGCATTCTCGTTTTTCACAGCTCAATGATGATGCCTCCAACGTAGGCAATCAAGAAAGGGGGCCCAGACTCAAAATGATGCAAAGAAGTTTGGAGCAATTTTCAACTACTGAACTTGATACGGCGCAACATATCCAAGTGCATCGGAACGGTTTAATGATAAATGTGACCTGCTACAATGCATGGAATGGGAAAAATGGACAATGATGTTACTAAACCGAACGAGATGCCGAGACACGTGTAAGAAAGCAGAGGGAGAAGTCTGAAATGACACCGCACGACACAAAGGGGAAACAAAACACAGCGATCAGAGAATGCGTGCAAACTATAGACACCACGAGGCGATGCTGAAAGAAGTCGGCAGATTGGACAGCACGCGGTCACTTGAAGCGATGACGACCAGTGTTCGAGGCAGTGATCGAATGGTAGGAAAAGGACAGATCGCGTTCCCGGGAGTAGAAACAACTGCAGAGACAGAGCAATGAGATCGGCTCATGCTCACGAGCGAGATGGATTGTGGCATCAGTGAGACCACAGAGTGATGGCGACGGGCTCGAGGAGAGCTTCATCCAACAGTAGCAGATTACGTAATCATGACGACGATGCATTATATACTGTGTTAATAATAACAAATCCTGCTGCCGTTCTTTCAAAATTAAGAGCACATATTGACATGTAACGTATAAAAAGGTTTGTTAAGCATCTTTGAGATAAAGCACTGACAATGATGGCAAGCAATCAAGGGCATAAGCTAACCACAAAAGCATGCAGACGTACAAACACGCGCGCATATACAAAAACACGCACCGCCCACACATGAACAAACAGGCACACGGACAAGCAGGCGTATGTCAACACATGCAAAGAAGCATGGGTACACACACATGCACCCTATGAGAAAGCAGACACGCACACATAACACCCACACAATAACACATGTGCACAAAAACACACGAATGCACACATCCAAACACAGGTACGTGCAAGCACGCAGATGCTAATCACGGTTCGTTCCACATCACAGAAGTCCGTGAACAAAGCCGTTAATGTTGGCGTTCCAGGAAATGGGTTTCATAACACGTTTGATAACAGGGACTCATTTTCACTGAATGCATTCAATTCGACTTGGAATTGCACATGAAACAACGTGCGAAACGAGCAAAGGATTAACGCAAATGTTAACCCTAGTGATCCAAACAACTGGTTTTCATTTAACGGCGAAGGCATCATACTTGTCGAAACATCATGAAAAGAATCCTCCGATCGTCACACACAAAACGATACGAGGATCTTTCGGTGACGAATAATTGGCCTGTACATGGGATCATAGGCTGGAGGGAAAACTGTAATGAACACGACAAGTGCTGGCTAGCATTATGTTCCTTGCCTTATTATGGCAATTTGCAAAGTCCACTACGGAAATTGCCTTCTACAGAATAAACTCGCGAGCCGTACAGTGTTCTGCGGAATAACGGCCACTCTGCAGCAGAAACAATCCAACAGGATGTGCGCGCCATTATCAGCACAATTATGTATATTTTTTTATTATTAAACAACAATTTGCTAAGACTGTAATTATCATTAAAACCATCTTTCAGACTGGCACATTTAAATATATAAAATATTTATTTGAAAGGCTTGCCTATTTATTCTCTTTGCTGATTATGAGTTAAGAATGTTAATGAGAAATTAGCATTTGCAATGACAATTAGCATTTCCACTAATTATATAAATAAACATAAAATGTGGGGATGCGCGGTGCACGTGAGGTTTCCATGTCGCAGACGATTTTCTTTGCTGGTGCGGGTCCCTGGCGCTAATTATTGCACATGGCGCCTCCTGGTAAATTTTCAACCTCACGTTCAAAAGATCCCTCGTTGAGCTTCAACTCATTCGTTCATTTGCATAATAAGCAAAGAATCCGTATTAATGCACGTCCGTGCGCATTATTTTACCGAGACCTATCATCAATAGATGAGGTATCACTTTACACCTTGCGACGTGTGGCTCGCGCTAATGTGCTCATCAATCCGAGAGAAAATAATATGTAACGTTGACCCGACATTACCCGGTTAATTCGAACTTATGGCCCGCAGGGCGTTGCTTACCTGCTGTACCGCTCACACGAGCGCGGTGCATGGAGCGACGCTCATTTAAAAAAACATTTCATGCACAGGCAAGAGTGACTGGGCAGAGACTGACAGCCAGCAAGCTATATATCCATGTGATACAACAAACGTTGGAACACACCACAGCAACATTTTAAAAAGTGGGTTTTCACCAGGCACTCCAGTTTCCTTCCACAGTCTAGGTTAATTGTCCTGACTAAATTGTCCCCAGTGCTCTGAGATGTTGTACCTTGCTCACCCCTTGCCGCCGGACACCTGTTAAAAATAGCTATACAGCTCAACGATTCCTTCCAGCTTAAAGAAAAACTGACTGATCAACTCACTGCATGTAAAAAGAGCCCGGTTTAATCAAAGCTACTGGAAAACTAGTTCAAACTCAGGATCTCTAGGCTGTCAGCTCTAAACTCTTAACTACAGGCTCACCATCAGGTTATCCCCACGGAACAGACGTGCCTGCGGGCTTGCACCTGCACGCAAGGCGGCAGCGCGGAGGACGACGCGCTTACCAGCTTCTTCCGTTTGTCCTGTTCTGTCGGTTGCTCCAGCTCTTCTCCGAAGTGAACCTCCTCCACAGCCATGATTAGTCGGCTTCGGGAGGGGGCACACATTTAAACAATCACCGTTTAGAAAACGTTGATGCCATCTCTAAAAACGAAGACCGCGACCCCCTGATTATCATTATCACTAGAAGGATTTTCTAAAGGAGTTCTGTGAAATTACCCTCCATATGCTTTTCCATAACATTGGGACTATGCATTACTCTGGTCTACAAATTTTCAAACTAGCAATGTCTCCTTTATGTTACGATATGAGTGATGTCGCTGAAATGAAGGTGATATATTATCCAAAAAAAATTATACCACTGTTTGTTAAAGCATTGTTATGCATGAACAGGCTCACTTGCATTGAAGACACATGGACAACTGATTAAAAAAAACTCGGGCACATCGGCAATTAGGAGGCCCATAGGTTCCCTTAGCCATCAGCTGTTGTGACGATAGTGGGTGCAGCGGCGATATCAGAAGTTAAGCCTCTACACGGGATGGTGCCGGTCTATATCGCTGATCTCTACTCTGGATACGGTCAATGAGAGACGTTGCACGCTGCATTCGGGCTCGACAACGGCTGCCGCCGGCAGACTCGTAGAGACGAAACACCGTCGGCAAACACCGAGTTCCGCAGCCATGCTTTCTGTGCGGCTGGAGTAATAGCGCGGAACAGACGTCCAGCGAACGTCAAACTTACACCAACTATTGACCCATTTTAAGAAACGGCTAAAAAGGCATTTATTTTTCATCTATTTTCCTAAGCTCCTACAAAGCACTCTTTGCAGTCTAGTTTTCACAGTATGGCGCTGTATAAATGAGCCACATCATTGTCATCAAATTATCATCATCGTACCCCATAAGCCTCTCCCCCCCCGGGGGCCAAGTGGCCATACACGACGTCCCCAGCCCACCCCCCCTCCCCCCCCCCAGCTCACTCTCGGTAGACGCCTCCATCCGGATCCTCCATCATGATGTCGTGCAAAGCCTCGGCGCAGACGTTGACGAGGCCACAAAAGCGGTCCTGGACGATACTGCACGACAGTGCCTCGAGTCAGGGCGGCATGCTCGCACGTGCGCACCACACATAGACATCAGTCGATTCGTTTCACCAACTCCTCGTCGTCAGGTCTGCGATGTACACGAACGTACTGACGTACAGAGGGTCACGCGAATGAGTGAAGATTATGTACAATATGTGTATTTGGTTTAGTCGGCGTGTAGCAAAATATAAAAAACGGTAGATGAAAAAATATATTATTATTTTTACATGTTCGTGACAAAACGCAAGTCATGATAATTTGCAGGAATTGGTCATTGTGTATGCATATTGTGTGCAAATCACATGGTAATGTGGATTTATGGTTTATCAGGCGAATGGCGCAAACATAACATTTTCAAAAGAGATAAAAATTTATAGAAATGAAGCAAACAATTAAATAAAAACTAAACTAAAACAAGAATCTATTTCAAAATAATGCTAACACTAATGAAACGTGACAATTCATTGAACTGCAGGGAACTCAAATGTTACAAGCCTAGCATGCAGACCTCACATATCAAAGCTTATTCCAAATGACTATAATTTAAAGTGGATTTAAAACATCACTGTAGCACCATACTGTCACCAATGCCGCTGCAATGACAAGTCAGCAATCCTGAAAATCAATGCAAAGAGTTTCTGTTGTCCGGGTGCGTAGCTACAAGATAAGAGTCGTTAGATGTTGGGTTGATTTTTGATGTAAAACTAAGGCAAAGGCCACGGAGACACGGGTAGAAGAATAACAAAATGCCAACATGTGCAACTGAAAAGTTGCTATTAATGATAAATTGACCTGCCTTTTAAGGATTTTGTTGAGCCAGTAAAGAAAATCAGATTTCTATGGCAAAGACAAGTATATCCATCAGACAAATCATTGTTTGTATTTATACCCAGTGGTAGCATGCTCGCTGCTTGTTGTAGAGGTTCATGTTTATAATCTAGAGGCTGTCTTGGTTAATATTGCTGTGGGATGGTGCAAACCAAAAGAAAACACCGTCTGCTTATTCACAGCGGACGTTGAAGATCCCATGACGCCGTTCGTTTGCAACAGTCGGCCTTTTTGTGCCAGTATTACGGTCAGATTTTTGAAAAAAATTCCCTGACAAATTGCTCAATTGCAAGGCACACAAGCAATCATCGCCTGCTACCGCGGGATACATGACCGAGTCCTTCCTAAAAAAACATGTCTGAAAGTGACTCGATAAGGCGTTCCTGGGTAAACAAGCAATATATTTTTTTATTTTAATACAAGATAACAACCACAAAGCTTCCAAAAAATCGTAAACTATTTTACACATGCTGGTTCATTTAAGATGCGCTTAAGCTGCATGCTTACCCGAGCGTGGGCGACGTCTAACAGCTATCTCATTCGCAAGCCGAAATGAACTGCACCGCTGTATTTTAATTTCTACCCTAAGACCAACGTGAAATGAAAAGAAAAGGTTTCTGCCGAGCTGTGGTCCCCATAAGCTCTACCCTGCAGCAGTATCAGCATCTCTCTCCCTCTCCAGCAGAAACGCGACACGGATAATCTGACTGCAGGCATCACCTGGGTGTGAATAATTGAGCCTCCAGTGCCTCCATGTGTGTGTGTGTGTGCAAATGCATGTGTACACACACAAAAGGGTAGTGTGGCGGTGAGCGGTAGTGTAGAGGTTAGAGAATATTGCTAAAAACCGTACGAGTTCCATTCTTGTTCATGACCGATGCGATTTTATCTGGGCCTCCCCTAGGTCGACTCAGCCTTTAATGAGTACCTGGAACGGTGCTGAAACATAAGCACCGGGGTGACGTAAACGGCTGGACCTGGCACTGTCCACCACCTCCTCATGTGCTGTGTTAGCCGTCCTAGGTTCTTGGTAAGAGCCCTCGCCATAACAGTCCAGTAGAGGCTGTAGGGGGATCTTCATGTGTGCGTGCAAGCGCGGGTACGTACGCGTAACACCGCGGGTGCAACATTTATTTATTTTGAAACAGCCGCTAAGCACACGACCTAGAGGCCCAAATTGTCAATCATCAGCGGCAACACCGTACTACCTTGCAACTCCGCAAAATGATAATTATTAATATGAGAATTTGTGAGAAGTGAAGACGATTAGAGACAATTTCAAATGTATGGCACTTATTATGTATAAGAAAAGAGACAACTGGGCGGCACGGTGGCCCAGTGGGTAGCACTGTCGCCTCACAGCAAGAAGGTCCTGGGTTCGAATCTCGGCTCGGGTGCCTTTCTGTGTGGAGTTTGCATGTTCTACCCGTGTCCGCGTGGGTTTACGCCGGGCACTTCGGTTTCCTCCCACAGTCCAAAAAACATGCTGCTGCATAGGTTAATTGACTTGCAGACTAAATTGCCCGCAGTGCCCGGTGATGGACTGGCGTCCCATCGTGGGTATATCCCTGTCTTACGCCGTGTCTGCCGGGATAGGCTCAGGCTCACCGCGACCCTGTACAAGACTAAGCGGTTTCTGACAATGAGATGAGATGAGATGAAAAGAGACAACTACCACAACCGACTTACAATCTGAAAATATAATAAGCTCATGATTACAACAGGATAATTACTTGGGGATGTGGTGGTAGCCTGGGGAGGCACTTCATCCAGCAGTGGTTATTGTTTTAGACAATGGCACTTCTTCAAAGTGGAAGAGGTTCAAGCGTTAACTTTCACAATGTTTTGACACAATCGTAATGCAATTTGCTTCAAACTTCCAATGCAAGTTAGGGAGACGTCCTACTGACTGTTAATGAGTGGGCTTAGGTAGCACACGCTGCCACGAGGGATTAGGGCTGGCAGTTCGGTCTAACGATGGAGTAGCACATCCATCACCATCGTCAGCCAAGGTCAATCCACTGCTGGATGCAGACCTCCCCCTAAGCCGCCACCACCACTACCTCTCATAATTCAGGGAAGAAATAAACCACCCAGCTCCTACAGGCACGCGAGTTGGTTTCATCGCTCCGTCTCCACGCTGAATGTGTTCCATTCCTTAGCTAATGCTTGGTTATTACAGTTAACCTTTGGTCATCGCCCTTTCTTGCTGCAACGCATCCTGCACAAGGCCATCAACTTTCCACAACAGTTTTAATTAAATCTGCAACCAGTGCATATGCTCTAATTTAACTGACAACGATTAAAATTCGCTGCGGCAAAAGCAAAAAAACCCTTGCGCCAATGCACAGAACCCAATTAAAGCAGTCCGGTGGAGAATCAATTAGTCTGTTAAGAAATTACGCACCATACATGCACATAAACCTTGAGCAGACTAGCAGTGAGCAGGAAGCACTTAATTGTCTTTTTAGTCTTGCTTCAAAACGGACGGCGGGCATTAATCAGCCAGGCGCCACCGCGCTCGACATTCAGAAATGTAAATTAGACGAGGGAGTCGCAGGTGCCACTACCGCTGCCGCCACCTCCACCACCGCCGCCACTACCGCTACCACAACCACCTCTGCGAGCCAATAGCCGCTGTGCGGTGTTGGCGTATGCGGCGCACACACGGTACCTGTTGTCCGTGGGGAGAAGGGAGGCGAGCGCGAGAGCAGACAGCTTGCGCCTCCCCGGCTGCGTGATGTTGTCCATGCGGTCCACCCACATGTCCACGAGGGAGCCCAACAGCTGGTCCGGCTGTGCGGCGATTAAAGAGGCGAGCGCTCAAACGGAGTGTGCACAAAACAAATGCGGACTTGCTCATCCGCTCGCCGCATAAGCTCTTGTGGCCGGGTCTCTCCCCCCTTGTTGTTTGTCGCATCGTGCCGCATGTCTTGTTGGGCACGACGGCCCAATGTTTCGTCTCCGAGCGCCTAAAGCTTCTTCGTTTCGCGAAAGCGAAACGTCGGATAGTGTACCGAACAAGATATGATACAACAACAACGCATCGGGAGAGCAATAACTCATATGATCCGAGTGACTCAACAGGACGAATTAAACACGGGAGAACGGAGCAAAGAGGAGTCTTTTCGAATCATTAACTTGATCGCTCATTCGCTCGTTCCACTTTTACGGTGACAGCAGCTGAGAAACAAGGGTAAAGCACCTGCCGTCGCTGGTTTACAAAAAAGTTAAAAGTTTTTGCAATTTTCCAATTTCATCACGCATGCCTGGAAACTGGATTCAAGCCCAGGATCTTGGGAGAGCTCTTCCTCGGCACTCTGACCTGATCCAGCTCTAAAATCAAAACAAACTCGATGAACGAGGCTCTCCCCCCACATGATGACTCCACTCATTCACAAGGACACGAATTGGGGTGTACTTTTGGAATGCAACGCAAATCGATGCATCCTCGTGGTCCCCCTTACTTCCGCGTGTCAAACAGCAGCAGTCCGTGGAACTAAAATTCATAGAACTACTCTTGTGATGTTTTCAAGTCGCC
The DNA here is from genome assembly GCA_036362905.1 of Mordacia mordax. Taxonomy (NCBI): domain Eukaryota; kingdom Metazoa; phylum Chordata; class Hyperoartia; order Petromyzontiformes; family Petromyzontidae; genus Mordacia; species Mordacia mordax. The sequence continues at coordinate 9,398,945 of JAZEWT010000015.1, read as the reverse complement.
TCTAATCAATACTGAGATGCTCTTTGTACAGAAGTCAACGTAATTTACTTTCCATTCTCAGATCTGGAATTATCACACAATGGAAGTGAAACCCACAATTTATTGGTAACCATGCACAAACAATCGATACATTGTACTCAATTTAATAAGGCGTGGCAGAAAACTGAATGGGCGGCATGGTGGCAGTGAGTAGAGCTGTTGTCGGTTCCTGGCTCGGATGCCTTTCTAAGTGGTGTTTGCGTGTTCTCCGCATGTCCACGTGGGTTTTTTCACAGGGTGCTCCGATTTCCTCCCACTGTCTAAAGACACACGCTGCTTCTTGAGTTATCTAGCTGCCAAGTAAATTGCCCCAAAAAATGGCCCTGCCATGTACTGGTGTCACATCCTGGCTATTGTACGCCTTGTGCCTTCTGTCTGCCGGGATAGGCTCTAGAACTCTGCAACCCTGGAAAGGATCAAGCAGGTACTTATACTGAACTGAAAACTGGATTCAAGTCTAGGAATCTCACTGCTCTAACCTCTGAGCCAAGGGGTCACCTTTGCAATAAAACCAATCGTCAACCGTACATCACACGAAACACAGTACTACTCACCTCTTGACCCAGCTCAATGCCAATTTGCCTCAGCAGGCCTGAAAAGTACGCAGGATTCTGGAGGATGATTCTACCAAAGATGCCAAGATAAGTGGCCATCACAACCGGATACCTCTGACGTGGAAAGAAAAGGACAGGCGACACGGAGAGGTCACCATCTGTGAGCTCAAAACAATACGCACACGCACGCATGTACGCACGCCAACAACACTCAAAATACCACTGCGGAGAGAATGTTACGTAACGTCACCCCCTCCAATTGAGGTTGTCTGCATTATTGCAGATGTAATCAGAGTGCTCTTTAGATACAGAAAACCAGGATTTAATTGGTCAATTGTTCGGAATTTTTCACAGCATCCAATATAACAATTAAGTGGCACTTGAAAGAGGGTTGGTTAAAAAACGACCCCCACATAATCCTCCAACGATCTGACTTACGTTGAGACCTCTATTGCAGGGCTTTTGTAATAACACCAAAACACTGCATATACACGTCGGTAAGTTACACAGGTTAATGCAGGAAGACGTATTCAGTTATCTCAACCTGGCTGCCACACCGCAGTGAATTAAAAATCAGGAAGTGGGGAAAGGGTGGTTGGAGTGGGGGCGTTGAAATGTAAAGGCGACAGTTTTCATGGCTTGCAGATTGACATTTATGCTCGACAATTAGCAAAAAGGGCAGCATGTACTGGAGTAGATGAAAGAAAAAGCTAAGACTATCTGACTCGAAATCACAGCGAAACACAAACACGACTGCACACACACTCCGGCATATACATGCACGTATCTAGTTGTATGGGAAGATTAAAGCTTCCAGTCTCTTACCTCCCCATCCAAGATCCCTTTGAAGATGCTTGGAAGGAGTGGGTGGAAGATCTGTGGCCCTGCTAGCGGGTGCACTTTGAGAATGTTTTCAATGATCTGCAAATGACAAATGCACCAACACCAAGATCCATACACAGCAATACAACTTGAACAGCATGTTGAGCCAAGTGCTGTTACAGAGTACATATGTTATGGCACATAGGGGGGCTGATGATAACCACCATGCTCAGCCGTCTCTGTCTTC
>JAZEWT010000015.1:9348926-9372542 GCA_036362905.1 Mordacia mordax | reverse complement strand
TAATTAAGAGTCACCACCGTGTGCCAACAACCGACAAACGATCAGGCACCCTGAGACGTCGATTCGATCGCACGGCTTCCAAGGGGCGCTGAAAAACAGCCCTTATTAGGACAACTGTCGGCACACGGTGCAGCAGCAACGCAGGGAAAGCGATCGTTGTCCAATAAGGGCGGCGCAATCCCGCCGCCCGGGAGTCCATCATCTGCTGGGTCGGCCACCCTGCAAGGAACGCTGTGAGATCCCGTCAGAAGGTAACGGAATGGATCGACTGCACGACGACGTCCATTGCGTCGTCGTAGATGCCAGTGCCTGTGGAACTAAGCCATTTACGGAGAGGCACCCACTCTGCCGCTGCGGCGGCACTGCGTAGCTCCATCAGCCGCCACTACCCTGGCATTCCCAGCCCAAGCCGTGAAGAACAAGCCGGTATGAGGCCATCCTACAGAGTGCGAGAATATGGATTTTTTTTTTCTGAATGATAATCCACCAATGTAAAAGTTTATTTTGAGTTTGCCTGGTGGGGACTACAAAGGTTTCTGCCCACAATCGAAAGACAAGCTGCCACCTAAGTTAATTTGTCTGATAAACTAAAATTATCGCTGTTTCCCTGCGATCGCCTGGTGTCCCATTCTGGGCATATCCAGCATTGCGCCCTGTGTCGATCGGGATAGGCTCCGTCTACCCGTGACCCTGTACAGAATTTAGTGGGTACTGATTATGAATGAGGGGATATCAAAGTGCACAGCTTGACAGAAGCGAAGGTCGCTTCTAACATTAGACACAATATGGGGCTATCCACTAGGCGGCACTACCGGTAATTATGAACCCAATTAACATGCGCAGGCTTTCGCAACCAATGTTAGGATTCATCGTTGATTTTTGGGTCAAATCACGACTGTGATTATGGAATAACTAACAACAGTCTTGAGATCCAGCCGAGGCTTTCCCGCATTAAAAAAAAAATCTATGCAACGACTCAGGACCCATGCCACAGCAGGTCGCACAAAACTAATCATACAAAACATAAAGAAACACTGAAAAGAATAGCTGCCGATCCAATCCGATGCAGGCTATCATGAGCATAGTTTAAATTTACAAATCTATCAATAAATATAGCTTGGCGGTATGTTAGGGTTGCCACCCCAGTCGCACAAAAGACGGGGACACATCGCGAGGAAAAAACGAATAACAGTTGGATAATACTTTGATAGCAGTTTTCACGAACCTGGTTCATAAAAACATACAGATTTCCCAGAACTGCTGCCTCAAGAAGGAGGACGATCCGGGGATAACCAGAAGCAGGTGGCAACCCTAGCTGTGCGGCATCGGGGGAACAGGTCACGGTAGGGAAGCGAGAGGGTAGGGTGAGTGATTCCCGGCGACGCACCACGAGGTCAGCGTCCTGCAGCAGGGAGAGCAGCGCCTGGTAGAGGACGGGCCTCAGCTCTTGCTTGAACTTCACCGCGACCCACTGGCCCACCAGCCAGATGACCCGCCTGCGGATCAGCCGATACCTGCACCACGCGGTCGAGCGGAAAGTCACATGAAGAGCAACATGCGGATCATGATTGCTTCGAAAAGCTGCTCTCTCGGGACAGCCGCGTCGATGGCTCTCTCTCCTCTCCTCGCGACGTTTCGCTTCACGCGTCAGAGGCATGCGAATCTGTCAATAACTGTACTGATGTAGGTTATCATGGCTCAATGCTGGAGAATTTTTTTCCATAGCTGCTCTTTGGGGATAGCCTTAGCAAATGTTCCTCTTCGCTCCTTTGCGAAGTTCCACGTCCCACTTTGGAAGTGTATGGTGGACGCCCGATGATGCATCTAACGTGGGAGGCGAAACTCTGTGAAGGAGAAAAGGAACACTGGACACATCGATCCCAAAAGAACAGCTCCGGAAAGCAATTCTCGAAGCCATTTAAATTAAATCGTCACATGCAAATGCATAGAAAGCACTGATTATTGTTTGTTTCAGCTCACTTGCCGGCCAATCAAAGAACGATTCTCACCATCAAATTTAGCAATCAGGTAGGTGATGTTTCACTTGAAACAAGCACCTTCAGGAATAAATGCATTTGCAATGGACACTGGCAGGGAGGGATTTGAGGAGGCCATAGGAGAGAGAGAGAGCACTGCAGCAGCCAAGATGCAAGGCGATTTGAGGCATTTACTCTTCATGCAAAAATAGGACTTTAAAGTTCAAAGTGTAAATGTTTCAGAGTAGTGATCAAAAACTTGTGAAAAAAATGTAAAATAAGACAGGAAGCATCAACGTTGTGCATATATGTGCGCTCATGAAGAATTTAAACCAGGCACAATCAGTGTGGACACGCACACATTCAAACACATGCTCCATTACATATATCTTGAACGCAATGGGAAGAGGAAGGACTGGTCTCAACTCACCTGGAGTCCTTCACCTGCAGCTCAACGACAAGCTGGTTTCTGAACCACTCGTCAAAGTCCACGGTGTCAAAGAGTTCGTACGCCGCCAGACCTACTGCGTTATAGACTGCGCACACAGCACAGGGGATCATCAACAAGTGTTTGAGGCAGCAAACGGAAACGACACACAGCTCCAGCGGAGACACCGCTCCTCAAAGACGTGACCTAGCGATACATGCTGGGTCACGATTCAATTCAGGAAGCGAATTAAAATCTTTTGCATTTCTAAAGCGCTTTTCACCCGAGGGTCACAAAGCGTTGCACAGAACTATGCAGAGAGCAGTACGTCAACAATATAGTAAGAGATAAATTCATGACGTAGGCTTTCACGGCTCGATGCATGATGATTGCTTCGAAAAGCTGCCCTCTCGGGACAGCCGCGTCGATCGCTCCTTCTTTGTGCACTGCTGACTTGAATAACTGGCCTCCAGGTTTGGCCGAGCTTTATTGTCATCTCTTGTTTGCGGTTCATAGTCTTTTTTGCCTTGTGATTCTCTATTGCTTCACGAATTAATCTTGGACCTTTGTGGAGGATGGCTGCAAGTACAGGAACGGGATTTGGCTGTATGGAGTTTAAACTCCGAACTTGGTGTTCGGGTGTATAGAGTGCATGGAGTTTAAACTCTATACACCCGAATACCAAATTCACTATGGAAACAGAAGAAAATGGCCAAATCCCGTTCCTGAACGTACTAGTGAAGAGAAACGCAGAGGCGATGCTCAGCCACACTCTTTATAGTAAGACAACAGATAGAGACAGGTATTTACACGAGCAGTCTCGCCATCACCCGAAACAGAAACAGGGGACACTGCACACCTTAGCCCACCGGTCAAAAACAATATCAAACAACATCTAAGAGACGAGCTACAACATCTGCAGTAAGCACTACTGAGCAATGGATACACAAAAACAGAAATCCAACGTGCGATAAGGAGAGAACCGAGACATAAAGAGCATGAAAATGAGGAGAAATATACCAAAATCCGTGCTTTCCTGCCATATGTGAAAGGTACCACGGACAAAATCAGCAAATATCTAGAAAATTATAAAATAAAAGCAATCTTCACAACCCATCAGAAGATACAGGACATACTCAAATCACCCAATGACCAACTGCGGCTAGAGACAGTAGGCGTGTATTGCATTCCTTGCAGCAGCTGTGAGGAAGTGTACATTGGGCAAACAGGAAGAACAATAGCCACAAGAAAGAAAGAGCACGAGGCAGCAGTGCGTTTGCTGCATACGGATAAATCAGCAATGGCAGCACACAATGTAAACAAACAACACAGAATTGAGTTTGACAAGATGTGAGTACTAGCAGCCATCCGCCACAAAGGTCCAAGATTAATTTGTGAAGTAATAGAGATTCACAAGACAGAAAAGACTATGACCCGCAAACAAGAAATGAGAATAAAGTTCAGCCAAACCTGGAGGCCAGTTATTGAAGTCAGCAGTGCACATATTTAGAGCTCTGAAATGCGGACATCAGAAGAGAATCACCAAGTATTTGAGTAACTGGGCATGCTTTCATGAGGAGATGAGTCAGAGGCAGAACAGGATTGGGTTAAAGTGATTAAAGGTGTGCGAGCAAGACAATGGAACCCTTGCAAATGGTTGCAAATGGACCCCGACCTTCGTCCATTGTTCCTGGAACAAAGCAACGCTATAGAAGAGACTTAACACATACACGCGCCTGAGGATGCCTCTAACATGTGAAGCAAAACATCGCGATGGAGGGAGAGGAAGCGATCGACGCGGCTGTCCCGAGAGAGCAGTTTTTCAAAGCAATCATCAGATATCAATTAAGTAAAATAACGACCATAAATCAAAGGACATAAAATAACAAATAAATTAAATGTTAAACAAATAAAGGAAGGAAGAAGTAATCCTGATCAGGCACAGGTTAACAGCACACCATCATTCCAGCACACAGCAGTGAGCAGCATTAACAATCCTAGCCAGAGGACTCCAGAGCCCTACAGAACTAGTGAGTCTTGAGACAGGATTTGAAGATGCTCAGGGACTCAGCTGACCGAATCTCCAATGGAACGACATTCCAGAGTGTGGGAGCAGTGCGAGAGAATTCCTGTTCATACCATTTTGCGGAAATGTGAAGGCCTCTAACGGCTGCATGTTTCATGTTTCTCAATTAAATATAATCCATAAAATTCAAGGTGGATTTACTAGGTGTCTAAATATGCCTGTGCTATACAGAAGTAAATCTTATCAAGCCAAAGGCAGTCAGTCATAGGTACAGGATGGTCATGTGCCTGAACTGGAACAGGAGTAGAGTCAAAAGCACAAACGACTGCACAAATCGATACACTTCGCTGTCATTTTTGTATAAATCAACTAGAATCAATACTTGATGCATCCCCATCAGCGTATAGGCCATATACAGGGCACGGTGCCAGTGGCGACACTTTACCTTAAAGGACGACGCAACCTCAAAAACTAATAGTTCTTCGTACGTATGTACGCGAGACCTATACCACGTCCCATAACAAAGTCTGACGCTTTGCCTGTCAGCCGTTTTATTGAATCACTGCAAACGTATCTTAACTAACAAGGTGGTTCACACACGATTCAATTTTTAATAATTTGTTCCTCATTAATGAGGCTGTCACACACCTAACAACGCAAGCAGACACAACCTAGGTACATTCGTCCCTTCGAGGTAAGCGCTGTTTGTGTCTTTAAGGGCCCGATTTTACTTTAAGCTGTCGTTAATTTTCAATCTAAAAGCGCTCACTGAATGGCGATACATTTCACGTATGCCGATTAGTACATTGGTGCCGTGTAAGCGGCCAAACATTGGGAGTTTTATTCTATATGCTAAAATCAACCGCAACGCTGTACGGCATTCCCAAAAATAAAGGCACGCCGCCAACAATCAGATGCTGCCGCAGGGTAGCTGTCAAGGCACGAGATGTGCCACGGTTGAGCTTCTTAAAGCTGCATCATTGGGCATTATCCCCCATGGATCATAACCTTATCGTGGAAGATGGATTTCCGTGTTCCAATGAACCCCAGAGGTATGTTACCTGGAGTCCCGCACTCCTGCTAGGGTCTCCCTTGAAACACAAATCTGGGGGGGGAGGTACCAGACATATAGTGATCCGCAGACCCTCCGACTAAAGGAGGTTGTCATGGGAAGGGCATCAGCTGTAAGATTATGCTCCAATACCCCCACCATCGAGGGTCAACTGGCCAAGACGGGTAAACCTGGATAGCAGCTGTTTACAATGGCAACAGTATTAATCGGTGTTGCCAGAGTTAAGGTTGACAAGCAGGTCGTGTGTGTTGGGTAATGTATAACTCCCACCTCTCCAAGACATCCTGCCAGTGTGGAAAAGGAGGCCAAAATACCCTCAACGCCCATGGCCTCCACCAGAACCCACTCAAACGGAGGCCCTGGTGCTGGCGTGGTTTGAGTGGGTAATTGCAGGGCTCTCCCTTTACCTCTCACTGGTATCACTTATGAGCGAGAGCAGAAAAACCGTGGCCACACTGCTCTCTGGGGATATAGCGTGGGGGAGAGAGGGAAGCCCTCCCAACAGATGCAGAGTCCCCCAGACTAAGACAGAGCCCCCCCGCGTGGCTAAATATAGAGCGGAGGCACCGCACTGCATTGCCGATGCGTTATTTAGCACCCACCTGCATCTTTAATAAATAGCCCCGCGGAGTCCTCCTCGCTGGTGGGGACTGCAAAGAGGGAAATAAAGTGAGAAATAAATAAGAGTAGAAATAAAGCCGCTACACACCCTCTATTCATTTCCCTTCTACTCTTTAATGGACAAACAACAAATGCACGCACAAGGAAGACAGCGCTAGGATTAAAATGTTTAAAAATTGAAGTATCCATGACATGATTTGCCAGTAATGCATTTTTTTGAATATTATTTTTACGTTTACAATAGCCAAGAGTAAAATATTCTGCTAAAAAAAGTTTTTTTTTATCAACCAAAGCTAACACCCAATTTATATGCAAATAGCAGTGTTTTATTGCCAAAGGGAGGATCACAATTATAATGTGACATGTATTTTCCCATGCCGCACCATCAGACCACCGTTATTGAGCCAGCGGTGTTTAAATTCAGTCCTCGGTGTTGCCGCGACCCATACAGAAACACAAACAAAAATTCCAACCCATGAAACCTTTTAGAATTACTGAATCGCATACACACATGCCACGTGGTAGATGTGAAAAGCTAAGTCGACTGCGGTGAGATGCGAGACCGGTTTAAAAATTGCTCGCTGACGGTGTTGGCTGTAGCCAGAAATCAAACTCAGGTCTAATGCGATCATAGTACAGTGCCACTTAAAAAAACGAAACGCTTACCCGTATAACAGACTGTCGGGACAAGTGCTATTAGCGTACACCTATGAACGCCGGCAATGCACGTAAAGGGGTGGGTGGCCAATACTATGCCCAATCGCCTCTACATTACAACCGCCTGTCTCCCCAATACTGGTGGTTACACTGCTCCCTACGTGTGTACACACACACACATACGTGCTTGTGCATACCATGACCTGCACTTGTTCCCCTTGCATTTACACAAATCTGTCCTCACCTTGGAGTGCGTGCAGCATTTCCAGCAGAACAGGGGTCAACGTCTCGCTGTACTCGTGGAAAATGTCGAGGAAGAGGACCTCCGTGCAGGGCTGGTGGAGGGTGGACAGCGAGACACACGGACCATCACCACCATCATCGTTATCAACATCATGGATCACTTCAAAATATCATGATCCCTTGGCAGCCCCAGGCACCACAATTCTATGCGTGACCGGTGGCTCCGAAAGTCAAAACACCGAGTTTAAATCTGCGATAAAACCGAGATTTTCATGTATAGTAAGTTCAAGCTCAGTCACCCCATGGTACCTGAGTCCGTCCCGTAACCTCCTGACACCAACAAGCTTTCCGACACTTGACACAGTCTCAAAGTACACCTAGCCTAGCACAAATGTCGTGGTCTCAGTGGCGAATGGCTATTGTTCTCATCTCATCTCATTGTCAGAACCGCTTAATCCTGTACAGGGTCGCGATGAGCCGGAGCCTATCCCGGCAGACACAAGGTGCAAGGCAGGGATATACCCCCGATGGGACGCCAGCCCATCACCGGGCACTGAGGGCTATTTAGTCTGCAAGCCAATTAGCCTATGCAGCAGCATGTTTTTTGGACTGTGGGGGGAAACCGTTGTGACCGGCGAAAACCCACGCGGACACGGGGAGATGGCTACTGTTGTTGAGTGTATTCTATGGATATGTGAGGAGTGGAGGAGGAGTGGTCTGTTGTATTGTAGGAACCCCGCATCTGGATCTTGCAAGCTCACTGGATATTTTTTGCGCAGGATATCTATCTACATTGCGCTTTGGAACCAATTCCCCGAGATGAATTCCATCTTCACTCTAACAACTAATAACAGTGACGAATATCGTAATGGGCCTCGCCAGGGTGGACACAGCCTGAAATGAAGTCCCTTGTGTAATGCGCAAACATCGGAGACACAGAAGGTGTCTCCCTCTCATGTGTCATGCACGCATTCAGAGGCGCTCGCAAACAGCTCGTGCCCCAACTCTCTGTTAAAGGTGTATTTTGTAGTTCTTTGTGTAGTATGGGTCAAAAACTAATGGAAACTGTCACCAGGAAGTTAAGTACGGACATCGCCATACCCGAAGGCTGTACTTCCAAGAATCACCACCGCTCTCCTCGATCGCTGGAAGGGAAAACGCGTAGGCAAACACGCAATTACACGAGCCCATTCCATATACTGGCACACGTTGTTTGAGCGAACAGCCGCAAGCAGGAATCATTTTAATGTTAATTGGGGAGTTGGGTGGTCAAGTAGCCGTGGGGGTACACAAAGGGGGGAGGGGGCACACAGGGGGCCTTATTAAGGTTATTAAAACGGGGCAAGGGTGAAATATATTAACTGTTAATATGTTGGGCGTGTGGTCAGATACCCATGGTTTTTACACCATGTGGACGTGAAACTGGCAATCCATCTGTGGACTATAACAAGTACCACTCTGAGCAAGTCAACTGTTTATGTTCTATTGGATTACCTATCCCCTGCCACAGGAATGTGGAATTACTACTACTGGCTCATGGTTTGTAAACAGGAGATCTGCACCACTTAGATGCTTATTTTAAGAAGGAAACCTATTTCACAGTTCTAATCCAGAGTTGCTCTTTTAGGATAGCTACTCCGTAAACCTGATTACACCTCCAATGTGGGTGGTGAAACATCATGAAATAAAGAGAAACGCTCGACATGTCTATCCCCACAGAGCAGCTCTTGAGAGCGATTCTCATACATCAAGTAGTAAACATCTACATCGATACATTTCAAATCACGCTTTGGCTGGTTTCAATCATCAGCATCAACATGATCAATCCACAACTGGATTAAATATTTTAAAAGCTCAAGATATCTTGTTTACACATGGGGGGCTTATTCAATAATAGTAATTCCACTCAATATCCGTTTCCTGCAAACTCTGTGCTAAATTATGCATTTTTTTGTTGTGCGGCAGTAGTGCCCAGCTGTGGTCCGCTGTCGGTGCAAATCCAACAACAACCATGTTGGACGGTGACGGGGGCATTCTTACCGTCGCTCGCTTTCAGTGCTTTATCTCCCGAAAAATGCATCTTAAAATACTTAGCTGAAATCCACATTCCGCTAACTCTATTAAACATTCTGGGTGGTTTTTCTTAATGGCACAAGAGGTTACGGTGAAGAGTAAAAACAAGCAAGAATTAAATCAATCACCGAACAGGAGGCATGACTATTACAAACCACTATCACGCACTTATCGTGTACTGTGGATGGTTTAATTAACGACACACTCACACGTTCCTACATAAAACAGGTTCTGAACATCAGGTGATTAAGAGACGCTTTCAGCAAATTAGTATGTCAGGTAAGCAAGGTTTATCTGAGGCAAAGGTGTTTATTGTGGCTATACATAGTTTGTTTGTAATAACAATGCAGCAATTTATAAGGAAGCCGCATCCTTCAAGTGGCCCAGCGGTTCAGAGGTCAGACAACGAGCACAGCAAAAAGGCCCTGGGTTCTAATCGAGCCAAGGACATTTTCTGTGGCTAAACTCAGAATATTTTTTAACAACGCACAAACTTTAATGAAATCCCCATCCTTTAAGTCCTCTCGATTTATCTTCCAATTTCATTGCTCGTGTAAAATAAATCAAGTTATAACACCAGTATAGGTGGCCCAGTGGCTCAAAGGTCAGAGTACTGGCCTGACAACGTTGTGATTCTGCATTCGAACCTGGGATTAAGCTGCCTGTAATTAACCCAGGTTCCCAAGTGGAGTGCGTTAATGGTTGAAGCATGGTCACGAATGACTGCACCAAAATACCCATTACATTGCACTTATTTTGTTTGCATAATCATCGTCATACTCATCAATCAACCATGATTTAGCCACTATTATATCAGTGTTTATCACGAAAATGAATTATGCACATATATAGAAGCTAGACACTGTTACACTGCAAAACCGTGGAGTTCAAACTAATTAACATAACTTAATTTGGCTGATCTCAGTGCAGCATCCTTCGAGTCGCGAAATTGCCATTTCTGGCAATTATGCAGGTGTTAAGATCTAAAAACACCAAAATAGACACATTTCACAATGTGTCTAGTTTGCAAAAGCCACACATACTTGTGGCAAAATATGCAAGCAGGAAGCTGTGATAACATATGCATTGTCCTCCTTTCTGGCTTTGTGACACGTTTCACAATGTATCTAGTTTGCAAATTAGACACATTGTGAAATGTGACACATTGTGAAATGTGTCCGTTTTGGTGTTCAAAGATCTTAACACCTGCATAATTGCCAGAAATGGTAAAAACCTGTTCTACTTATGACATATGTCCACTGGCAAAAAGTACCCATAGCGTAAACAGCTGCACCTGAGCTACTAAGCATTTATATTGCACTGTCCTGAGCTGACTGCCATTAGGCATCATCTGGCTGACACTGACAATCAGGCTCAAAAGAAAGCCATGTCTGGTGTAGGCCAATCAGTTCGAAGAACATTGCATATGTTATCAAAGCTTCCTGTTTGCATATTTTGCCACAAGTATGTGCGGCTTTTACAAACTATACACATTGTGAAATGTGTCTATTTTGGTGTTTAAAGATCTTAACACCTGCATAATTGCCAGAAATGGTAAAAACCTGTTCTACTTATCACATATGTACACTGGCAAAAAGTACCCATAGCACAACATACATCGTCCAGTTGCAACACCTAATCCCCTTCCCCCCCAAAGCAGCACCAAAGTTCCCATGTTTTTAATCAACTCCGATGGGCGGCTATATTTTATCGAAGCCTGATTTCACTGGGTCAATTTCACCTCGTGGGCTAACCTGAAATTTCACAAAATCGAGATCCGAGTTGAGCAGAACAATATCGTCTAACCAAGCGATTGATAACGTTGCAGAGGCAGTGGGGCTATTGCATATTTACATTTGACATTTCATTTGTCAGCAATGCAGTTTTAGCCTGATTCATAACTGGTTTCTTTCAGGGTAGGTCATGCAAACATACGTTTTGTAAACAATCCTCCACCCGACACGGCCAACTAATAAATGGTACATCAATCAGATGTAATAAAAGTGTTACTGAACTTCACAATGCCACTATTTCAATAAAATTGAACTATTCATCCAATATCATAATTTTTAATGCACATATTATTTGCTCGATGTGGAATCTATCCAGTCAAAGACAGAATGACTCAAGAGGCACAAAGAAACCACAGAAAGGTGGGGGTAAAGCACCAACATGGTTAGCTGCCACCAACATTTGCTAAACATTGCATCCTATACATTATGATATTACTGGCCAATTAATGTTTTTTTTTGTTATTAGAGGAAAACTGGAAAATCCAGAGGAAATCCATGCAAAATTGTGGGATAACACAATTACTCCACATAGTAAGGTGCCTGAGGCAGGAATCGAACTACCTCAGGCAGGGTCTTCTTCCTCTGAATCACTGACCTTACCACTTTACAGCCACTCTGCCATTGTTGGCCAGACAAAGAACCTTGTAACCGCTCGAGTGACGCCCACCCCAGGTGGAACAGACAAGTGAAGTATACGGCCAGGGGGCTAAATGGCCTACCACCACCATCAGCACATGTGCTTGCAGGAGCGACGCCTCTCACCAAATCCCTCCGGGTCCTCGTCCCACATGGCCAGGTCCTCCGGTGTGAGCAGGAAGTAGTGCGAGACGAGAAAGCGGCAGATCTCGGTGAGCGTCTGGTAATTGAAGAAGGCGCTCTTCACCCGGTACGCCTCCATGGTCTGCGGCTTGCTGTCTGTCGATGAGGCAAAAACGAACGGAGGCGCCACGCCTGGCTCAATGCACATCCGAATTAATCACGTGACCCTCAGCACAGCCCTCCGATCGCCGACTCTGGCATCGGTGCAGAAGAAACGACGAGAGCGGAAGCGGGACGATAAAAAGAGGTAGGCCCAGCTGGGCAGACAGTAAATATTGCGATGAATTGTGTCAAGAGAAACAAAAGGGCTGCCTCTCCGATGAAGAGACCTCGCGGGAAGCTGCGTTATAACATCTTGCGTTGGGATATTCTTAAACAAAGTGGATTTTCTTAAGCCTCGAGAAATGTGTACGTAGGCTTTGTCTTGCGAAACAATGCTGATGACATAACTGAGATAACACTGATGAAATAGCGATGTAATTGTAAATTTTATTTCGCTGCGTCAAAGCTGATCTACCTGTACCATGTTGCATACAAGCATGTGTCAGAACACTACAACAGAGAAAACAACAACATTTAAAAAAACATCATAACCTATTAATATAATATAGTTTTCAGCCCACTCCTCTTCAGCATCTACTTACAACCTCTTGGCCATATCCTGCGCAGCCTCAATCTCAGCTACCATTACTATGCCGATGACATCCAAATCTATATCCAAGCAAAGTCATCCATCAATGCGTCTGGTCTTTGCATGTCATCCTCACCGTCAACCGTGAAGGCCTGGCTCAATTAAATTTTTCTAAAACTAAAGGGCAACAAAACAGAAGTTTTGCTTGTCAGAACCCCGCACCAATTGTCCAAGGCTGAACTTATCCAACTGATGCTTGACAACCAGACCATTGAAGTTGTTAAGGTAATCCCAAGTCTAGGTGTGACTCTTGATTCCTCACTTACCTTCGAGACACACATCAACAAGGTGACGAAGGTAGCCTATAACCATCTCAGAAATATAGGCAGACTGCGCAACAACCTGTCACCTACTATGCTGAGAAGCTAATATGTATCTTCATCTCCTCACGAATCGATAACTGCAATGCACTGCTCCCTGGCACCCCTGCCTACCCGATCAATCGTCTCCAACGTGTGCAAAATGCGGCTGATAGAGTCCTCACTCGCAAAAACCATCCACGATCACATTTCCCCAGTATTGATGTCTCTCCACTGGTTACCTGTGAAATACAGGATTGAATTCAAGATCCTCCTTCTCACCTACAAGGTTCTCACTGGCGCTGCTCCGACAAACATCCGTGACATACTTCAGGCAGCCTCCTTAACACGACTACTTTGATCCTCCAAAACGGGCTTGCTGCATGTGCCCAGGACACACCTCCATGCAATGGGTGATAGAGCCTTCTCGCCCGCTGCTCCCAGACTCTGGAAAGCCCTTCCTTTGAAGATTCAACCAGCTGAGTCCTTGGGCATCTTCAAATGTCGTCTTAAGACTCACTTGTTCCGTAAGGCTTTCAAGTCCTCCGGCTAGGACTCTGACTCTTACCTCTAACACTGAGACTCCTATCTCTAACACTAAGACTCCCATCTCTAACACTGAGACTCCCATCTCTACACTGTGACTCTTATCCATTCCTCCTTGTGTTCAGGGATGCACAGCTGTCTAGGTTGATTGATGTGGCTCAGTGTTGTCGTGCCGAGATGATGGCAGTCCTCTGAACTGCACCTGCTTGAGAACATTTATTCCATCCATGTTTGTAGCAAATTCATTATTATTTTAAATCGCTTATTTTTTTGTCCTTCTATAATTTGTTGCTGCTTTTCATCTTTCCGTTGGGCTGTCCTGGTGTCGTTGACGAGCCGTTCTCTCCACAGCTCGGATCTGTATATAAAAAAAAAACTCCAAAAATACGTTGTTGCTGTTTTGCCGTTCTTGTCTCGTTGTTGATGTGCCGCTTTCTCGGCGGCTATGTGTAGTGCTTTGTGATCCTCGGGTGAAAAGCGCTATATAAATGCAATTATTACTATTAATAAAAACAAAAATTTTAAATGCAGAAATTCCACGCCTGGTCTGAGATGCAAATATTGAGGTGCGGAACCAAGCGGAATGTGAGAGAGCCTGATGGATAAGGTGTTAAGTAATTTCTTGTTTTATATCGAGGTTGAGGACATCTGCTGAAGGCACAGAGGAAGAGTTTTCTAGGTTGTGGGTGTGGATATGGAGAAGCGCCATTCTATGCTCACTGTTTTGGAGCTAAGCAGGTGTTGAGGAGCTGCGGAGAGCGTATTGCGGAGAACGCATTGCAGTGAGTGGTTTGAGAAGGTTGGCGAGGTGATGGGGGTGTCTAACTGTATATCTCAGTGGCAGGGCAGCACCGTTTTGAAAATGACTTGCTGTTGTATTGGTAGCCAGTGTAGAATGCGCATGCAGTTGGTGCCGAGTGATTGTTGAAGGAGTGTTAAGAACGGCTCGAGCGAAGTCGTGTTAAAGGTGAAGGAGTTTGTTGTACTGTTGTATTGGGAGTCCGTTTGGGATGGCGTTGCAGTAGTGGAGTATGGATTATGAAGCAAGCTAGGGAATGTGCTGTTATGATGCAAAGTATATTGACATCTCCGGACAAAACTCACAATACATGCCTTGGGCACAGCTAAAGTTCGAAGCTGGGCTGGGGTGGGAGAGATATATGGAAGGGGTAGAGGTAAGTGGAGGGGCATGAAGGGCGTTCGGGGTTGAGGAGGTGGTACCCTCTGGGTTCTTGGAAGGCCGATACGAGTCGTTCTTGACAATCATCTTGATGAGGCTCATGCACTGCACGGTGAAGCGCTCAAAGGCGGGCTGGCCCTCGTCACGCATGAACACGGAGCCCACGGCCAACTCCAGCGAGCGGCTCACAAAGGGCACAAACGAGAATGGGTGCTGCTCCAAGAAGTCCAGCAGCTGCACGCCAATACACGCACACAAAAAAACCCATATAGCGTTAAGAATCTGTAGGGTCAAGTCCATTTGCAAGCAGCACCTATGAAGGACAGCATTACACACCGCAGCAAGTACTCATTTGAAGCCGAGTCGAATTAGGGGAGGTTAAGGACTGGTTCAAAAAATCGTCACAGGTGTTGGTGCCCAGGAGTAGGAATCGACTTCGAGTTGCCCGCTTTGTAGCACAGAGTGCTAATTGCTACACTACCACCCCCTCACGCGCACAAAGACAAGGAGTCCAGGCCCGTGAAAAACACCTTGGTGTAGTTCAGCGAGGACAGCAAACCACAGAGATGAACAGGCGGGCAGTTCCAATCGGGTCAAGGTGTGATGAACGCACGGGTGTAATAACAAGAGATTTTAAAAAAGCACCGATCGCCAAGGTAAAGGGACGCGACACAAGGGCCAAAAACACCGCACAGACAACGGGTAAGGAGTAAGGAGGACGTAATGACAGAACGCCACGTCCCCGGTGGGAGCTGGTGCCACTCACATGACTGTGAGAATGGCCGCCGAGGTCACTCTGTGAAAGTCAGGCCATCGGGCATAGGGTTCGAGGCTCGAATGAGCGATTCACCATCGTAAATCATGCTCTCCTGCAAGCCGAGTGGAACCCCCCCAGTTGATTTATTCCCATGTGGTGTGGAATTACAGCGCCCTGTGCGACGTACGCATCGCATACGGAAATATTTAAATAAAAAGGCCAAAATAAATATGGCATTCAAAAAGACATCAATTATACGGGCGGTAGGTTATTTAATCATGTCACGGCTGCCAAATGAGACATGATGTACTTACTTATCCATGTCCCTATGCCAAAACACGCTTGGAAGCCAAGGCCATTCATTCCCTTCTCACAAGGACATGCTGGAAAGGAAGGAAAAAACATACATGCTACAGATCCGAATTTGAAATACACAGCGGAGCGATGAAACGTATGACACCTTCGAACCAAGGAATGCATCTTGAGGCTAATTAATAGGCTGCAGTCATCCTCTCAGATGTGGTGAATTTGTGACCTGTCACCACCACTCTGCACGAGAGACGTGCTTAAGTGCTGCACCAATCGCATGTCAAAGGCTCCTCAAAGGTAGCCCAAAGTCATTCACATCATCTCCCAACACGTATTCCACTAATGGCACAATCTCTGACAAGGGGACGGTCAACCCTAATTGGGAACAAAGCCGCTGACCTTTTGTTTCGGCACACTTCATTTTTGTGAGCGACGGAATCAATTAACGGCGTTGGTCACGGTGTCGACGGCCGGTTCCTTCGCTCATGTCGAGCGGGGCCCCTCGCCGGAGAATCGCTAAGCGCGCGCGATGGCCCAGGCGGGTGGGCGCGTCACCGGGTTAATGGGTGGGGACACGACGGCTGGCAGCAGCCGTTTGAGGACACACGTTGCGCCGAGAGCCGGAACCGGCTTATCAGTGAGCGCACAGCTGTACCACCGCCCCCCTCACCGCCCAATTCCAGTCATTCCTCCACGGATGGGTTTTCAAGTATCAAATAAATATGCCCGAGTTAATAATGAACGGTAACAAGACTCTACCAGTGACAATTAATCCGCAAGGGATGCGCGGAGGGTAAAAACGTCATCTCGTGCTCACTCTCGGTGATGAATTACCCGTGAAACAGACGCACGGTAAACGTTTTGTTTTTACCATTTGTGCCTGTGTACTGCTTTGCGCTCCACGTATTCCTTATTGTATTCTCATTGAAACGATGATTGCAATTCCCGGCTGGTGCAGAGGGAAGCCCATATCGTACTGCCATGTACAATGACCGTTAATTTACGTGTGGTGTGTCTTTTAATTTCCTTATGAACAACTAGCAAAATAATAAAGAAAAACTATTAAAAAAAAGTGAGAAAACCATAAATCACCCAGCCATTGTGGATGTACAGGATGGTTAATTTTATGACAGCCAAGTTCAATTTAACGACACAAGTAATTATAGCTTTCCAAAATAAATAACTAAAAATGAAAGCTTAGATTCTGATTACAAAAATAAAGCTTTAACACTAAGATTGTAAAGATTTGCCCCTGCGGGATTTGATGAGCGACTGCAATTAGCCAGGATGCTAAACGTATCTAAAATCTACTTGCATCGGTTATTATAACAAGTATTCTTAGCTACTCCACTCATCCAGGGTTTGACACTCAGTGCACTAGGTGAGCACAAACATGGTAGGAAGTAAATCTTTATGATGAAATAAAAACAATAGACGCATTTCACGTCTTCAACGCCATGAAAACAAGCTTTCCAATGCATGTGTTATTGTTTTATCCAGGTAATCCTGTCTCCACATTACATTAGGTCAGAGGTGGGAAAAATATGGCCTGTACGCAAGATCCATTCCATATATTACTTCCGTCAGGCCCACCACGACTCCCAAACCAGACGATATTCTTTGAAAATGATTTATATGTCAAAGTCATTTTATTACAAAACAGAAATGCAGCCCAGGTCGACACACCAAAATTCTTGTGACTGGCCAGCAAAAATTATTGCCCACTCCCTGCCCTAGATAATCTCGAGAACACGAAGACACTATAGATCCTACACAGCCTCAGGAAAAGTGTGTGGTTTGCTGATGGGATGAACAACAGGGTGCAAAAAAATTGGCTCGTGCGCAGGCGCTAGATGGATCGTTACACCTCAAGGCTGTTGTAGGCACCGACGGCTCAGGTAGAGCCGTCATCCAGTAGTGGAATGATCGCAGCTGATCGTCAACAATAGTGAGCCACCATTCAGGGTACCGTATGTAAACCTACCACTTTGGTGCACAGGATCACGGCTTTCTCCAGCTTCTCCCTGCACGGGTGGCCTGCTGTGGTGGTTCTCACTTCATGCGCGGCAAACGGGGTCAGGGCAAAGGAGGGGTGTGGAATAACAGTGTCAGCACACGAGACAGGGCGAGCGTGGTGAGTAGCACTTGACGCGGCCCAGCGCTTGCAGCCTGTCGCACAAGCTTCACGGTAAAAATGCCGACAGCTGCCCCGATTAATATCGTGGGTTGAACAATCATAAGTTATGCATTCTATTAGCCTTGAATATGTTGTTATCATTTTACCATGTTGATCCACGACCCCGCCATTCAGAATTTGACAACGTAGAGACGTTTGTGGACCGTTTTCTTAAATTTTGCTTTTTTGCTCTAACTAGGTTTCTATGATGTAACCAGATCCACACTGAAAGGAACATTAGAAGGTACTGGGTCTGCTCTTCCACGCTGACCAATCGTTGGAAGACGTGGGCTTACACACATTTCTCTACCACACCCAACAATCACCTATCAATCGAATAACTGCAGTGTTACTCATTGATACTGCTGTGCAGACAAACGCGAGTAAGGGCACTGTCCTAACCGTGGCAGCAGAGCAAATCCCTTCCTTTAAAAGTAAAAACTGTTATCATATTGTTATATATTTCTATACGTGTGGCAGACCGGTAGTCACCATTTTTGAGCTATATTTTTCGTGTGATTACTGTTAAAGCAAGAGCACGATTTCAACTACTCATGGAGCTTTAACCAAGAGCAGCGTTTGCGTGGAACCGATCTCAAGTGACCCCGGGTGACGATATCGTGATCGTCACCAACCAACTCCACGCTTATATAAGATTACAACAGATTTTACCGTATCTGGCGATTATGCAGGTGTTAAGATCTTAACACCTGCATAATTGCCAGGCAATTATGCAGGTGTGAAGATCTCAAACACCACAATAGACACATTTTACAATGCGTCCAGTTTGCAAAAGCCACACATACTAGTGGAAAAGTATGCAAACAAGGTAGCTTTGATAACCTATGCATTGTCCTTCAACTGACCGACCTTCACCTGGCAGTGGCTTCCGTTTGAGACTATTTGCCAGTGTCAGTCGTTGCCAAAAGGCAGTCAGCTCAGGACAATGCAGTATCAATGCTTTATAGCTTAGGTGGTGCTGTTAACGCTATGGGTACTTTTTTGCCAATATACATATATAAGATTACAACAGGTTTTACCGTATCTGGCGATTATGCGGGTGTTAAGATCTTATTATGCAGGTGTTAAGATCTTAACACCTGCATAATCGCCAGATACATATAAGATTACAACAGGTTTTACCGTATCTGGCATAATCGCCAGATACGGTAAAACCTGTTGTAATCTTATATATGTATACTGGCAAAAAAGTACCCATAGCAACTCCACGCTGCCCGTGGTGCAGAACAGCAGGAAAAAAACACTTATCCACGTGCATCCAACGAAAAGTGGACCACCAATTGCGAACGTTTACAACCAATTGTTCTAAACGAGCGTTTTTATTTTGTTCTTTTGGTTCAGTGAGATGCATGGGGTGGGGAGGGGGGTACTTCTAAAAAAATCCAAGATTTGTGTAAAAAATATATATTTCACCGCTTTCCTGAACCACTGCGGTGTCTCCCTGTGTTGAAATTGCCAACCGGGAGAAATTATCATGACGGCTCGAAATAAATATAACAATTTCAAATTGGCGAAGCCACCGCTTTGACCGCCAACACCCACACGCAGCACCCGTCTCTTGCAAGACACCTCGCACGTTCCCAGCGACCGCTCGACATGCTCAGAGAGCTCGGCTGCATTAGCATTACCGTCGTTAGGACGCTGCTACCGTGGCTTAATGAGTCAGCGCACTGAACCTGCAAATGTCGCCGGTTGTCGATTCAATCTCCCGGTATGGCAGTTGATACGATGGGGGAAAGATTGTTAAAACCCAGCCATTCGACTCAGTTCACCCATAGCAGGCAATATATAAATGGGTTACTACACGGCCAGTTAGCCGATCAGCAAGTCAGTGGGGTTTATTCAGGGTAGACAAACCTTTTCAAGGATGTATGGCAAGCAAGGAAGGGTAGACCAAATACCTTATGGAGTCGCAATTCTCAACCGGTGGGTTGTGGCTCATAAGTGGGCCACGAACACTACCTAGTGGTCCATGGAGATCATACACAAATGGTCCAAGTGGGCAGTGAGGTGCAAAAGGTTAAGAACCTCTCTGCTCTAGAGGGTATTTCTTGAGGTCATATGTCTCAGAAAAGACTCTGTAATAGGAATTTGGTCTCCTTTTTTTCACTGGACAGACACCTTGGAAGATATTTATTTCGAGGTTCGTTATGACAGCACAAATTATACAGTGAGCTTGTAATCTCTAGATGCGGGATTTCTGCAAAAAGGTGTGCGTACCCATAAATTAGAACAGCCAGACAACCAACTATATAGTTATTAATGCCCTTTCTTAAACCGGTGCTTAATCTCAGCCAGACCTGTCCGAATTTACAACCCATAAAAACATTTCCGCACCCAGCACACGACATTCAGTATACATCCTTTTACTATGGCGGCAGCTGACAGTCACGCTGCCACGTCTACTCAAGTCCACGAGCGGACCAGGACGCTGTTGGATGGGAGCGTAATCCCCGCTTGAAACTTATACTTACGGCAATTGAGGTATTGCTGCATCCTCTCAAACACGGCGTTCAGGAAGGCCTGGGGAAATAATGAAACAAACGGACAACCGTCGGTGCACGTTCGTCAGTGACGGCGAGTGCCTTGTGACGACGACAAGACACCTTGACTCGCATGACCCAGGGGCCCTGCTAGCAAAAAGCGTGCCATGAACGGGAAGACGGGCAGTGATCGGAGCAGCCAAGCATCAATTAAAGCGGCTTTCCTCTCGCCAACGACAGAGATCACAGCAAGGTGGTACAGTGGTAACGGCAAGGTGGTACAGTGATAACGGCAAGGTGGTACACTGGTAACAGCAAGGTGGTACAGTGGTAACAGCAAGGTGGTACATTGGTAACGGCAGGGTGGTACATTGGTAACAGCAAGGTGATACAGTGGTAACAGCAAGGTGGTACAATGGTGCAGAGTTCGTGTTCTTCCCCTATTCTGCGTGAGTTTCTTCCCACAGCTAAAAAAACACTCATTAGATAAATAGGCAATACCATCATAACATATATGGTTGTACTGTTTGGCAGAATGGTGCCACCTCTATGCAGTTTCCTATACCGCCTTCGCACTTCTGGGTGAAAAAGCACTATACATAATATATATTATTATCATTGTGAAATCGGCATACAAATATATATTATGCGAGTGGGGGGGTGGGTGGGTGCAAGGCAATATTGTCCTACGCTCACCTTCGCCATCCCACATGCTCACTCACTGTGGGTGAGCATACTTAAACAAATCCCATATGGCCAATACGGGGTTGTAAGCCTTTCATTCAGCAGTCGACCGTTCAAAAAGCTGTACGTGTTGTTGCGGCCAGTTTAAACGGCCGCTATCCAGGTTGATCCGGGCTGGCAGGTTTCCTCCCCCCAACTCCTCCGAATGGCGGTAGTATTGGAGCAAATTTTTACAACTAGACGCCCTTATTGGCACCAACCTCCTTGAGTTAGAGGGTCTTCGCATCATTATGGGTCTGCAACAACCCCCCCCCCCAGCCCTGATCCCCAGGGGAGACCCCACCAGGCATGCTAGACTGCAAGGACATAGCTCAGGGGTTCATTGGAACATGCAAACGCGTCCGCCATAGTAAGGTTACGATCCACAAGTAGATTATAATAAGTTGCCGCAGAGACTAGCGTGCCGGCAAGGTTGGTTCAACGCCTACACGCTCACAGACTTTGGCTGAGCATGCTCAAACAATGCCCTACGGATGGTGCGGTGTAGCAAGGCCATCATTCGGCAGTAGGCTGATCACAGAGCAGCATGTGCAGATTATAATAGTCTGCAGCAGTGTGGCATGCCAACCGTGCCGGTGGGACGCCCACCCGCCAGCGGAGTGCCAGACGCTAACTAGGCTTGACAAGTCGTCAACGGAAGGTCCAAGATGTGGCCTGGAGTCAGAGGTCACGAGCCTGCTGGCAGCAGAGCCACTCACGCCTCGATGGCTTCACGCACACGTTAGGGGAGGGCTGTGGGGGAGGGGAGGTGGAGGATGGTTGAGTTGGGTCGGGCGACGCAAGCTCTGGGCACTCGCTTCATGCTCAAGTCGTCGCATGTATCTGCAAGAGCGCACGTAGGGACTTCTGTCTGTGCTACTGAATGAGGGGATTATCACACCATGCGGGCCGTGAGAATTATTTGACCATACTTCATTACGCTGGCAATTACGGGCTGGCTAACGTGAGGAAGCAGATACGGAAGTATATAAATGCAATACAGAAGGGGGCTAGAGCTGCATTGCCCACTGCTTTCTGTCTGCGCAGTCCAATCTGTCACATTTCGCAAGCTAAGCAAGGTTGCAGCCTGAGTGGTTACTTGAATGAGCAACCACCACGCACAGCAGGTGGCTATAGGTGACAACGCAATCTATAAAAAACGTGTTGGTGTGTGTTCTTCCTATATCTTTCTGCTTTAGCTTAACACATGTGTTTAACAGGGACAAAACTTTTATTGCAGTTCTCTCAACGTGAATTCAATCAATCTCTCAAATTCCAGTGGGCTGGCTGTGTTTTTGATTTTGATTATTTTCACACTCCCCTTTTCCACTAAAGACGTTCGTTCATGGGGAAGAATGACACTGTTCTGGGCATTAGTTCCAAGAATAGTGGATAAACAACAATGCACGGAGAAAGCGGTGGGAGGAATGAAAATACACATTTATTCATTATCAATACCTGCTTAATCTTGTATCGGGTCGCAGGGGGGCCGGAGCCTGTCCTGGTTAGCAGAGGGTGCTGGGGGGGGGAATACCCAGCATGTGGCGCTAGTACATTGCAGGGCGCACTTTTTTGGGGGCAATTTACTCAGCAGGCCAATTAACCTAAGCAAGAGCGTGTCTTTGGATAGTGGGATGGAAACCAGAGTACCCGACTTAAACCCACACGGGCACATGCAGAACACGCAAACTCCACACGGAAAAGCACCCGAGCCGGGAATCGAACCCGTTGACCTTCTTGCTGTGAGGCGACAGCGCTACCCACTGGGCCACCATGCCACCCATAAAAATACTCAACGTCTATTATTCTCGTTGTTGTTGTAATTGATAAGTGCCATTAGGAGAGGAAAAAAAACACCGACTCCAAAGTGGCTATAATGCAAGTCTACACACTCAACCAGATGGGCGCTAATCCTGTGATTATACGCATCGGCCACTTGTGTTAAATTATGGTGACCGTGCTGAAAATGCTCACATAAAAGCTGCGATGATGATGATGGCAGCAGCACGTTCAGGCCAGGTGCGCGTTAATTATTTCATGGTTTAAGGAGGTGGTCATGTGGCTCGAGGGATATACTCATATATGACAAGCACGGAGCCAACTGCACTCAGGGCTCGTTGAATTTTCAATCAGAATTTCATCCGCATGCGATTAAAATCTGGTTCTCTTGTGCAGCGACTTGCTGCTGTAAGATTTGTAACCAACGTTAGATAACAGAATAGAGTTACCGCCATAGTACAGTTGTTAACATTAGGTACGATGCACAATTGAATCTATCGACACTGAGGTCCAAGGTTTATTGTTACATCAGACCCATGAGATGGCCAAATGCTGGGGAGGTCTTCATCTAGTAGCGGACTGATCATGGCTGATGATTTTAACCACTTTAATCAGTGAATTATTAGCTCCGAGAAGTAAATAAGTTCTTTTGACCTCTGTGTGACGAATTGTCTCTTTGCAGAGCATAAGAATGAGTCATGGACCTAGTGTGGACAAGGGTAAACACATCACTTTTCTGCTGCGCTGGCAGCAATGGTGCACACGCACAACTTACAACAACAAAAAACACAAACACATTCGTCAATAACGCCGTGACTTTCGAGAGAAAAAAATAATAATTGCACTTCTAGAGCGCTTTACACACGAGGGTCACAAAGCGCTGCACAGAGCTGTAGAGATACCGGCATGTCAGCAACAAGAACGACATATGAACGGCAAAATCAA
>JAZEWT010000015.1:9324637-9348506 GCA_036362905.1 Mordacia mordax | reverse complement strand
TAATTGATCTACTCTGATGTTGTTGTAGTTCACATGCCGTTCTCTCCACAGCTCTGTGCAGTGCCTTGTGAGCCTCACATGAAAAGCGCTCTAGAACTGCAAATACTATTATTATTATTGCTGCAGACCACCCTCCCCGATTCAAGTTAAGCTGGTCTGCACAGCTGCTTTCTAACAGCACTTGCTCCCGCAACCTGTGTGGGTTACCCAAAGAATCTGTCTTAGATTTTATTTTGCACCTGCCAGTTACATTGGCCAGTTAAACCATTAAACACCTGGATCCGTCGTCCGGCAACCTATTCCTAGCAAGTCTTCGACACTTTACACAGCCTAAAAGTGCACCTATCCTGGCACAGGTACCATGGTGACATCACCGTCAAACAGCCAGAAGGTCCTGGGTTCAATGCCCAGCTTGAATAGCTTATTCTGTGTGGTGTTTACATGTTCTTCCGGTGTCTGCGTGGGTTTTTTGCCAGATACTCTGGTTTCCTTCCTCAGCCCAAAAACATGCTGCCGGGGGTGAATGTCCTCACTAAACTGCCCTCGGTGCCCTGAGATGTTGTTACTTGCTTACCCCTCCCCGTTGGACAGCTGTTAAAAAGAGCTGCACAGTTTTAACGGTTCCTTCTAGCTTACATTAAAACTGACTTAACGGTACACGGCAGCGGTTGTTGTTAGTGTGACGAGGGCAGTGCAAGGGGACATTGACGGCAGAGGAGAGAGGGAAAGGGGGAAGAGAAGGAGACAAAAATACTCGCTTCTTACCATGACCTCTGCATGCCCATGTGGCTCCGCAAAGCCGTGCACAGTCAGCTTCCTTAGCACTGTGGGGGGGGGGTGGAATAATGAAATGAAATGTCAACTCGTGCGATGGCTGGGAGAGCACGGCAACTCACGGAGGCTTCGACAGCTGACGCAGGAATGGGGGATTGAGGGTCCGTGTGGTGGGGGGGGCTTGCTTTGTAGGAGCGGTGAGATTGTGGTTGAGGTGGTGCAGAGCGGCAGTGCAGCGTTTTGCACACCACACGATGAACACGGCAACCGGAGTTCGATTCCAGCTTAGAGCCAAAACCAATGAAGATCATCTGACCTTGTCCCGGGACTCTCCTATGTCGACCCAGTCACAAATGAATACCTGGTGAAATCTGCCAACGTTGCCACTGTGGGGACAAACACAGCTGAGTGTGGCGCTGGCCACCAAACCATCCCCTGGCCTTGCCGGCATTCATAGATGCTCGCTAACAGCACTTGCCGCAACAGTTCATTAAGGCTCTACGGGAATCTTTGTCTTTGGTGGCGGTGGCGAATCAAGACAATATTGATTAATTCACTGAAGGAGCTGTCAGCAAGGCATCACGTTACTCACTTTGCATTCAAACCAAGGGGGTGGCCTCACTGAAACCGAGACTCCAGGGATGCTGCTGAACTTGGTGATGAAAGTTAATGAAATATGAAAGTTGCAATGTAAAGAGAAGTAACAAGTTGACTTTGTGAAGGGACTATGCCAAAGGAGAGAAAAAGACAAATAGACCAACACTTTTCCCCTCCCACGTTGGAGGCATCCTCAGGCATACCGTGGATGAGCGAGCCATGTGTAATACTATTTATGTGTCAAGTCACCCTCGACGACTGTGTCACTCGCTCTCATTCTGCATCACTCCCTTTCAGGGACAATAGAAGGGAGGTCCATTAGAAAGGTTTCCATTGTCTTGCTCACATATTAGAATTCAAATTAACTTAATCTAGTCCCACCCCCGTAGGAGGCAAAACAGTCGCGAAGGAAACAGGAGGAGCGATTGACGCAGCTATCCCGAAAGAGCAGCTTTTGGTAGCAATCATCATGCATTGAGCCGTGAAAAGCTACACCAATACAAATAGAAAGCCAAACATCCACGACCAGCCCTAAGAATGTGGCGTCAGATGCTGTTAGCCAGCGCCTATGAAGGACACCATAGATAACGAGGGGGCGGGTGACTGATACCACACCCAGCTATGGTTATGTTTATACACCGCACCAAGTACTCAATTGAGGCTGAGTCGACCTGAAGGAGGTCCAGGACCGGTAACAAATTCGTCACTGGTGTTGGCCGTGAGCAAGAATCGAACATGGGTAGCTAGGGTGGTAATGAAGTGCACTGAGCACTGCGCCACTGCCCCCCACAGACAAGAGCATACACCACAGAGGACAGCCACCCGTGGCCATGGGAATGATTAATATCAGGTCATGTGCCGGAGATGGATTACAGTATCGTAGAACCGTGTGGATGAAACTGTGACGAAGCCTTAATCGAGCAATCAATCGATAACCACTAAGAGCTTCATTATGATGATGGTCCGAGGGCAGTAGAGCAAAACTGTGGACTCCACCTGTTCCGTCTGCATAGGAATGTTTTCAGTTCACCCGTAGGTTTTCTCCGTGGGCTATGGATTCCATCCACATTTAAGCGCTCATTTATTGGCTTATAACACCTTAATATAGAGAGAATTACAGATCTTTAGCAACTGTTGGCTTCACGTGGCTGCCTTCCTACCCTTCTGTGGTTCCTGTGTCTAGTCTCTCCCTCTCTCTACACGGGAGTATGCGAAAACAGTGCGACTCATTACACGTTAAAATGATTATTAATTCACACTATTGCGATGAATACAACTGTGATGCCACTGGAAGCATGTGTGTTCACGATGACCTTCACGATGACGATGACCGATTCCTGGCTTGTGATTGATGATGCTGATAGCTGGGTCAGTAATTGTGCGTAATATTACAAGCCACTTGAAGAAACATCCAATAATGCACATAAGTCATCTACCGAGATATATAGCACTGGCATGTTTACCCATTAGTACTGTATTACAGTTATCATCCTTAGCCATGTGCAGCGCTTTGTGACCCTTGGGTGAAAAGCGCTCTAGAATTGCAATTATTATAATTTTACTGTTAAACGTTTCGTGTTTCTATGGGCTAGTTGAATAATATGCTCTGTGTTCAATTTGTAGGTTAAATTGGCCAAGCATGCTTACACTAGACAATTCTGCTTGTGCAAGTTTACATCTCATGAGAAAACATTTTTTTTTCCCTTTTGCCATTTCAGTGGACCAGGACAACCATTGCAAAATGGGACTCATCCCGGGGGTCTCTGGAATTACCACCAAGTTAAAGAAAAAAATCAACTTGAAACTTAAACCTCAACTCAACAAGCACAACTGAGCAATCACGTCAATAACGGATCAAACAATTATGCGCCAGACATCACACAAAGCACTAGTTACCAAACTAATGGCAAAACACCGAGGATCATAGCGCAATTGATATAGGGTTTCAGGGCTCGATGTTGGAAGCTGCCTGAAGATGCCTCCAACACCGGAGGCACAGCATCGCCAAGGAGAGGGAAGTAAACGCTCGCCACGGTTATCCCGAAAGAGCAGGTCTGAAGAGCAGTTCTCATTGAGGAGGAAAGCACAACACTGCCATTCGAAGACAGCAGCTGTTAAAACCAATTCTGACCCCGAGCAGAATACTCCACCCTCTAAGCTATCTTGTTCCAAGGGTGCAACACGGTTTCCTGACGTCAAGATAAACGCAGAAGAGTGTTTATGAGGGTTGATGGTGCGAGAGCAAAATGGCAATCTAACGCTGAAATAGTGTCAAGTGTCATGAGAGTTATAAATAAGTGGGAAGTAAAGCTGAAATAAAATGTAACGGCCTGGGTGTTGTACTGATAAAACACGTGCAACTCGCATGCTTGCATCAACAGAGACAGATAAAGTCATCATCATCGTCATCATCATAGTCATCATAATCACCGTCCATTGAAGAAGCGCGACGAACCTTTGAGTGAGAGGAGGGTCCGCTCGAGGGAGTTGACTGTGGCATGCTGGTCACTGCTGGCCACCTGCTGCAGGAAGGACTCGGTGTGGTGAGTCCACAGCGAACAGCAGAAGCCGTAGATGCCAGACGCCAGCTTCTCACAACAGATAGGAAGCGAGGGAACCACGTTAGCAAAGGAAATGATTGCAGCAGCAAGAGCTAATACCGCAAGAGCACCAGCTACGGTGGCAACAGCAACAGCTGTTAAGAGGAACAGAGAAGCAGCAGCAGCTATTAGAGCAGTGGTGGCAGCAGCAACATCGGCAGCGGTTATATCAGCAGCAGCTTCTGTTACAGTAGTAGCAACAGCAACTACAGTGGCAACAGCAGGACCAACTATTAAAGCATTAATTGGAAAAAGAGCAGTGGTCACAACACCAGCAGCGACAGCACCTTGTTAAAACAATGGAAACAGCAGCAGCAGTTCTAACATGAATAGTTTAATTTCACCTCTTATTTTTAAGCTAGCCCGTGCCGTGTTTCAAGATACATCTCCACTGTAGTGGTCACCTTGGATTTAATCCTTCATCTGAGGAGCAGTAGCTCAGTAATTAGTGCACTGGGCTACAAACCTGGAGAACTAAGTTCGATACCCACTCAGGGCCAACACCAGTCATAATTTTCTGCACTGGTCCTGGGTCTCCCCGAGGTCAACTCATCCTGAAATGAATATCTAGTGTGGTGTGTAAAAATTGCCACCAGGGAAGCAAAGGCGGCTGGGCGTGGTGTTGGCCACCCACCCCCTCGTGTGCCACGCTGGCCCTAATTTGTGCTCGCCAACAGCACTTGACTCTACAGTCTGTTAAGCCTACAAGGGAGAGCTTTGTGTTTGTTCAATACTAGACATGCCATTCCGCTACCAGTGTTGCCCATGGGCCATCATCTCATACAGCGATGACGTGTATTGGCCAAGCCCACGTCCCTCTCGTAAAAGCTTTAAGGGAATCATACCAACACTCTTGTTCTCTGCACAATATCGTTCGAGTCACCTGAAAGGTTATCAGTGACTCGCGCCCCCGTGGGCTGCGAAGGAAGCCGACGAACCGCGCTCGGCACGGTGATTAACCGTAATGAGCGACACGCAATTGCGCAAAGGTCGCGAGCGGTGCCGCGTAAATGCTCCCGCGCGTGCTCTTCGTACGGCACCGCGTTGAGGGGGAAAATAAAGACATGACTCCTTTCGATGTTTTTGTCTATTTAATTAGCGCAGCCTACAGACTCTCTTCTATGGTATGTGTGTAGGTGTACTTGCGGCCACTTTATAAGATAACTAAATATAAATATCCCCATATACATCCCCCACGCTTGGTGACACGCAGACTATCATGAAACACGCGGGGAAATGTGGATAAATTCATACAAATTAAATGCTAATATCATTACAAAACAACTCCGGCTATGAATCTACCATGACTACCACCACACTATGCAATACAGCAGCATTTCCAACATTTTGCCCTTAAACGAGGCATGAACCATTTCCAAGTATTGTGTAGACAAGGAATATGCAATGATATTACAGGAATAATAAATCCTGTAATGGCAAGATCTTAACATGGCAGCACCAAAATATTATTCAGACTGTGTTTAGAACACGAGTGCATAGATGTGTGTGGCGAGGTGCTCCCCCACAGGGTGTTGTGATGCATCTAGTGCGGCAGTGCTTGCAACCCTCTTGCTTACAGCCTGCTGTCGCTGGCTAGCCCATGTGGTGAACTGGGAAGCAGCCCAGTGCCTAAGCCTTGCCTTGCCAGTATATAGCAATCCTCCATCAAGAACCCTAGCCGAGTCTCCTCATGGCACACATAGTAACTGAGTGTCTACACAACCTCAGACGAGCACACCCCCAATGCCACTCTAATAAACCATCACCGTGCAGGTATCGTCTCCTGCAACCATATGTCCCCGACCTCACTAAGTCTGGCAGCGATGGAGTGTCTGGTGACAGGTGCAGGACTGAATGAGCTGGAAACCTCGAGTGAGACCTCTGTACGTCAGCGGCTGAAGGAATCGGTCGTCAACATCTGGAATTGAGTGGCAGATACTTCCGGCAGATCCCTGTGCATTGAGCAGCCCTGTTCAGGGACCACAATACTCACACCAGTTGGGGAAAGGGCTAAAACAAGGTGGCCTAAGAATTGCCCACTCAGCAACTGTACCTGGACAGGAAACTGCACCTGGCAGGTCATTCCACTTTGCGGTCGAAAGATACGAACAAGAAGCACACCTTAGAGATTTGTCACTTGGAACATTAAGGACATTTTTAGATGTAAGGCTCTGTACCGACAGATCTCAACTGCGAACAGCACTTGTTGCCAAGGTATTGAAGTGCTAAGGCATGAATGTTGCATCACTCAGTGAGACCAGGCTACTTGGAGACGTCTCACTCACCGGATTTAGGTGAGGGCTACACTTTCTTATGGAAAGGATACCTCCAGGGCGGGCATAGTCTGCACGGAGTTGGGTTTGCAATTAACAACAGCCTCCTACCCACACATACAAAAACATCGATGGGCATTAACGAACGATTAATGTCTCTCCACATTAACTTTGCAAAATGCGGGTAAGTCACCCTAATTGGCGCTTATGCACGACCCTACAATATGACAATGAAGAGAAGGACAACTACTATCAGGCATAAGATGCAGTATTCCACGAAATCCCAAGAAAAGACAAGATAGTTTTGCTTTGCGAATTTAATGCAAGCATTTGGAGAAATAAGCAGACCTGGAATGGAGTCATTGGTGATTGTGGCATTGGACATGCTAACGCCAAAGTTTGGCTGCAAGTTCGTCCTGTAAAATGCAGAGGAGGCCAAAATGGAAATCACACTACTGTGCCAGACTCTGAAATGAGGACATACGAAACAGTCTCCGCCGTGCCATAGCTGACGAGCTATCGGATGCAGAACAACTCATCAAGTTCAACTATGGGATGGATGAAAAATTGGCCTTGCTGAGTAGCTCCCTCAATGCTGTAATCCAATCCCTTGGCTTCAAAACCAAAAAAAAACACCAGAACTGGTTTGATGACATCACTGAGGACATATCCATCCTCCTGAACAAGATGCGCAATGTGTACCAAGCTGCCCTCAACAACCCATCATCCCAAACCCTCCATAAACAGTGGCAAGCCCTTTGTTCAGAGGGCCACCTTGCGCAGCCTGCAGAACGGTGGATCTCAAAATCCAATGATTGATATCCAATCATACGCTGACAGGTATGACATGTACAACTTTTATGATACAATCAAGACCATCCACAGTCCCAGGAATTGTGCCCTGACACCTGTACGATCTGCTGACAAGATTGAGCTCATCAAAGACCAGGCCTTTATCGTGAAATGCTGGGCTGGGTGTTGCTGACCCAACCCTCCCCCAGTGAACCAAACCGCTCGAGAGAAGCTCTCTGAATGACCTGTTCTTTAAGACCTTGACTTCCCACCGTTCGTGAAAACTGAACTGGCAGTCAAAACACTTAAAAATAACAAAGCTCTTGGACCTGACAACATACCAGCTGAGATTCTCAAGGAAGGAGGCTTCCTCTGCATGGGAACACTCCACTTCTGCATCATCAAAATATGGTCCGTCAACAATGGATGGATGCCAATATTGTTACCATATATAAGAACAAAGGAGACAAGCCATCTGCTCAAACAGTCAGGGAATCTCTTTGTTGGCCATCGCTAAGAAGGGCCGAGCTAAAGTTACGTTCTGCATGCTTACAAGTGTTTTAGCTGAACACATTATCCCAGAATCTCAGTCTGGTTTCTGAAAGGGCAGAGGGACAGTAGAGGCATGATCTTTGTGAATCATCAAATCCCAAAAAAAATCGGAGAACAGCACCAAGACCTTTTCAATGCCTTTGTTGACCTCTCCAAGGCGTATGATACGGTCAACAGGGACTTTCTGTGAGAGGTGTTGGCAAAATTTGGCTGGCTACCCAGGTTTCTCAACATCGTGAAACGGTTTCATCGAGGGATGATGATAACAGTGGGAGGTCAGAGCTCTGAACATTTCTGCATTTAGTCGGAGGTCAGGTAGGGCTGGGTGCTGGCCCCAGGTCTCTTCAACAGCTCCTTCACCTGCATGACCATGCTACTGTCAGAGGATTGAGAAATGGGCTGGAGTCTCCACTAGCTTCTGGCTGGAGATGACAAAAATGTTAACATCAGAAGGCTGCTGGCCACCTCTAAGTTGTCCTCTGAATAACTAGTTGAGTTACAGTATGCTGATGAGTATGCCTTGGTGGTCCACACCCCAGAGGCCCTGAAAAACACCATCTCTGCTTCTGTAACCGCTTACAGGCAAATGGGTCTCACCATCAATACCCACAAAACAGAGTCGTCCACGTCAACCAACGTCCTACACAGTGCAAGGGCAACAGTTGGTACTGTCACAAGCTTTCAATACCACAGCAGTATAATTCTGAAGATGCCACCATGGATGAGATTCAGAACTGCTTTAAACAAGCCACTACCTCATTTGGTCGTCTAGTAAAAAGATGTTCCAGAAGAGTAGGCTAAGACCGAACACCAAAGTCCTTGTGTACCAGACAGTCTACATCTCCACTGTACTCTACGGTTGTAAGCCATAGACTACATACAGCCGCCACCTGGAAGCCCTGGAGGCCTTCTACATTAGCTAGCTACCTTCATAAACTCCTTGGGATCACAAGGAAAATACACCACACCAAAATCCTGAAGCACACAGGAACCTGCACTGCAGGGTCTATGCTTAACAATCAACAAATCGTTGGCTTGGGCATGTTATTCCCATATTCAGTCATAAGTCTCCCATGAAAGGTTCTCTACGGCCAACTACATTAAGACCAGTTTGCTGCTGGGGGCCAGGATAAGTGGTTCAAAGACGAGCTTAAAACCACCCTAAAGAGGTGTAACATCAATCCTTTAAAGGTGGAAGACCTGGCCTCCTGCTGTGACCTCTGGTAACACCAATGCACGGAAAGGGTACAAAACGTGGAAGACCAGCGTTCACAGCATCTGGAAACAAAGCATCCCAAGAGGCACGCACGCAAGACTACAACTGCCCCCTGCAGTCCAACCTTCATTAGTGAGGTATGCAATTGCAGTTGTGCACCTAAACTCGGCCTCTTCAGCCAAATGAAAAGACACATATAAAGGAGAAAATCGTACTCAGCAGATATGGTGGACAACCGTAAGCAAGCAAGCAGGGCATAGATGCATGTGAACAAATAAACAAAGATCCCCAATACAGCCTTGAACACACTGCTAGAGCAAGTGCTGTTAAAGAGCACCTATGAAGGCTGGCACAGCATACACACGAGTTGGGTATCAGCACCACACCCAACCGCCTTTATCTCTCCAAGGACTGCTGTTTACACACCACAGCAGGTATAATACGCATACAAGGCCTTGTCAACCGACAAAAGACCCAGGATTGGTTGAAAACATTCGCCACCGTTACTGGTCTTGGGAGACAATCACCGGGGCTTTCCAGCGCAGTGCACCAACTCTTTGCACAACACAAAGATCCCCCACCTAACCGTAACAGACCGTAGGGTCAAGTACTCTTCGAGAGCACCTATGAAGGCTGCCACGGCATACGAGGAGGGTGAATAAGAATATTACAATATATAACGCGTGCATGTTCTACTCTATACCAAGTCATGCGTAAGACAGAAATAGTGAGATGTGAGGCAACCACAGAGAAGGGAGAATTGAGCCAGGCAGTCAGCTGGCAACGACCCTCTAGATATTGCTTCCTTTATATTATGATGTTCTCGGCCAATTAATTAATTCCTGTTTTTTAGTTGTAAGAGGAAACCGAAGAACTCCGAGAAAACCCACTCAGCACAAGGGGAGAACAAACTCCACAGAGAAAGGCACCCCGAGGCAGAAATCGAACTGCCTCAGGCAGGGCTTTCTTTCTGTGAGGCAAAGATGATACCACTGCCACATTTTTCTCCCTAGTGGCAATGATGGGTGACAGAGCCTTCTAGCGTGCTGCTCCCAGACCGTGGAACGCCCTTCCATTGGAATTTCGATCAGCTGAGTCCCTGGGCATCTTCAAATCTCGTCTCAAGACTCACTTGTTCCGTAAGGCTTTCAAATTCTCTGGCTAGGACTGTTAATGCGGCTCACTGTTGTCGTACCGGGATGATGGCTCGCCGACCTGCGCCTGCTCAGGAACATTCATTCCTTTTTTCATTTTCTTTCTTTTAAATGCTTATTTTACGTCCTTCTAGAATTTATTGCCACTATTTGACGTTCAATGAACTGTCCTGATGTTGTTGTTGACATGCAGTTCTCTCCATGGCTCAAATTTGTAAAAAAAACGTTGCTTCTGATTTGCTGTTCTTGTGTCGTTGTTGTAGCCGACATGCCGTTCGCTCTGCAGCTTTATGCCACGCTTTGTGACCTTCAAGTGGAAAGCACTCTAGAAGTGTAATTATTATTAATGTCTGCACACCAGACCAAGTTTTCATTTGAGGCTGAGTCGACTAGTGAGGTTCCCAGAACGGGTTCACATAATCACCACTGGTGTTAGAGAATCGAACTCGGGTCACACGGTTCTTAGCACACCGTGCTAACACTACCGCTCCACAACACACACACACACAATATCCAGTGACAGACAGAGCAATCGCTACATTGAACTGGTGACATTAATCATGCAAAGATCAGCAATAAGAGTGACAGCGGGAACGATCTCAAGGGGAAGAAGTGCTTACGGGAGCAGGACCCGGCTTTGAGCCGCAGGCTTCATGTAAAGGGCATAGTAGAGTGCCCAAGGATAAAAGTGCACGTGAGTGTCTGATCTAAAAGCGATGTGGGCAAACTGCACGGAGACGACAGAATTTTGTGATGAAAGGGTGTAAAAAAGAAAAAAACATATTTACACAAATGCAATCAGTAGGCATGACAATGAATCACACTGCACTGAATTTATGAATCGTCCGATTATGGGAGGAGGGAGAGGGTGGTCACGATTCGCCTTGAGAACCCATTATTTTTTTTACTCAGTGGTGGAATGGTTGAGTGGCTGGTATAGTGCTGCACTGTGTACCACACCAGCTGAGTTCAATTCCCAGCCGTGGTTACGTGATTTTATACCATAATAATATATGACACAGCATCGGGAAAATGCTGGCGCCAGCTCACATCGTGGCTGCCTCCCACGCAACCTCTCTGCGGTTTCCACGTGCCTCCGAGTCATTCAATCTTTGAACACATTCGACACGTTGATAAACTATACATTTTAATTGTGAATTAAATTTAACACTGACGGCGAGGGGCGGACGAGCGGACGTGCGGACGTGGAGCTCACCTCCTGGAACAGGCGTCGATCGGCCGCCAGTCGCTTGGAGGCGAGCACCTTGGTGACGTGGTAGAAGGTGAGCAGCGCGCGGTGCTGGGGCAGCGCCGCTTGCGTGCGCACGCCCTCCAGCAGCACGGGGATGAGCTCGGGCCATTGACGCGGGCAGTCGAGCCTCGCCACCTTAGCGATTAGAACCGCGATCTGCGTCGCCACCTGGGTGCCAACGCGTCGGTCCCGTTTCGCAAATGTTAATTCGACGGCGAAAATGCTCGATGCAACGTGGGCGCGAAGAAAAATTCCCAGGTGACGCCAACATCGAGGGTGAAAAGTTATTTTACGCTGAAAACAGCATCAAGTTGTTGGAGCTCATTTACTGAGAATAACTCTCCACAGCTGCTCTTTCAAGACAGCTGTGTTGAGTTTCCCTGCTCTGTCCTTCGTGATGTTTCAGCACCGACGTTGGATGTTTCTTCAAGTGCTGCTTTACTATTTGCAACCCGGAGCCAGTGGTGGCAAATCCACATTGTGATTGTGTGAGTCAGTCCATTGAGTTGGACAACCACTTTGGACTCCCCTACAAAGGGATTCCTATTTCATTGGCCACGGAGGTATGAGAGTTGCTCTTAATCGCTGCTCTTTCGGAAAAGCCATGTCAAGCATTCCCCCACCCTCCTTCGCGATGTTTCGCCCATGTTGAAGGCATCAAAAGCCTAACGATGTGGAAAGGAAAGAGGGGGAATGAACACTCGACACGGCAATCTCGAAATATCAGCTGTTAAGAGAAATTCTCCTAGATTACGGTGTGAAAACCCATATCAATACCCAGAGGTAAGATAGGCTGCGTCCACTCAAACCATTATTTGAACTGGCCACCTTCCCATTTCGAGCCACTCACTATACCGTTGGAGACACCTGGCCTTACTCCCTGGGTAAACAAAAGTAAATATAGCTCATAACCACCAGCACCCAATGTCAGTCATAATTATAAAAACCCAATGATAATCATCAGAGAGGTCTTTGCCACTGCAGCCATCACGAGCAGCATGAACACCACTGCTCCCCCCGCCACCAACATCGCTGCCATTGTGAGCACCAAACACGAGCCACAGCAACAGACTTCCTCCATGAATAGATCTACTGTAAAGAATATTCATTAAAATAGCAATAATGATGCATCATACAATGGACTAATGCCCAGCTGCAGTACAGCAATTATCTAACCCATAACCGAACAATTTTTATGAGTTTCATTGTGTTGATTCTGGGTCAACTTAACATAAAAAAATCGAATCAATTACATACATGTACGAAATAAAGATAAAAAATGTGATTCTCAAGAATCTGTGTTAATCGATGCACCGATACACCGTCGTTGAAATAAAACTGATGATTACTTCGAAAAGCTGCTCTCTCGGGAAATAAAACTGGTCACGTAAATTTCACACAAAAAACGGGGAGTTTTCAATGTCAACTCGACCATCTTTCCACCACGGCGACCAACGCGGGTGAGGAATGCAGCGTGTGCACCCGCACGCTGGGCAGGGTCGCGCACAACAGGAGCAATTCCGAACGCGCGTGAATAGCGGGCGGTCTCCTAGGAGAGCCCCGAACGCCCATCAAGCCGCGAGTTACCAGGGAGATGAGACTTTATCAAATTTGTAGAAATGTATCGAGGGATGCGAACAATTACCATCACATTGTGGCGAGGCGCTGGGCAAGAGCACACGCTGAGTGTGTTTAGCCGGCAGCTCCCGGCAGTGCGGTGAGCTATGAGCCCTTTATGAACAAGTGGAACACACCACCTTATTATTAACATTTTCGGCCCAGCTGCGTTTGCATACATTTGTGGTTTTTTTGAAAGTTTCCATATGCCCCTTACGTGTGTTGTGCTAAAAAAAAAATTTCCGATACCACTGTTGCTCTCATTTTTCTATTATTGAGTGCTACTGTTTACTTTATGATTATGTTTGGGGTTTCATCTGTGTAAAAAGTTGGTGTTCTGAAATTAATTATGCAATATTGCGTGTTACTGTTTTCTTTTATATCTACGGTTAGAGCTTCATCGACACACACATTGTTGCTGCCCTTTGCTTTTATGCACAGTTACATTGGTCAGTTTGGACGCTTGTGTCGCAGGAATCCCACATCTTGAGCTTGCAAGCTTACTGGGTACGTTTTGGTGTAATAATAAACACTTATCTAATAAACATCATCCACGTCAGTGAAAAGTAGCGTACGGATAACATGCGCGTGTGCGATTTAATGACGTTTCAATTTACGTTCCTCTCGTTTTCTCTGCTTGAGTTTAATATAATGGCACCATGACAAATATGCTCTGTACTGACACGGCTGCAGCACAAATCCTCCACTTGGGCTTTCATGACAGATACACTCTGTACTGGCACGGCTGCAACACAAATCCTCAAACCGGGCTTTGTGCACAGAGGGTTGCTGTCAACGAACCAGCTGACTAGAGCCCCGATTGATAAAGCATCCTAAACACGGCCTCATTTGCGGACTTCTGTTTGGGTAAAAAGGTCAGGTCGCGTATGGAGGAGCACGGTTGATCGTTACATCTCGGGGCCATTATAGGACGGCAACGGCCTTCAAACAGCAGTTTTGAGCAAGCGATCAAAAAAGATTGTCGTGGTTATGCCAAACGTGAGTGCCGAGGGAGCTAATTTTTTGAAGTCGATAACGTAAAAACATGCCTTTAAATGCATCACGTGATTGTCATATTAAAGAATGTGTGTGTGTATGTGTGGGTGGCAATCCTCATGTCATGTTTCTAAAAAGTATATCCTTAGAACAGCCACTGCTGAGACTTGCTACCAAATGGTACTC
This sequence comes from Mordacia mordax, assembly GCA_036362905.1. Lineage (NCBI taxonomy): Eukaryota > Metazoa > Chordata > Hyperoartia > Petromyzontiformes > Petromyzontidae > Mordacia > Mordacia mordax. The sequence goes on along the minus strand of JAZEWT010000015.1, from coordinate 9,334,497 downwards.
ATGTTATCAAACCAGGACATGTGAGGCGTTGAGTAGACCGTGGCTGAATTTTACATTTGTGGCCTTCCAAATGTAAAGTTGTATACCTTAACAAGAGCGCTAATCCAGCTGCACATTTATATATTTACAAAGCACAATCGCTTTAGTAGGAGGCATTGTGAGCATTCAGGATTTGCAATGGACATCTAGAAAGCGCTAAAGAGCTGGCATCTGCGGGCTGAAGGCAAGACCATGGTGACAGGTCATGACAACTATTACTATAATTTCTCTTCGAGCGCAAAGATAAACGTGGCATTCTATATAAGCCAACGTCAACGGGCCGACAAAAACCGTGAATCATAAAATAAAGATACGCATTCATAATGCATCGCTCAATTCAAACGACGGTGATATCGTTTTGTTTTACACGAAAGCTCGTGGCAGCACGGTGGCAAATACCGGGGGCACCCCCTGGTGTCAATGTGTTAACGCTACCGCGGCGAACTCGTAAAGCAAGCCACGTGCTCCACCGCTGCTCCATAAATCTTAGATGTAGGCTAGAAACGTGTTCCACGGGAGAAATGTTTAATTGATAAGACAACTTCATTTATCTGACGCCAAGGGGAGCACGCACTCATTGGCTAACGGGGGGACGCCAAGGGAGTTGATCTGCTGGCATGCGGCACTGGCGTGACCTTCCCTGACGTGCGGGACACCACCCCACGGTTCATCTTGTCGCCCCGGGTGCAACGCCAACGGGGTTGACACCGCGCCATCACTGCACGAATTATACTGATCTCTTATTAAGATGGCCAAAGGATTCAGGGTTCAGGGACGAAGAGCCCCTGTACTGCTGAGGTCCAGCGATTCGAGCCTGGGTTTGAGCCCGGTTAAGGATCACTTAAAATTAACTTAATAGACTTGCCAGAGCCGCAATAACTCCCACAGATACCCAGACACCCACAAACCAGGTTCTCAAGTGTAGCGAGTCAATGGCTTCAGCCTGTTAACCAATGATATCAAGAAAGAGGCCATAATTTGTTAGTCACTCAATGTGGCTAAATTCCAGAGTATATTGTTTTTGGATTATTTATAAATGAGAAATTCTTATCTGAAGACAAAAATGAGCCACATTCAGAATTCTCACATTGAGTAGCAAAATTATTTTGTATTGGCGAACCCCTGGAAGAAAAGGTCAAACGCTGACTGCTGAATCCCTTATAAAGCCTATAATCCACTCTAGATAGGACACCCATTTATGTTCTTGAAAAAAGTACTGCACGTGGATATCGATTCCAATTTTCTAATTCTGAGATCGAGCAATCAGCCAAAATTAAGTGACAAATGAAAAATCACCTGGGCCGAGTACATCCACTTACCACACTTGGGAACTAAGTTTAATCACGGGCATATGAGATGTAGATTTCAGCTCAGGATCTCCAATTTTACAGGCTCAACGCTCCATGACAGCCATTATCAACTCCCACTGAGCCACAAAATAACTGCTAAGCGTCATGTGCGCATGGCCTTATCTGCAACTCACTCGTCGCAAATGTTTGAGAAAACAAACGACGCTGTACTTCTTTTCCCGCCAGGGGACTTAGCGATAACCTCGATAAATGAGCCCACATGTCAAGTCAACCTTCGGTGGAGATGACACACTGTTGGCACTGATTAATAAAATTACTGTGCGACGAGTCTATGTCAGAATGTTCCGCTGTTGAGCAAGACTGTGACATACCATGATATGGAACTGTGCGTATATTTTTCCTGTATCAAACCACTCATCCAGTTATTAGCGTTTTGACCTATGAAGCAGGTCATTGGAGTGCCAATGCATCAGTCGTGAGGTTTGAACCATCCTGGGTGCCCCTCCACACCAGCAGGCAGTAACCAGCATGGTGAAGTATGGTCACACAATCCTGACACTATGTGAGGAGACCTTCACTCAGCAGTGTATTGACAAAGGCCTGTGTGTAATTATATTATGACAAAAGTTTCCCTAAATGAGGGCATAATGTTGCAATTAGTCATTTCATTCACAAATGTGTGAAAATTTCACCTATTATCGACATTTTGTGGATAATAGGTGTCACCCTATTATCCATATTTATCTATAGATCATCATCATTAAGGCATTTTTTCCAATTTGCATTAAGGTATTCCATTACACGGATCATTCTTTGACACTTTTTTCTATTCTTTGTATCCTCCATTGTTAAACCCATCATTTAAAGGTCATCTTCCACTGACTTTGTCTATGTTTTGATTTGCCTATCCTTACCAACTTTCCCTCCTTCGACTTCATATTTCACACAAGCATTGACCCAAATATCACATTCTTTCAACATCTCAATCTACTCTTTCGTAACGCATCCATTATTTTTGCAGACAGACATGGAAAATATATGCCAAAATTACGGCAGCCTATATCTCCGCAGATAATAGACGTGTTATCACCACTAGCCATGGTAAAGCCACTGCTGGATGAAATCTTTCCCCAAGCCACCATGCTCAATCGTATTCCTGCAATACAACAACACACCAGCTCTTCCACACACACTAATCACTCCATCTCCTCAGCAGACGTCCTCTGGGAAATGCTCCAGTCCATCAAACTGTAAATCGAACAATCCCTGTGCGTCAAAGCAGTTCCACGAAACGTCGTTAGTTTCAGGTGATGAAAAAAAAGAGAAGCCCCCCCCCCACCTTTCCAATGCCCCTGCCACCCACATGAAAATAGGTAGATACAGTCGGCAGGAACAAATGGGATTTAAATAATAGATGCGCCCGTGGGACCAACTAGTGGGAAATATTCCCATTTACCCCAGGGTCGAGTACGCACCTGATTGACCGGTTCATTGAAGTTAGCGATGAGCCCGGCTCGGAGCAACGACTTTTCCTCCTCCGACAGTGAGCTGAAGGGCAAGCACGAGCACGAACGTGGGCTCGCTGACACGCAGTTTACTACTACCACGTCGCCCTCCTTAATCACCATCGCACATCACTCATAACGATCCATATACATAAATCTGACGTGGCGCTCCATCCTTTGTCCTCTAGCGTTTCCCAGTGGATGGAGGTTACGCACCGCTCGCCGCCGCCGCCGCCGCGCTCCCACTGGGCACAGACTGCGTGGAAATTGGAACCCAGGTCACCAGGCTAATAGCGCAGTGTGCCAACTTGCTGTGCCACCACCCCACAGCTAGGTTTCCAAATGTGCACTGGCACTCGTTAGTATTTTGTTAACGATGAGACCATGTTCAATTAATGATATTATCGGCATGGATGGAAGCACACGAATAACTTGCAACATCGCATGTTGTCATGCGCAATAACACGATCGCAAATGCTGATACCGTTAGCTCACATTCATTATCGCCAAATTTGGGAAAAGCATCCCAGCAATTTGGTCACATTTTCCATCAGGTTTAAGACCCTAACGGCAAACCCACCTTCAAAGCAAAAATGTATTTTTAGAAAAGACAATTTTTTAGGAGAGTATGTTGAGTGTTTTTTTTTATCTGTGCCTGTGCTTCACGACCAATGCAGCAGTATCGCCAAACAAATGTGTTCAACTGATTAATGCTTTTAAGTTGAACCTCAGTAAGAAAGCTTTAGAAATGAATAAAGAGTGCCTCTGAGAAGCTACGGGTTCCAAGGTCTTCCCTTGCGAAGTAGCTAATGATTCTCTGTGGGCTCTCACTTTATGGCAGACGGCAAGTTCTCAGTGGTGGCTTCGGGCAGAATGCACCGTGTGGTTGTGGGAATCAAAACTGCCAGCACGTGCTCAGCGAAACGGCAATACCCAGAGCATTGGTGGTGAGTGCAAGACACTATGAAGCTATGGGCAGGCAATAATCCATATTGATGAGGACTGCTTTGCCTGCTCAAATTATGATCGTGATTTTTTAAATAATAATAATTATTTAGCACGGACCTTCATCCAGGGTGACTTAGATCACCACACACACACAGAGTTTAATAATCAAATTTTTTTTACTAAAATATACTAAATAAATGCTAGCAGTTGTCCAACAGTGCAAAGTGTTAAAGTGTTCTTGTCACACTATATGCAACGGTTGAGCAGATGTGTATTGAGTAGCTTCCGAAATGACGTGACTGTGGTGATTTCTGATGATGATTTTTTAACAATTATTTCATCCGTTCCTTGATGTCCTTCATTGATTTATATTCATTATTATACTCAATTGATCTATTCTGATGTTGTTGACATCCTGTCCTTTCCCAAGCTCTGTGCAGCGCTTTGTGACCCTCGGGTGAATGGCGCTTAAGAAATGCAAATATTATTATAATTATTGTTTGCTCCTTATAATAGCACCACGATGCTCACGGCGTCTGTGTGCTCCCCCAACCCTCACCGCCTCCACCACTCTAGATTAGCGGCAGGCTCCACCCCCGCCCCGGCTACCGGGTGACGGTGGCAATGATGCTGGATGCATACTTGGGAGCTAGGCGCCGCCAGTAGCGGTCAATTCCGTTCTTGAAGTAGAGGGCTGCCAGCCACCGCACGTGTACGTCCAGACTGTGGTCCACGAAAATGTTCTGCAGGGTTCACGGAGTCACAGGGCAAGCAATTACTTGATTAGTATAAATATAGCGGTATGTGCACCTGTCAACTAAACAGAAACGGGGAAGCCAATAGATTAGGGAACAAATTAAAATATGGAACAACACATTGACTAGTTAAAAAAAAACTTCGCTTAGGCTATATTACAATGCCGACTGTAATCGGTGCCTTAAACTCAAAGACGACTCAAAAGCTTCTAGGCCAAACCCCGTCCTTGGAGAGGCTGAACCTCAGAGAGAACTCGGGCAGGGATGATATTGAACAGCCCAAGCTGCTGACAGGGGAGGAGCTGTGCGACCCATCAACAGCCCACTTAACATCGCAGAAACCAATGTGGTCCTGAGCTAAAGCTGCTGAAACCTCCAGAATGGACCTGGTCGAACAATCACTGGCAAGTAGAGAGGACAGAAGCGAGCATCAAGTCACATCATGTGCGACCTCTCCACACAGACGCTGCCTGGGTTTTATCTGACCATAAAACACTGCACCGCATTCAACTGCACGACGAACGCACATGGGTGCGGCACCCAGCTAATGCGCAAAAGTAAAATTTTAAAAAGCTCCTGGTTGCGACGGCGGTTCCACACCGCGAACCGTGGAACACATCCTACACCACCATCTCAAAATATTATTCACTGGATAAATGGAGGAACTACACATGGCCTCTACAAACACCATTAATTGGCCCAATAAATGGACCTCGATATCTATATTACTTTCACTTTTTAACGTGTATCTATGTGCGCGAAGAAAGGGGGTATGAATTTACGACTTAAACATATTAGCCAGATGCTGAATCTGTTTTCATAGTTTAGCGCTCAGTAAATTGCATTCTACATCAATGAATATTAATCAGTCTGTGTAAAGAATTGCTAAATTGTGTTAACGATAATGAGGCAATGGATCTCAAACGCCAGTCAGCCCATCTTTCAGCACGCACGTGCCACCTTCAGTCTATCGATCATCTATATACATCTCTCATCTCATTATCTGAAACCGCTTAATCCTATATAGGGTCACGGTGAAGCCGGAGCCTATCCCGGAAACATAGGGCGTAAGGCAGGAATACACCCGACGACGGGACGCCGGTCCATCGCCGGGCATTGCGGGACAATTTTAGTCTGCGAGCCAATCAACCTATCCAGGAGCATGCTTTTGGACTGTGGGAGGAAACCGGAGTACCCGGCGAAAACCCACGCGGACACGGGGAGAGCATGCAAACTCCACACAGAAAGGCACCGGAGCCGAGAGACTCGAACCCGGGACCTTCTTGCTGTGAGGCGTCAGCGCTAACCACTGCGCCACCCTATATACATGAAATGCAGCAAGTATTTGTGTGTAAGTCCACACACACACTGATGGCCCCAGTTCAAATCCTTCATAAGGACACATTTTACCTGCACAAAACAGAGACTTTGATGTATTTTTTTTTTCAATTTACTTGACACTTATAAATTAATCTTTTAAAACGTTTAAAACAATCATTTTATAATTCCCACTTTTGCACTACCATAATTCCTCTTCAGCACTCTTCCATCCTTATTCTGACATCGGAATAACGTGTTACACGTTTGTAACAAGAACATAGATAGAAAGGATAGTTTGCTCGTCATAATAAAAACAACGAAGAAAAAGCGGGCACATGCATGTATTATATAGCGTTCCAAAAAACCTTTTTTATACAAATAAAGTATTTTATTACCAGTAACAGCGTGAAGTTCCAAGCCATACATTTAGGTCAGGTCTCTATGGCAGTCGATGGATTTATGAGCAAGTCTACTAGTTATCTGTGTACAGCTATGAAATCAGGGCAGCACGGTGGCCTAGTGGGCAGCGCTGTCCCCTCACAGCAAGAAGGTCCCGGGTTTAAATCTCGGCTTGGGTGCCTTTCTGTGTGGAGTTTGCATGTTCTCCCCGTGTCGGCGTGGGTTTTTGCTGGGTACTCCGGTTTCCTCCCACAGTCCAAAGACATGCTGCTGCATAGGGTAATTGGCTTGCAGACTAAATTGCCCTCAGTGCCCGGTGATGGACTTGGCGTCCCGTTGTGGGCATATCCCTGCCTTGCACCCTGTGTCTGCCGTGATAGGCTCCGGCTCACCGCGACTCTGTAAAGGACTAAGCGGTTTCTGACAATGAGACGAGATCTATGAAATGATCCTCGAGCAGGAGTGGAGAGCACGGTTCTCTAGCGCCACCCTATGAAACCTAGAAACACACTGGGAGGGAAGACGCCACCAGGTGGAATAGTGCTGCCACCTGGAGTAAAACCAAGGAATTTTCTCAAACACTTGTGCACAGAACACGTGGCAGCTGCCCACATCATGAGACAAGTTATGTTGCAATTATCTAAAATCCCGACAGGTGGCTCAGCAGTTAAGCGAGTGACTCACAATCAGGATGGTTGTTCACTCAGGCCATCATCTATAACGGGGTCAGTTAAAATTATTATTATTGTGGGGAAATCAACAGCGGTGTTTTAATAATACTTGCATTTCTAAAGAGCTTTTCACGCGAGAGTGGACATATCCGCCATAGGAATGTGGATTTTCCGCCACCAGCTCAAGGCTGTCAAATAGAGTTGGGTACTACCTCAATAGTTGTTCAAACATCCCGCTGTTGGATGAAAGCCCCACCAAGTGATCTTCATCTCTTGTGGGCTCACGATGAAACAGCCTTGTTTCAGCAGTCAGCCATGTTTACAACTCCACACCCACGGGGAGCTGTCTAGGGAATGTTTCCCTCTTTGCCTGCCACTCTGTAACCAGTCTCAACCACCGGTCATCATGCCTGCTGGTCATGTGTCCCGTTTAACATACATGGACATGCAGGCATATTTTGCAACCGCTAGGATTTGCTACTTGGTCACGGTTATCACATCTCAGTTGATTGTGACTATTGAGGTTATAAACTATCTTCAATAAAACAGGCAGGCTTTATGTTTACCATTGTTTAAATAAAAAAAATGTTTCGTTGACAAACATCACGTGCATAAACTATCGATTGGTTTTATTTTCGCACGCATAATGTGTTCATATGACTCCCCGCCCCCCGGCCACTAGCGGCAACTACATTAAAAATGCATAAAAATATTCTTAAACACGACGAAGATTAAAGGTCCCACGGCTAACGGGCCAGATGGATTCAGACACCAAGTTACAAAGTCGGAATGAGGGGAGACTTGAACAAGAGCCGGGGGGGGGTTAAGAAAAAATGGTATTGTTGTTCATATGCTGTTCATATGTCGTTGATATGCCGTTCATATGTCGTTGTGGTTGTTCACATGCCGTTCTCTCCACGAATCTGTGCAGCACTTTGTGACGCTCGGGTGAAAAGCGCTCTATAAGTGCAATTATCCTTATTCCTTGCATCAGGGGAAAGTTCCATTCACGGTACACTACTGAGACTGTTTATGCAAGAGCTGTCGGCACACCTACAGTTTCACATTGAACTTTTGGACCCTTGACGTGGTAGTTCGAAGGCACAACGGGGGTGACATGTGGCATTATCAACCGCAGGGAGGTGTTCCGTCGGTATGAGAAGTGTCAATCAAAGCAAACTAAACATTGCATGTGGATGACAGAAAACTAAACACAAGCGAATTACCGTTCTGAGTTGGTGATGAAAGGCTGGTGAACAATGCTTTCATAGTTCGAGCTGATATTCCAACGGTAAACACCGGGAATTAAACGCATCTCCTGGCACTTGCCATGCGTCAAAAGTTATGCTGAGAGACTCAAGATGGAACTTGAGGCGATCACCTGCCGGCATTCATTCATTGTCACGACAAGAGCAGGGTAAGTGGCCGTTTAACACGCATCACTCTTTAAGGTGACCGGGTGGTTCAGAGGTCAGACACTGCTGAGACCCCTGGGATTGAAACTAGGGTTTCAGGCTCATGCGCGCAAAGTTGCGCTGAATATTCGACGCTCACCAGTAAAGCGACGCAACTGGACACGGTGTCTGTCCAGGCAGAAAGCGAGTGATTTCACCCTCTTCCTCACATGGGCAGTATTTGAAGGCGCAACCACATGAGGGATTTTATGATGGGAAAAAAAAACTAAACAAACCATGTAAATATATTTAAACCTAACATAAGCTAGCTTTATTGAAAGCTTACAATGGACTTGCTTTTTTTGTTTTGTTTTATAATGTCCCCATTAAAGGCTACACCGTGAATTTAATATTTTCCTTTCCACGTGCTCAATGAACTTCACGTAATTTCCTTTTTTGACATATGCTCAATTTGCCAATTCTTCAGCAAAAAAATATTTTGTGGCGAATAACATGTTGAGGACCATCATATTCTTCCAGCACATCCAAACATCTACAAGGGGTGTCGACTAATAGGAGTCAACTCTCAGAAGTGGGACAGATCATCACATGACCTGTTAATAAATAGCACATATGAATCGTGTATAGTGCTTTGATATGAAAATAAAATGGCAATCTCACCATATTTTTCAATAACTGCTTTCATAAGAGAGTGGCGTTATAATAAAAAAATAGACTATCACAAGCTCATGTTATGAGCACTGCCTTCAAAAGATAGCAAAATCATAACGTTTTCGTTATGAGCAATGATTTTTCTTCACAGGAGAACCAATTATAAATGCCACTGCCTGTGAAAAAGTAAACCTATTATACTGTATCATTTAATGAGAGAACCGATGATTCATGTAGTGCACATTTTTGAAGTTTGTACATCAGGGCCAAACAATATTTGCTAAAAATTACCAAGTTGTGCAAATTTCCATTGAGCAACAATGGCTTGTTAATATTTAAATTGTCTGCTATACAGACAGCTGTCTCTGCTTAATGTGTGTAAATCTATATATTTTACTATTATTCCTTGGCCATCATCTAAAAAACACTGATCTGGATGTTGTTCATTTTCAAACGTCCAGAAAAAATCGGTTCAGATATTAATTTATTAATTCGCAAAAAAGTGGCAAGACAGAATGTCCTACTCCCTCTTCCTTGACCGCAATGTAAATTAGACTGCGAACAGTCAGGAACAATGCTCCACATTAAACATGCACCATGGCAGCACCGTGTGGGCCATGGATCGAGTCCATCAATGAAGGAAATCCACACAAAAGCATAAAAGTGCTGACACACTGCAGTGAAATGCAATGACCATCGGGGGTCAATTCATATAAGCGGTTTCCTCCCAACAGGCCCGTGCACTGAACACAGACAGCGATCAATAATTACACAAAGCATGGTGGCATGACCTGTGGTGGCCCAGTGCAGCTGTTCGGGAGATAAGCCGCTGGTGAGAAGTTTCACC
>JAZEWT010000015.1:9289402-9306180 GCA_036362905.1 Mordacia mordax | reverse complement strand
GTCGGCCAACCAGGCAATCAGCCTACTTGGCTGACTGCCTGAAGATCCATCCTGTTTTGTCTGGAGTTCCTCAACGGTTAAGTTCTCGGCCCACTTCTCTTCAGCATCTACATACAACCACTTGGCCATATCCTGCGCAGCCTCAATCTCAGCTACCATTGCTATACCGATGACATCCAAATCTATATCCATGCAAAGCCATCCATCTGGTCTTTCCATGTCGTCCTCATGGCCTGGCTCAATTCAAATTTCCTAAAACTAAATGGCGACAAAAGAGAAGTGTTGCTTGTCGGAACCTCGCACCAGTTGTCAAAGACTGAACCTATCCAATTGATGCTTGATGACCAGACCATTGAAGTTGCTAAGGCATTTCGAAGTCTAGGAGTGACTCTTGATTCCTCACTGAGCTTTGAGACATACATCAACAAGGTGATGAAGGTAGCCTATTTCCATAGCCAGACTGCGCAACATCCTGTCAGCCGCTGATGCTGAGAAGCTATGACACATCTTCATCTCCTCACGAATCAATTACTGCAATGTACTGCTCTCTGGTACCCCTGCATACCCTATCAGTCGTCTCCAACGTTTGCAGAATGCAGCTGCTAGAGTCCTCACTCGCACACCCATCCACGATCACATATCCCCAGTACTGATGTCTCTCCACTGGCTGCCGGTTAAAAACAGGATTGAATTCAGATCCTTGTTCTCACCTACAATGCTCTCACTGGCGCTGCTCCAACATTCATGACTTACTTCAAGCACCCTCCTCAACATAACAACTTCGATCCTCCAATACAAGCTTGCTGCATGTGCCCAGATCGCACCTCCATTCAATGGGTGGCAGAGCCTTCTTGCGCGCTGCTCCCAGACTCTAGAAACCCTTCCATTGGAGATTTGATCAGCTTCGTCCCTGGGCATCTTCATATCTCGTATCAAGACTCACTTGTTCTGTAAGGCTTTCAAGTCCTCCAACTAGGACTATTGATGTGGCTTAGTGTTGCCATGCCGGGATGATAGCTCTCCTCTGACCTGCGCCTGCTCGGGAACATTTATTCCTTCCTTGTTTGTTGAAAAAATATTTATTTACTTTTCTCCACTTTACTTTATGTCCTATAATTTATTGCTACTATTTGACTTTCAGTTGAACGATCCTGATATTGTTGCCATGCTTTTTTTTTCCACAACTTCTATTTGTAAAAAAAAAACCCAAAAAAAAGATTGTTGCTGATTTTCCGTTCTTGTTGTTGACATGCCGTTACCTCCGCAGCTCTCTGCAGCGCTTTGCGACCCTCTGGTGAAAAGTACTCTAGAAAGGCAATTATTATTTTTATAAATGCAACTATTATTATTACTACTTCGCCACCCTGCCGCCATTTAAAATAATCAATTATTATTTAGCCGACGCACTTACTGTGGTTTTATCGTATATTACCATACTTAGTATTTGCTGTCGGTGAAGACTTGGCCACTGATGTTAGCAATGGCCAGGAATTAAATGCACGATGGAGAGTTTGTAATGCAATGCCCCAACCACTGGTCAGCTGATGAAAAACTAAACTCTTCTTCCTTTAGTTTGCTGCGATGTCTTTTAGATTAAGACGATGCGGCCAAATGCAACCTTTCCATCTATAATTGTCTTGAACCAGCTTAAGGGCTTTCTTCACCAGTTACAATTCTAAATAAGAGTCATAATAACGTTCAGTTTGATACAGCGTGGTTAAAAGCATTTCATCTGGCACCGAGCAACCTCGGACAAGCTAGAAGCAAGGTGGTGAGCTTATGCCAACAACTGCCCAAGCTTTGCAGTTCTAAAATATTAAGATATTTTCAGACAATGTTTCTCCATATTAATGAGTTAACTTTGGGAGTGTTATTATAAACCTTAAGCATGCGTATTTATATAATGATGCTGACAATGTGTCTTATTGTAAGGTGTTTCCCTTAATTGAGCTTTACATAGCAGAAGACCATCACGACAGTGCCTTGACCCATGCACTGCACACTGCCATATCTCTTCTGGGTCTAGCAGATCACAAGGTGAGTTGCTTTACTGCAGACTAACAATGGAAAGTGAAAAAAGTTAAAGTTAATGCCCTTTATTTACCCATAAAAAGCTCTCCAAGTTTCAAGTATTTTTCTGGAGGCTCTAAGTCTATTGTGGTATTTGGCCAATTCCATTAGAATTTACCAGAGTAAACCCACTCCAAGGGCCATAACAACAACCGCCATTCACCACTAAGTGGCAGTCACATCGCCATGGCGCCTGTGCCAGGCCATATGCACCTTCAAGCCACGTGAAGTGTTGAAGGCTCACTGACAGGAGGTCACAGGACACACCCAGGTGTTATGGGCTGACTGACTGAGATGACTTGCAGATGCACCACCACCAAAGGGCCATACAGTGATACAAACACACGGATGTCTTGAAGTTCTGCAAATGTCCACAGTCCACTCACTATTAACGCCTCCAAATTTATGGATAACAGGCGTGATCCCCTCCGTCTTCATAATTGTAATTAGCATGACACATCTGGTTTGACATGATATATCAATTAATCGTGAACTACGTGTCGAATATCCCTCTCCTTTGTGACGTCTTGCCTCTCATGTTGAAGGCATTAGAAGCCTATGAAACAGCAGCTCTTAAACACGATTCTCATACATTGATCCTTGAAATTTTACATCATTCACGGTGACACAGTGAGTAGCGCTGTCACCTCACAGCAACAAGGTCCGGGGTTCGATTCTGGCTCGGGTGCCTTACTGTGTGGAGTTTGGGTGTTGTCCCCGTGCCCGCGTGGGTTTTCGCAGGTTACTCTGGTTTCCTTGCACCATCCAAAGACACGCTGCTGCCTAGGTTAATTGACCTGAGTAAATTGCCCCAAAAAGTGTGCCATGCAATGTACTGGCGTCACGTCCTGGGTATTCCCCCGCCTTGTGCACTGTCGGCCGGCATAGGTTCCAGCCCCCAGCGACCCCATACAGGATTATGCAGGTATTAATGAATGCATTGCTCCTTGTTTTGGAGCTCCCAGCTGTGATGGTATAAGTGTGAACACCGCGCATGTGTGCCCAGGGTGGGGTGTTGCTGCTGGTGGTGACGCTGCTGCTGAAGGTCGGCTACCACGCGGCGTCACGCAAGCTCTCGATAGAGGTGGGCGGCAGCAAGCGTCTCAACGCCCTCTCCACGTTGGTGTCGGCCGGACTGCTGCTGCCCTGGGCACTTGTGCTATCGTCGACCACAGAGGTGCGACGGAGATGACAGCACAACGGCCTTCAGTTCCCCATTGCATACAGACTTATGAGAAAAGTCGCGGAACATTGAAATAATGGGGCTGCGTATCATAAGGGTTTTCACGGGATGAAAGCACAATGCTCTTCACTTCTCCATTGCATACAGACTTATGAGAAAAGTCACATATAATAGAAATATAAGGATGCATATAATAAGGGTTTTCATGGAACCTGCAGCCACCTAGGATAATAGGGCTGAGAATAACAGTTGTTATATAATAGGTAGTCAATTCATAGATTTTAATTCGAATCAGTCCTCTTCTGGATCAGTACCTGCAGATGCCGTATCAGTAGTGGGGCTCAGCTTGCCAAACTGGCTGCACATTATAAGCCACCATTACTACATTGAAAGCACATCAATCTCAGAAGAAAAAAAAATTAACAAAACTCGTCACACATTTCTCCCTCCCGTCGTTGGTTCTTCTCTTCCTTGTTTGGTCGCGAAGCACGACAACCCGGTAGTAGATTGGCGAGTGAGAGCAACCCGTGTACTTCACACATCACAACAGCATTCCCCCCCCCCCTAAACCCCCTCTGCTGCTATAGAACAAGATCGGCTCCTGGGGCCAGCTGTTGTGGCCGTTGTTGGTGGTGGTATTCGCCGTGTGCGTGCTGGACTACTACGTGGACGCCGTGTGCGTCGCCAAGCTGGAGAACGCACGCTGCACAAGGCTCAGCGCTGCCTTCCTGGCGCCGTGTGCGCTGGCGCTCGCGTGGTTCTGGGGCCACCCGATCACCGACACGCTGCGGCCTTTCGAGCGGCCTGCCGGCCCCACTGACACGGAGCACGTGCTGTCGGGAGGCGTGGCCGTCAGCGCCAGCTGCTTCTTAATCGGTGGGGAAATCTTTGGCATGTCCTTGTTGTTACCAATTTGAATGGCCGTTCTGGTTGACTGGTTGGCCGGTTTTCACCATAGTGGTGGGGGTTGTGGAGCAGAATTTTACAGCCAGATAAACTTCATGGATGCCATTGTTTCTCGTTGTTTCCTCGTTTCTGTGGAATTTCTTTACTTGTCAGAATAATTGATTATTGATTTAATTCCATTCCAGCCTTTTCTTATTCTGGCTATTACTGCCGCTTCTACTTCTCCTCCCGCACTTTAAACATCTCCCAGGTAGCAAAACTCCTTAACTGCTTCTAATTCCTGTTCCTCATTGATCATCATATTTTGTCCATTTTCAAAGCTTTTCCCGATGTTTTCTCTCTTATTACATTTTGGGCAGACAAGTTCTTTGCCGTACTTCAATTCGGGTTTGATGTAATGCCACCACATTTTTTATGAATCCATTTCTGGCATATTTTGCATTCTATGGCATTGATTTTAACATTCTTTGCACACACTCTGCATGGCCACTCGCAGTTTCTTGCTACCTTCTATCTGTATTTTTTACTACACATCACTTTTGTATTCCTCATATTAATTTTCATCCCTTTTTATCGAAACAGTCCTTCCAGCCAACCAATTTATCCCTCAGCTGTTCTTCACTATATGCCATCAAACTAAGTCGTTTACCTACAACATTTCCCATGGTAAACCTTCCATAGTGTTCTTTAACAGAACCTGCAAAACTGTAAAAATCTTACATCAGTTCTTGCATTCTTATACTTCACCATCACAGCTCCAACCAACCATTCATTTTCTCCTTCCTAAGTGCCCATCTATCTCCCTTGGAACCCGATCAAAAGCCTTCTCCAAGTCCACAAAACCCATATATAGCTTCTTATTTGGCATTGTTCTCTTACATTTGTGTAAATAAAACTGGTATCCACTGCCTCTCTCCCAGGCATGAAACCAACTGCAATTCATCTATACTATTTGCCTGACACTACTCGAAAACGTTCACCAAAACCTTCATGCTGTGCTGCAAAAAGTTTTATTCCTCTGTAAGATTCACAATTGAGTGGGTCCCCTTTGCCTTTGTAGATAGGATAGGTACACTTCTCCGAAAGCCGTCTGGTATTTGGCCTTCTCTCAATGTTTGTCTGCACCGTTCTGGTATCCATTTTTACCCCTTACTTTCCAGACGCTTTAAACATTTCTGCAACAACCCGTTTGGACCAATTTTCACGTCTACGATCGTCTGTTCTATTTCTAGTTTTGTAATTTCTTCTAACGGACCTTCTGTCTTGTCACTTTTAGCTTTACCATCCCACTAATTTTCCTCATTCAACAGGTTTTCCATATAATCCTTCCAAGTTTTCTTCAAAATTTCTTCACCAACTACTACCTCACCAGTATCATTCTTTAAACAGCTGACTTCCACATCCTTATTCTCTTTACCATTTGCTTAGCAATTCGGAAGATATTGTTTCTTCCATTCACAGTCAATAGAGCATTCGCACATTCGTTCCTTTTATTCCTTTGAGCTTCCATGTCAGCCATTTTACTCGCTCTCTTTGCTATTAAATATATCAGATTCATTCTTTATTCTTCCCCACTTCCCTCTCTACCCTCTACTCTAACCCATACTTTGAAGCTCTTCTTCTTCTCTAGTATGCCTCGTGGAACCTTTTGTCTTTCAGACTTAGCTATTCAGTTATACACAAAAGCACTACTTCAATCTTTGCCCATGTATTATTTATACTAAAATTAGTTTCCAACAGTGATGCTATTCCATGCATCTTCATTCCCTGTTAACCTCTTTCTTAATTTCCAGACTTTAATTCTGCTGCTCCATGATTTTATTGTTGACCCCTTTGTCTTATTATCACAGACAACCGACCTATGTTTTGTGACCATCGTATGAAAAGCACCATATAAATGCAATTATTAATATTATTACGTTGACTAACACATTCTTCACATTTATTACTTTGACATTTTTACACGTTTCCTCTCTCCCAGTCTAAGGCATATACCAAAACTTCATTTATTACTTTGTTTCCTATTATCATCTTAACCAAAATAAGCCTCTCACTCACTTTTTTTCCCATTTATCAATTCATCCACCCATTCTTTTCTCAAAATGACAGCAACACCCACATCTCCCTTTTTGTAAACCCTTCCAAAAGTATTTCTATTTATCTCCTGCAAGCAATCTATATCCTTCTCCTTTTAATTGCATCTCCTATACGCAGCATATGTCCACCTGTTTTCCATCACCTCCGCTATCTAATAATAATTGCATTTCTGGAACGCAATTTCACCCGAGGGTTACAAAGTGCTGCACAGAGCTGCGGAGAAAACAGCATGCCGACAATAACGACAAAAGAATGGAACATCAGCAACAATAATGGTTATAAGATTACAACAGGTTTTACCGTATCTGGCGATTATGCAGGTGTTAAGACCAGGTGTTAAGATATTAACACCTGCATAATCGCCAAATACGGTAAAACCTGTTGTAATCTTATATATGTAAACTGGCAAAAAAAGGACCCATAGCGTTAACAGCGCCACCTAAATAATTGTTATTTTGGGTTTTTTTTTTTACAAATCCGAGCTGTGAAGAGAACGGCATGTCAATTGAAAGTCAAACAGTGGCAATAAATTATAGGACATAGAGTAAGCGGGGAAAAAATTCTTCAACAAACAAGGAAGGAATAAATGTTCCCGAGCAGTCGCAGGTCGGCAGAAAGTCATCGTCGTGGCAAGCCAACATTGAGCTGCATAAACAGTCCTAGCCAGAGGGCTTGAAAGCCATACAGAACAAGTGAGTCTTGAGAGGAGATTTGAAAATGCCCAGGGACTCAGCTGACCACATCTCAAATGGAAGGGCATTCCAGAGTTGGGGAGCAGCACGCGAGAAGGCCCTGTCACCCATAGAATGGAGATGTGTTCTGGGCACATGCAGTAAGCCCATATTGGAGGATCGAAGTTGTGTTGAGGTTGGTGCCTGAAGTAGATCACTTATGTATGTTGGAGCAATGCCAGTGAGAGCCTTGTAGGTGAGAAGGAGGATCGTGAATTCAGTCCTGTATTTAATAGGTAAACAGTGAAGAGACATCAGTACTGGGGATAAGTGATCCTGGATCGGTGTGCGAGTGAGGACTCTAGCAGCCGTATTCTGCACATGTTGGAGACGATCACGTAAGCAGGGGTGCCACGGAACAGTGCATTGCAGTTATCGATTCGTGAGAAGATGAAGATGTGTATTACCTTCTCAGCATCAGGGGGTGACAGGATATTGTGCAGTTTGGCTATATTTATGAAATGCAAATAGGCCACCTTCACATTGTTGATGTGTGTCTCGAAGGTGATTGAGGAATAAAGAGTCACACCTAGACTCCGGACTGCCTTAGCAACTTCAATGGTCTGTTCGTCAAGCATCAGTTGGATAGGTTCAGCCTTGGACAATTGGTGCGGGGTTCCGACAAGCAAAACTTCTGTTTTGTCGCCATTTACTTTTAGGAAATTTTAATTGAGCAAGGCGTTCACAGTTGATAGTGAGGACGACATGGAAAGACCAGACGCATTGAAGGATGGCTTTGCGTGGATAGAGATTTGGATGTCATCGGCATAGCAATGGTAGATGAGATTGAAGCTGGGCAGGATATGGCTAAGTGGTTGTATGTAGATGCTGAAGAGGAGTGGGCCGAGAACTGAACCCTGAGGAACTCCAGACAAAACAGGATGGATCTCTGAGTTTTGTTCTCCAAGGCTGATGAAATACTTCCGGTCAGAGAGGTAGGAGCTCAGCCAATGCAGGGCACAGCCAGAGACCCCTATGCCCTCCAGTTGCTTAAATAAGATCGGGTGGTCAACAGTATCAAAGGCAGCGCTCAGGTCCATGAGGTCAAGAATACTTGGCAAGTCTTTATCAGCAGCGACATGTAAGTCATCAGTTTGACCAGAGCAGTTTCAGTACTATGGCCGAATGTGATCCCAGATTGGAAGGGATCGAGGAGGTTATTGTTAATAAGGAGTTTCTGGAGTTGTGCAGCTACGGCACGTTCAAGGACCTTAGAGATGAATGGTAGATTTGAGATGGGGCGATAATTATCAGGGATGTTGTAATCTAGGCCAGGTTCTTTAAACAAGGGGGTAACTGCAGCACATTTGAATAGTGAGGGAACTATACCAGGGTGAAGTGAGTTATTTAACAGCCCGGATGATCTTGGATGGGAAAGGATCCAGGGAGCAGTCTATGGGCCGAGATCTGGTAGCTAAAGAATAGACATTGGATTCCGTTCGTTCAGAAAATTCGAGGAGTTTTGAGGTCAGGGAAGGTGGAGGAACATTTATTGAGGTATTGGTTGGTGGTTGAGGCTGAGTATAGATACGGTGAGCTTCATTTTTTTCTGATATAAAACTGAATCAACTGATCCGCCTGATTTTTATTAGTGAAGGGAGTTGAGTTCAGCAGTATACAAGGGAGACGGTTTTCTGCCCGAGACATAGCGTGTTTTTAATGAGGCCAAATCATCCTGTATGCTTGATAGCACGTTGTTGTAAGTTTCTGCTGTCGCATTAGAGGCAGAGTGAGCTGAGGTGGAGTGAAGTACTGTTGATTGCTTTGGTGAATGTCTGGAGTAAGGGCGTTAAAGTTTCTCACCATATTTACCTGCGATGCTTGCCACATGCCAAATAGCCAATCTCAATTTGACCCCCTCCGTTTTCTTTCGACTTTTGTGTGGTGTTTCAGATTTTTTTACCGTCACGTTCCAGGTTTCCCATGGCCACACTATAATCAACTCCGCCATCTTGATTTTGGACGAGGGTACTTATGGCTGTACCCATTCGTCATCACTATTATTTTCCATATATTTTTCATTGGAGCAGACTTTTACTTCCGGATGCACTTCCTGTCACTAACGAACTTTATTTGGAGATTATTTGTATTGTCATTTGCCTGGAACCTCCCCCCAGACCTCTTTTTCAATGAAGATCCTACCAGGAATGTTAGACTCCAAATTACATAGCTCTGGGGTTCTTTATCACACACAAACCCCTCCTCCACGATAAGAGATAATGGATATATAATCCCTCCATTATATATAGATTATACAATAAGGGAATGTGGATGACGCGGTGGCGCAGTGAGTAGCTGTCGCTAACAGCAAGAAGGCCCCAGTTTTGATTCCCAGTGCGGGAGCATTTCTGTGTGAAGTTTGCGTGTTCTCCCCGTGTCCGCATGGGTTTTCGTCGGGTACTCTGGTTTCCTCCCACCATCGAAAGACACGCTGCTGCCTAGGTTAATTGGCCTGCTGAGTAAATTGTGCCCAATGCCTTGCGATGTACTTGAGTCACTTGCTGGATATAACCCCGCCTTGCGCCCTCTGCCCAGATAGGCTCCGGTACCCCCGCGACCCTGTACAGGATTAAAGCGAGTATTGATATTGGTGATGAATGAGAGAACGTCCAACGCACGTGTCCGCACAAATCGTCCATTGGCTTCTGACCTTCCGCATTCAACCCACCGCGCGCTGCTGTCTTGTGCAGCCACCGTGATCCTGTCGTCGCCGAGCAAGCGTGGGCAGAAGGGCAGCTTCGTTGGCTACTCCCCCGAGGGCACGCCGCTCTACAACTTCATGGGGGACGCCCTACAGCACACGTCGCACTCTCTGCCCCGCTTCATCAAGGACTGCCTCAAGCAGATCCTGGAGGAGTATGACTCACGCCAGATCTTCTACTTCCTCTGCCTCAACCTGGTGCGTGTGCTGTGTCGGGGCCTCGCCAGGGCTTAATTTCCCCGCCCGCTGCGTGCGGGAGTTTGCCGGTAGACTGGAGTAGGCGTGTGTGACTAATAGGCCAATAAACCTAGGCAGCAGCGTGTCTTTGGATTGTGGGAGGAAAACAGAGTACCCAGCGAAAACCCACACGGACAAAGGGAGCACGTGGAAACAATAATATAACTTGTAACTCTCGAAAATTCCACCTCGCCTGATCATGGATGAGACACGGATATGGAGGTGTGAAGACACCGCAGAGCCGGGGGATGGGGGGAAGTCAACCATGCAACCAGCTGGCCTGAACTCTTTCCAGACACTGCATTCTATTCGGAATTTACTGGTCAGTTAATGTGCAGTATTTGGAGGGAAATGCTCACAGTACAGGGGGATAACACAAGCTCCACACAAAAAGGTGCCCAAGGCTGGAATCGAACCACCTCGGGCAGGACTTGCCTTCTGTGAGGCACAGATGTTACTGCTGCCCAGACACCCCGTGACTGTGGTAATAAAGTTGCTGAGTCTACTTTTATTCGTGGTCTTCTTAGAGCTGCCCCTCAATATTAGAGCACTGCAGCACAGTACCACAACCCCCTCTAATCCAAAGCTGCTGTGGTCAAAAGGAAACAAGTGGGATTTGTAGAGCATAAAGTATTAGTGAAACCATAGCTTATGGTGAGAACGCATACTGTGCACTATTATAGCAGGTTGTTGTGTGTGGTGTGTGTCTGCTTGGTAGAGTGAGGAGTTGGTAGCGCACTGCACGATATACCAGCTTCCTAAGTTCAATTCCTGGTCATGATTAATATCAGTGATGAATTCCTGAACCAGTGTACTGCTATCCACCTCTTGGTTGACTCGGCCTTTTAAAATGTGCACCTAGTGCCATGTCTTGAAATTAAATTTCGGGTGGGTGCGGTGCTGGTCACTTCGTACCGCCGACTTAATAGATGCTCACATGGAGCATGTCACAACAGTAATCATATGGGGAATATTTGTGAGTGTGGGGAACAATGGTGCAGTACTTTACACACTACGTGTTATTCCAACTTATGCTGGAGTTATTTGGTTTCTTCCCACGTGAAGCCAAACATTCTGTAAGATGGAATTATCCAGTTCTCGTTGGCCGGTTTTTCTGCAGCCCCTCCATTTGGAATGACCTTCCCTAAGCCGTCTGTGATGTCCACTACTCTCCTCCGGTAAAGTCTAGGCTAAAGACCTTTTCCTTTACCCTCTGCCTACAAGTGACTGCTTATATCAAATGTATTAGCCACTTTTTGTGCAGTGCCATCGCATTTTGATGATTTTTAATGATAGAAAATGTGTTGTCTCTGATGCAGGACCCTCTTAATATTGAGTTTCAAAACTATGAAAACCGTTTATGTTTGTTATTCTTCACCGGCAGATGTTCACCTTTGTAGAGCTGTTTTATGGAGTGTGGACCAACAGCCTGGGCCTCATATCGGATGGCTTCCATATGCTGTTCGACTGCTCGGCGCTTGTGCTGGGCCTCTTTGCAGCCCTCATGACGCGCTGGAAACCCACTCGCATCTTCTCCTATGGGTGACCGACAGCAAGCGCAACCTCAACAACGTGTAGCTCATACGTGCAGACTATAGAGTACCGGCGTGCAACTGCGGCACGTTACAAATGATGGCGTGACACGCGTGACACGCCATGGCCGCAGACCGCCGAGTGACACGAGAATTCCAAGTCGACCAATCTAACATCGTATATAATCTCCAGTCACAACTGAGATGTAAATATTTAGCGTTGAAAGTACACACTGCCATGCGATAAATAGACCAGACAACACTGAGAAGCTCCAAAGATTTTGCAACTTTCAGCTATTTGTCAAAAAGCTTGGGTTAACAGAAGGCCCACTGCTGCAGCACCTCCACCTGGACTGTAACTTGAGAAATCCCAACATGACGAATGGATTGGAGGTTAGATATGTGAGTTGGTGCGTAGAAACAGGCACAATATGCAGTGTGGGACATTTTAAACATGACCAATCGGGGCATTTTATTCGGGTTCTCAAGGTGGAAACTCCATTGCACCAATTGTACTGTCAAGTCATCGCTGGCCCTTGTATTATGATCATCGAATTGTCATTCAATGTAATCTTAGGCTCATAATTGAATTGTCCATCCTAGAATTTAATCAACAGTTTATAAAAAAATATATATAAATCATGTGTCAATGAGGACAAACGTCACAAAAAAGGGGCAGCCGGTACAAACAAGATAAAGATAGAATCTTCAAAGGAATTATAACCCATAATTATTACAATTCCTACAATCATTGTGTGGTGGGTGGTGGAAGGGTGGGTAGTCAAATTTTCATACTAAAAATATTCAAATCATAACCCATGTCGGGAAATTGTATAACATTTTTGCTGCAAATGGTTTTTTAAAATATATATATATTGCGTCATAAGAGCGACCAAGATATTATCTTTAAAATGCACCTTCCGTATCTTCCCGTTGTGTTTATCTGTTGTTGTATAGCTACGGACGTGTGGAGATCCTGTCTGGTTTCGTCAATGGCCTCTTCCTCATGGTCATCGCCTTCTTCGTGTTTCTGGAGTCAATCGGGCGACTCGTTGACCCCCCGCACATCAACACCGACATGCTTACTGTACGTGCAATGTCACCGCAGTGGTACATCACCATTCGCTTAATGCTGTCCCAGCACCTGGCGTCTTCAGGCCCACGGTGCTTTACCATTGTAATTTTTTTTATAAGTATAATGACGGAGCGACGTGGTGACGCAGTAACAGTGAACCTCACGGCAAGAAGTCCGGGTTCAGTTCCCGTCTTGGGTGCCTTTCTGTGCGGAGTTTGCGTCTTCACTCTCCCCGTGTCCATGTGGGTTTTCGCCGGGTACTCCTGTTTCCTCCCACCGTCCAAAGACATGCTGCTGCCTAGGTTAATTGGCCTGCGTAAATTGCCCTAGTTCCCTGAAATCCACTTGCACACATCCTTGGTATAGCCCCGCCTTGTGCCCTCTGTTTGCTAGGATAGGCTCTGCCCTCCCCCTATAGCAGGATTAAGTGGTTATTGATAATGATGATGAAGTATAATGACCATTTTAGCTGGGGTTTTGTTTGATTTTAGTGTTTCATAACATTTTCACCTTTGTACTGATGTAGGTTTTCATGGTTCAGTGCATGAGAATTGATTGCCAAAGCTATTCATTTGAGATTGCCGTGTCGAGCGCTCATCCTCTCTCCTTCACCACATTTTGTCCCCCACATTGGATGCATCCTCAGGCATTCGTTCGAAAGAATTTCTCATATTTGAATTTTTTATGTTCACTGTATGTAGGTCCTTGTATCTCTTGGGTTTAAGGTGCTTAAAGAAATGCTAATTATTATTTTCACACGTGCTCGCACGTGCGTGAGCTCGCTCACTTATACACCTGCTCTGTGTCAATTGTTCGCCAAATCACTTGCTCACTTGGTCATTCGCTCGCCTGCTGATTCAGGCACCCGATCATGTGGTCAGTTAACCACTCACGCGCTCATCTCTTTACCTCCAAACCGCAGCCCGTCTCGGTGGCCGGCCTCCTTGTCAACCTGGTGGGCATCTGCGCCTTCAGCCACGCGCACAGCCATGTCCACGGCCGTGCCGGGGGCTGCTCGGGCCACCAGGAGCACGGCCATTCGCACTCGGAACACCATGGCCATGCCCACGCCGACCACGGTCATGGGCACAGTCACGGGCATGGACACTCGCATGGTCAAGCTGGCGGAGGTGGTGGCAGCAGCGGTGGCATCGGCGGTGGCCTCAACGCCAACATGAGAGGTGCGGATGGTGCAAGCTTGCCGTGGCTGCCCCAACAGCGTTTGTATGTTGCCATCAGTTTAAACAGCCGGTGTCTAGGTTGAGCCGAGTTGGTCAGTTCCCCCCCAATGCTGGGGGTATTTGAGCAGAACCTTACGGTTAGATGTTCTACCTGATGCTGACCTTTAATCACTGGGTCTTCAGATCATGATTACTCTGAAATCACCCCCACCCTCCCTCGTACCTGTTCACCAAGGCAGACACTAACATGAGTATTTGACTCTAGGTGAGATAGCGCTGAAGTTTATTTCACCACACAAACCCCTCCACCAAAATAACGAGGGGCGGAGGGGGGGTGGTTTGCATAATGTAGAATAAGTGGCCCTGTTGACTACCTATGCTGTTTGATAGAACCGCTGTCCCAGCCGCATGGTCTCATCGCAGCCTACGGTGGGAGGGATGCTCCATAGCATGAGCATGGCCGTTATAATAATAATTGCACTTCTCGAGCTGCGGCGAGAATGTCATGTCAACAACAATAATGACAGGAATGGCACATCAACAACAATAACGTTTTTTTCTTTTTTTTGTTGCAAATCTGAGCTGTGTAGATAACGGCATGTCAATAACAACGTCAGAACATTTCAATTAAAAGTCATAATGGTTATAACTTAGAGAAGGGCATAAAATAAGTGATAAAAATAATTGTTCAACAAACAAGTTGGAATTTATAAGGACTGAACCCTGAAGAACTCGAGACTAAACAGAATGGATCTCTGAGTTACATCCTCTGAGGTTGATGAACGGCTTCCGGTTGGTGAGGTCGGAGTGCAGCCAGTGCAGGGCACAGCAAGAGACCCCTCTACCCGCCAGTCGCTGAAGCAAGGTAGGGTGGTCAATGGTATCAAATGCAACGCTCAGGTCGAGGACAAGAACGCTTGGCAAGCCTTTATCAGCAGTGACGAGTAGGTCATTAACTACTGACCCAGAACACTTTCAGTACTATGACCGAATCTGAACCCAGATTGGAAGGGATCGCGGAGGTCATTGTTGAGGACGTGTTTCTGAAGTTTCACGGCTCTGCACGTTCAAGGACCTTATAGAGAAATGGTAAATTTGAGATGGGCCGATAATTATCAGGGATGTTGCAATCACGGCCAGTTTTTTTTTTTTGCAGAGGTGTAACTGCGGCACATTTGAATAGTGGGGGAACGATGCCAGAGCTAAGTGAATGATTGAAGAGATTAGTGACAGGTGGCAAGGGATCTGAAATTTCCCCGGATGAGTTTGGATCGGCAGGGGTCCAGAGAGCAGTTTGTAGGCTGAGATCGCGTAACTAATGAAAAGACATCTGATTCTGTTAACTCCGAAAATTCCAGGAGTTTTGAGATCAAGCTGGGTGAAGGAACATATGTTATGGTAATGGTTGGTGGTTGAGAATAGGTAGAGATGCAGCGCGCTTCGTTTTTTTCTGAGAAAAACTAAATCAACTAATCCGCCTGATCTTTATTAATGAAGATAGGTAAGGGTGACTGTTTAGATGAAGGAGCCGATTAATGGTTGTAGATAGGATCTTGGGCTTGTCACATATATCAACCAGAATGCTGGAAAAGTAGTTGGTACAGGTGCAATCAAGTGCCTTCCAGTAGCGATTTAGCTGGTCTTTAAAGATTTGAATATGAATGGTAAGGCCAGCTTTTCTCCCAAGTCCATTCAGCCCTGCATGCAAATTGCCTTGAGGTCCCGGAGTTCAGCAGTATACCAGGAGGATGGTTTTCTTCCCGAGACACAGTGTGATTGTAATGGGGCCAAATCATCCAGTATCTTGATAGCAGGCTGTTGTAAGTTTCAATTGTCACATCAGAGGCAGAGTGAGCCGAGACAGAGTGATGAACTGTTGATAGCAGCAGTGAATAAGTTGGGAGTGATGGCGTTAATATTTCGGAATTGGCTTTGGCGCTTGGTGATGGAAATGGGTGGTGGTACCTGAAGATAAAACCACACAGAGGAATGACGATCACATCTGTGAGTGGCAGATGTCACGTTTTGAATGAGGCCAAATGGGTTCATAGTGACCATGAGATCTTTTGAAAGGGGGCTCTGTAGAGTGTCAACATGGATGTTGAAGTCATCACGTATCAGGATCCTTTCAGAATTGGAGCACAGCTTAAAAAGCAGCTCACAGTTCATTGACAAAAGTGGTGCCTCCAGGTGGGCGGTAGAGCAGCACCAACTTCACAGGTTGAGCCGACCTCAAATCCAGACACATATGCTCAAATGAATTGAAGGTCGGCGATGGAATCCGTAGGATATTGGCAGTAACACGATGGGAAACTGCAAGGCCGCCACTGTGGCCATGCGAACAAGCGTTCTGATGGAGTGCAAAGTCCCGCGGTCGAGCCTGATTCAACGTGAGAAAATCATATTGATGATGCCAGATCTCTGTTAAGTAGAGCAGGTCCAGATTGTTGTCCAAGATCAGCTCAGCAATGAGTGGGGCTTTTTTTGGTGTTCAGAGAACGCACATTGAGCAGGGCAAAGTGGATTTCAGTTGCAGACCATGTGCGTGCTGGAGAGACAACAACCAGCAGTATTGTCCGCAAGCAACACTCTGCTGCAAAAAGCCTAATTTATTGCTTCATCGGCAGCCAATATGTAGGACTTAATACAGGGATGAGGGTAGAGAAATCGGACATAGGCAAGTTAATGAGCCTTTCATTTCCAGAACCCCGATGGATGCAACAGCTGACGGCATATAGCCAGAACGTTGGGGAAAGAGATTGATGGCAGAGGCTCAGGATAGCTGCACGCGTTTAAGTGATATAGTTGAAGAGATGAGTCGTAAGGTAGTGAGCTAACATCAGGTAGTGTCAGTCAACATCGAATTATACAATACTGCAGGGGATGTTCGTGGTTGAATACATCACAATAATCCACGTACGGCGGACATCTTCATCTTCATCATCTTCATCTTCATCCGCTTTGTCCGGTGCCGGGTCGCGGGGGCAGCAGTCTAAGCAGCGATGCCCAGACTTCCTTCACCCCAGACACTTCCTCCAGCTCTTCCGGGGGGACCCCGAGGCGTT
>JAZEWT010000015.1:9250929-9262680 GCA_036362905.1 Mordacia mordax | reverse complement strand
TATAGCTACACACACATAACAAAAATGCTGCTCTTGCGTACACGTGCAAGTAATTAGATGCTTATCAAAGGGATAAGCATGTGTTTACCTGCACATATCAAAGGGATAACGGAACTTGAATTTAAATAAAGTTTTTTTTACATGTCTTTATAGTAACAGGCCTCCAATGCTGGAGGCGAAACTCTTTAGAACAATTCTCATCCATCGAGCCGTGAAACCCACATGACTACAAGGGGAACTCTCTTGTGAAGCCATTGGTTACCAACCAGAAATCATCAACACACTACCCCGAGATTCCGGTTCAATCACAGGTGGCTGAAACCTGTATTCGAACCCAGAATTGTTAGCAACAGCTGCTCACTGTCACTGAAAACTGAATCTCGCTTTGTGTGTTTAGCTATGCCGGTATTCACATGTCTTTAAAACATGTAGATCGCTAAAAGCTTGTCGAATAATTTTTCACTGCCTGCTATGCAATTGAGACATTGGCATAGTTTGCACGCACAAATAAAACACTAATCATACGAATGGAAACATTCGCCAACATTTCAGTGGGTTCTGTAGATTTAGAAATCGTAATGTATAAGGAATAAAAACAATTGAGCCGTATTTAAAGCACAAGGGCTCAGTGTTGTTTACGTTTATTCGGTGCCAAGTTATCCTCCGCGTTTTGTAATACTTACGTAACCTTGGGGGGGAAATGTTTGCGGACAGCGATTACGTTCTAGTGCGAGGCCCATTTTTTAAACGTCAACATTGCGTTTCATCGCCGCTCCAAATGTTTCTATTTATTTGGGAACTCAATCACGCTCATGCTTCGCAAATCGCTGCCTTTATATAAAAAGAGGCATAAGCCGTGTAAGTGCAGTCTTATGAAGGGGAAAAGATTTTATTCTTTTGAAATCTATCGATCAGATGCAATTAAAATGGTAATCTTTATGAAACACTGCATCCCGCTCATGACCAGTAAGCCCGTACGTAATATGTAATTAATAATAATACAATGTACAACGCTGTACAAATTCCACGCCTGGACATGTACGACACACGGACGTGTAGTTGTAGCGAGGAAACCAGAGAGGGGAAAAGTCAGCCAGACGGGCAGCCGACGGCCATCCACCGGACAGTGTCCGATATATTATGACATTATCGGCCAATTAATTAATGAGTTGTTTTTAATTGTGGGAGGAGTCCAGAGAACCCGAAGGAAACCAACGTAGAACAGGGGGAGACCACACAACGGGCAAGACTTTCTGTGAGGCCATAAGGGACGGAGGTAGTGAGGCCAGATCCCACACCCAGCCACCTTTATCTCTCCACAGCGCTGATATTTACACGCAACGAATCGTCAAGCAAAACAAAGATCCTTCGTTTAGCCTGAGCAAATTGTACGGTGAGGTGCCGTTAGCGACCATCTGTGAAGGCCGACACGGCACATGAAGGGGTGGGTAGTCAGCACCACGTCTGACGGCCTTTGTCTCCGGAGTGGCAATGTTTACACTGCACTAAGTACTTATTTGAGTCGACCTAGGGGAGGACTTGGACCGGTTCAGAAAGGCGTCACTGGGGTCGCGTTACCGCTCCCCACGAAAATAAAAACAAAGATCCCCCCGATAGCCTTAGACTGTAGGTCTACGTGCACAATAAATGATCACGCACAGATACAAACTCACATTCAGCACAGTCCTTATCAGAAGACAAACCAAGGATGTACTTTCAAGGGATGGCACTCAGAAGATAGGGCCTCTTATGAGCCATGCTGCTGGCCTATGTCTTCTTAATGGACATCTACCCAAACCCACCAGCCAGTGTCACTTTCTCTCACCCCTCACTCGCCGCTATGCAAAGTGAATGACCGGGCCTTCTTGCGGCAGCTTGCTATGACGCCGTAACGACGGACATTGAGACATGTCCGGTAGGAGAAACGCCATGGAGCAGAGGAGCTCCAGGGAACAAATGCAAATGGGAGACACCGCTTGACTGTCAAAGAAAGTGAGACTGGGCAGGACGAGAAGGTTTGACAGCCGAGGGTTAAGACTGACAATGTGGCGTGGGGACCAGGAGAGCGACGAATTACAGCATCGCAAGTGAGGGATGGTGACAAGATACGGAGGCCTTCATCAAGCAAGAGATAGATCATGTCATGCTGATGACAAAACGGACTTGATTTTCCCGTGACCTCGTAATAATGGCCCCGGCTTCCTTCCGACCGACGGCCACCTAAACTAGCGACGCGAGGGGGGAGACGTAGGGAGAGCAATTCCACCTTCTTGGATGTGATCGATATTTTTTCACTTCTCCTACCGCCGCCGCCGCCGCCTCCGCTGCTGCTCCCCCGTGGGCGATTAGCATTCGCGCGGTCGTGCGGCGGGAGTCAGGGGCGTCCTGGAGCCCATCACCATCCAAGAGGAGACATGACCTCCATCGCTTAATTGGCTCGGGGACACGGAGCGCCGCGTGATGGCTGGATTTTAATCCCTCTTCCGAGAAGAAGCCTTCACCACGCCAGGCCGCCTTTGTCTCCCCTGTGCTTATATTTAAACAGCGCATTAAATGCTCATAAGGCTGGGTCGACGTAAAAATATGCGCCACTGCTTTTGGTGGTGAGCGGGAACTGAACTCCGGTGGCCGGGTTCGTTGTCCGGGTTCGTTGTCCGGCGATGTAACAAGACTCCAGCTATGATAACAATAATATTTACATTTATATATAATCTTGACAACGCGATTCGATTCAGTCGCTGCTAATATCTGGGGTGGATAAATTCCTCTGGGAGCCTCTTCCCCGTTCGTTGGCTGCCCCTCCATAGCTTGTCTCACCCACTGGACATCATCCCAAGTGTAGGGTGTCTGGAGGTGCATTTGTACTCCAAAACGACATGAGTTGGAATTGTATAAAGCGTGGAGCTGAATTCATTGAATCACTGTAATGCTATGGTGGTAGCTTCATTATCAGAGATTCTCACGTTGATATCCATAGACGTACAGACCGAAGCACAGACTCCCATTAAAATTAAAATAATCACACCTTGGACCTATAGAACCACATAAATAACCACAAATGTTTCTAGAGACTCATAGACTAACACCCATCTACTCAAATGTAGACCTTTGTGCAACACAGGCGCAGAGACTTCACATAGATACCCAATGACTCATAGAGCTACTCACACAGTGACCCATAGACGTCCATACTCACGCAGAGACTAATCACAGAAACCGAATGAGTCATCAAGAGACCCAGAGATTCATTTAAAGACCCAGACACAGCAACTTAAATAGAGAGCAAATGATACGTGGTCTGGTGGAAGCTCAGTACTGGTGCATCACCATCACCATTACCAAACACTGCCTTTGTGTTCCACTCATAATTTACCCACGTGAATTCATCAGAGTTTGTAGTGACCTAAAATAATTACGATTAACATCAGCTCTAGTCTCTCTACTGCTAGACGAAAGCTATATGATGCCATCGCTTGCCTTCCATCTCTAACTGAGCTCGGAACGTCATCACCAACGTTTATAATTCCCAGCCATGGGTAACATCATCGGGCCCACTGGCATCTGAGCAATCCCTGGGCCTCCACCTTCACCAACTTGCACTCCTGCCGAGCATGGAAACATCGTCAAACAGCCTTCCTCAAACACCTTCACCAGGCAGCAGGTTGACAGAGGTCTTGTCAACGAGTGGCTCTTAGGTTGAATCGTTTCCCCAGGTGATAGAGCTCGTCCTGGACAACTGCCGCTCCAACGATGGAAAGATCGAGGGGCTGACGGACGCGTTCTCTGCCCTCGAGTACCTGAGCATGATCAGCGTCGGACTCACAAGCCTCGCCAATCTGCCCAAACTGCCCAAGCTGAAGAAGGTGATCTGTCCCCTTATTTTAACCCCTTTTTCCACTGGAACATCCGAGCTAAGCAATTCACATAATGCTTAGGTTTATATTAACTTCGATCTGTTTAGCTGAAAGCCATTCCAGCACTTAGGCCTGCTTAACTGAGGCCTATTTTACCTCAGGCCTGTTGAGCTCAAGCCTGATTATTTCAGCCTTGTTTTAGTCTGGGTTACTTTTGCCTTAGGCCTGTTTAGCTGAGGCACGTTTTGCCTTTGGCCTCTTTAGCGTAGCCCTGTTTAGCGTAAGCCCGTCGCAGCGTAAGAAATGGCTCTCAACGCATGGTTTCTTAGCCAGACTTGAGATCGCCAGTGGTGTTGATTGTGTCGATGTTGCTGACGATTACGTTGACGGTTGCTTTCGTGTCACTCAGCTCGAGTTGAGCGACAACAGGATTTCCGGAGGTTTGGAGGTCCTTGCCGAAAAAGCACCGAAGCTTACGAGCCTGCATCTCAGTGGCAACAAGATTAAAGACCTCGGCACATTAGAGCCCCTGGTGAGGAACACTGGAAGTGACAACGCAACTACCCATAGAGTCATTCATGCAGTTTAATTTTGACTGAGGGCATTGTAGATTATGATTCAGTGGAAACAGTACTAATAAAATCTATAACATCGTGTTCTCCCTGTGTCCACGTGGGTTTTTGCTGGGCTCCAGTTTCCTCTCACCGTCGAAATACATGCTGCTACCTAGGTTCATTGACCTGCTGAGTAAATTGCTCCCAGTGCTCTGCGATGTCCTAGCGTCACATCCTGGGTATAGCCCGGTCTTGTGCCCTCTGTCTACCGGGGTAGGCTCTGGGCCTCTGCGACCCAGTACAGTATTAAGTGGGTATTGATAATGACGATGATGATTGCATAACATGTGCAAATTACATGCCTGGTCAAAGATAAAAACACAGATACTGAGGCACTCTTCCCGAATTCTCGCAAGTGAAAGCCTTTTATTAAATACATATTTGTACAAATTATCAATAGTCGATAGATTTGGCAAAAGTAACAAAATATAAATAAGAGGAGGCATGCTAGGAGGTACAGCCTCTCAGCAAGGCCGTTCATAGCAACTTCATAAAATATTTTTCCCCACAATTGAATTGTAGAAATAAATACGTAATGATGAATATAAAATATTAACCATCTCAAATCTGATATGGGTACTTTTTTGCCAGTGAGAGATATATATATAAAAAAGCGGTGTTACCCATTTTTCTGGAAATAATAATGTTAAGTTCTTAAAACACCAAATAGACACTTTTCATAAAGTGTCAAGTTTTCAAAAACCGCACACGTTGGCGGTAAATACTGCAAACAACATGCTTTGATAATATATGCATTATCCTTGAAACTGATTGGCCTGCATCAGAGACGGCTTTCTTTTTAGCCTTGTCTCAATGCTAACTCGATGTTGCCAAAAGGCAATCAGTCTCAGGACTGACTGCCTTTTGCATTAAGACAAGGCTGAAAATAAATCCGTCTCTGATGCAGGCCAATCAGTTTCAAGGACAATGCATATATTATCAAAGCATGTTGTTTACAGTATTTACCACCAACGTGTGTGGTTTTTGCAAACGTGACACTTTATGAAAGGTGTCTGTTTGGTGTTTTAAAGAACTTAACACTACTATTGCCAGAAAAATGGGTAGAGCCTATTCTTTTTTACATCTCAAATTTGCTGACTGCATGCATGGTAATTATAATAACCAAAAGAAACTTACGTTATAAGTTGGCTTTCACGACGAAGGCTAGGATTCATGGTTGTTGTATTTTGGGTTACATTATGTGGGTACAATATTGCATAGTAAGCAACATTTTTATAATTTTGTAAAAATTACGTTCTGTTGAGAAAGCAACTCCGTTGGCATGTTATCCCAAGTGATAGATTGATTTGATGGCTCTGCCAGGTGATGGAGGGTTATCAGTCAGTCAGTATCAATACCCGCTTAATTCTGCAGAAGGTCGTGGGGAGGGGGGGCAGAGCCTATCCCAGCAGGCATAGGGCACAAGGTAGGTCTATACCCAGAATGTGACGCCAGTATATCGCAGCGCACACATATTTGGGTCAATTTACTCAGCAGGTCAAATAATCTCGGCAACAGCGTGTCTTTGTACTGTGGGAGAAAACCGGAGTACCTGGCTAAAACCCACGCGGACATGGGGGGAGGGAACATGAAAACTCCATACAGAAAGGCACCCGGGCCGGACAAGACCTCGAGTCCCTTCTTGTTGTGAGGCAGTAGTGCTACTCACTGCGCCACCGCGTGGTGGAGGGTTATGGGTTTTTTTTTATGCCAACTTACGTTATGATCAAACCCAAAAGAGAATAATTCAGAACCCGTGGAAATTAACTACAGCGGATGATGGAAGATGAGCCAAACAAGAACACTTACACGACCCGTTTGCGGAACACAATTTATTTTTTCGGGATACTTTTGGATTTTATGTATGTTCAGGACCCTTTCCATGTTGAGTTTGCATATTTTATCCACGTGGATTTTTGCCGGGTACTCCGGTTTTCTCCCACCGTCTACAGACATGCTGCCTAGGCTAAACAACCCGACTAATTTGCCCTCGGTGTCCCGCGATGCTCTGGTCCTGTGTCTGCCAAGATAGCCCCCTCCCCCCCCCCTCACGATGCTGTACACGATTGAGCGAATGCTGATAATGATGATGATGGTATTCTCAGGACTACGATTGAAATTTATAAAGATCCAGCCAGTCCTGTAGGACGGGCAGATCACGCGCTTGTTGTTCAGCGAACTGCCGTTGTGGATGACTCTGAGCAGAAGAAGCTGGAGCAGCTGAAGAGCCTGGACCTCTACAACTGCGAGGTGACGAGGCGCGAGGATTACCGCGAGAAGCTCTTCCAGATCCTGCCCACGATAACCTACCTCGACGGCCTGGACCGGGAGGAGCACGAGGCCCCAGAGTCAGACGGTGAGGGTTCGACACCAAGCCGGGTTAGCGTGAACCGAACGGTTTGGGAGTTAATTCGACAGGGTTACAGTGAAGTGAGAGGTCACGTGTCATCAACAGACTGTCTTAATGTTCAGCATATAACGATACTGTCAACTTTGTTGATTGAAATTGATTGAATTGCTCATGATATATTCATCAGATATTCATGATGTATTTTTATAAGATATCATACTTCGTAAGTATTGATTTAACACGTTCTTTAGGGATAGCCGTGTCGAACGCTGCCTCTCTCTATCGTCTTCACGACGTTTCATCTGCCACGTTGGAGGCACCTTCAGGAGGCATATTTTCTCTAACGTGAGAGGTGGAACGTCGTGAAAAAGAGAGGGGGAGTGCTCGACACGGCTATCCTGAAAGAATATATTTGGAGAGCAATTCTCATGCATCGAGCTGTGAAAACCTACATCAGTACTATTTAACACTCGTGAATTCAATTCAAAATTGGGTGGCGCGGTGGCACAGTGGGTAGCGCTGTAGCCTCACAGCAAAAAGGTTCGGTTCCCGGCTCGAGTGCCTTTCTGTGTGGAGTTTGCATGTTGTACCCGTGTCCCCGTGGGTATTCGCCTGCTACTCTGGTTTCCTTCCACTGTCCAAAGAGATGCTGCTGCCTAGGTTAATTGGCCTGCTGAATAAATTAACTGCAGTGCCCTGCAATGTGCTGGCGTCACATCCTGGGTATAGCCCCGCCTTGCCCCCTCTGTGTGCTGGAATAGGCTCCACCCCCCGTGATCCTGTACAGGATTAAGCAGGTATTGATGATGATGGTAAATTCAAACTTAATTCACTAGTTGTATGCAAATAGGATACTACTGTTACAGTTTATTTCATGGAGCAAATTAAACTGTACCACAGCAAAAACTGTGGTTTGATCTTTAAGTTCCGCCTCCCATTTCCATCATTAAGCGCCATATCCAATGTCGAAACCTTAATGCCCTCACTCCCAGACTTATATTCCGCAGCAATCAATGGTACTTCACTCTCCGCCTCGGCTCACTCTGCCTCTGATGCGACAGCAGAAACTTACAACAAAGTGCTATCAAACATACGGGATAATTTGGCCCCATTGAAATCACACTATGTCTCAGACAGAAAACCACCCCCCTGGTATACTGCTGAACTCCGTGATCTCAAAGTGAATGCACGGAATGCTGAACGGACTTGGAGAAAATCTGGCCTCACCGTTCATGGTCAAATCTTTAAGGAACAGCTCATCCGCGACCATAAGGCATTTGACTGTGCCCGTACCAGACATCTTTCCAGTATTCTGGCTGATACCTGCGACAAGCCCAAGATTATTTTCTTGACCATTAATCAGCTCTTTCGTCCAACCAGTCACTTGCCTTCTCCTCCCTTCACAAATGAAGATCAGGTGGATCAGTTGATTCATTTTTTCTCAGAAAAAGCTGAAGCTCATCGTATCTATACCCAGCCTCAATCAACATCAATTCCTCTATAAATGTTCCTCCACCTTCCTTGACCTCAATACTCCTCGAATTTTCCAAATTAACGGAATCTGAGGTGTCTTCTTTAGTTACCAGATCTCGGCCCACAAACTGCTCACTGGCTCCTTTCCCATCCAAAATCATCCAGGCAAATTTAAACTTGCTCTTGAATCGTTGCCCCACTATTCAAATGTGCTGCAGTTACTCCCCTGCTTAAAAAAACCTGGCCTCTATTGTAACATCCCTGATAATTATCGCCCCATCTCAAATCTATTATTCATCTCTAAGGTCCTTGAACATGCCGTAGCCGCACAACTCCAGAAATACCTTCTTAACAATGATCTCCTCGATCCCTTCCAATCTGGGTTCAGATTTGGCCATAGTACTGAAAATGATCCAGGA
The DNA here is from genome assembly GCA_036362905.1 of Mordacia mordax. Lineage (NCBI taxonomy): Eukaryota > Metazoa > Chordata > Hyperoartia > Petromyzontiformes > Petromyzontidae > Mordacia > Mordacia mordax. The sequence continues at coordinate 9,253,970 of JAZEWT010000015.1, read as the reverse complement.
AAAGTAGTTGATGATCTACTCTTCGCTGCTGATGAAGGCTAGCCAAGTATTCTTGTCCTGGACCTGAGCGCTGCCTTTAATTCCATTAACCACCTGATCTTACTTGAGCGATTGGCTGAGCTCCGACCTGTCTGAGTTCAGCCAATGCAGGGCACTGCCAGAGACACCTATACCCTACAATTGTCAGCCTCGGAAGACAAAACTCAGAGATCCATCCTGTTTTGTCTGGAGTTCCTCGGGGTTCATTTCTTGGCCCACTCCTCTTCAGCATCTACATACAACCCGTGGCCCTATCCTGCGCAGCCTCAATCTCAGCTACCATTGCTATGCCGATGACATCCAAATCTATATCCACGCAAAGTCATCCATCAATGCATCTGGTATTTGCATGTCATCCTCACTGTCAACTGTGAAGGCCTGGCTCAATTCAATTTTTCTCAAACTAAATGGTGACAAAACAGAAGTTTTGTTTGTCGGAACCCCGCACCAATTGTCCAAGGCTGAACCTATCCAATTGATGCTTGACGACCAGAAAATTGAAGTTGCTAAGGCAGTCCAGAGTCTAGGTGTGACTCTTGATTCCTCAATCACCTTCGAGACACATCAACAAGGTGACGAAAGTAGCCTATTTTGATCTCAGAAATATGGCCAGACTGCACAACATCCTGTTACCTGTTGATGCTGAAATGCTAATACACATCTTTAGCTCCTTACGAATCGATTACTATAATGAACGGCTCCCTGGCACCCCTGCCTACCTGATCAATCTCCTCCAACGTGTGCAGAATGTGGCTGCTAGAGTCCTCACTCGCACACCCATCCACGATCACATTTCCCCAGGACTGATGTCTCTCCACTGGTTGCCTGTTAAATACAGGATTGAATTCAAGATCCTCCTTCTCACATACAATGCTCTCACTGGCGCTGTTCCAACATCCGTGACCTATTTCAGGCACCCTGCTCAACACGACTACTTCGATCGTCCAATACGGGGCTTGCTGCAAGTGCCCAGATCGCACCTCCATTCGATGGGTGACAAAGCCTTCTATAACGGTTGTATGGCGGTCCTTTCCGCCCTGATTCGGACACCTGCATATTAATCCACTTACCTGTGCACGGGCACCCAATCAGGGCAACTACAGGCCCTATATAAACCGACCCACCCCATAGGGGCGGTGCCGGAACTTTACCTCATTCTGCGCTATCGTACGGCAATGTAACTGCTCCTGCCAGCTGTACTTCCCCGCGCCGGTCCTCTTAATAAAGAGCGCTGTTGTTTCCTAAAGTTGCTGCTCGCCTCCTGCTGTCGTCACCACACAACAGAATCCACTCATTCGTCGTGCTGCCTACCCTTACACCTTCTCGCGCACTGCTCCCAGACTCTGGAATTCCCTTCCTTTGGAGATTCAATCAGCTGAGTCCTTGTGCATCTTTAAATGTCGTCTTAAGACTCACTTGTTCCGTAAGGCTTTCAAGTCTTCCGGCTAGGACTCTGACTCTTATCTCTAACACTGTGACTCCTCTCTCTAAGACTGAAACTGCCATCTCTACACTGTAACCCTTATCCACTCCTCCTGCTGTTCATGGATGCACAGCCCTCAAGGTTGATTGATGTGGCTCTGTGTTGTCGTGCAGGGATGATGGCAGTCCTCTGAACTACGTCTGCTTTGGAACATTTATTCCATCCATGTTTGGGGCAGTATTATAATTTTTTATCGCTTATTTTTTGTGCTTCTATAGTTTGTTGCTGCTTTCCGTCTCTCGGTTGGGCTGTTCTGGTGTTATTGGTGTGCCGTTCTCTCCACAGCTCGGATTTGTAATTAAACCATTCCCAATATATGTATTATATTCACTGATAATTTTTCATTTTAAGATTGGAGTTGAAAGTCTGATCGTGTTTTGCTTGTTTCTGTGTAACGCTGTGTATATTTATGGAAAAAAACCCCCAAAAATGTTGTTGCTGTTGATCTTCCATTCTGGTGCCATTGTTGTTGACATGCCGTTCTCTCTGCAGCTCTGTGAGGCGCTTTGTGACCCTCGAGTGAAAAGCACTCTATAAATGCAATAGTTATTATTACTGGCAGAATGCAGATTGGAAAGGCATGGTTGAAAAGATTGGCAAGAAATAATGAATTATTGAGTAGAATCTTGACTCTGGTGTTGGTGAATCGTGACCCTACAGACATAGTAGGGTGAAAGGTTAGAGTTCAGTCAGCGTTCATCCCCAGCCTGGGTTAATGAGGGGTTATAGGTCAGGGTTGATGGCTAGCGTTGCGAGCGCCCATCGTTACCGTCGAGCATGAGAAGGCGTTCTTCTAATGTGATGCTCTTTGCCAGTAGGGGAAGAGGATGAAGAGGATTATGAAGATGAAGAACCACCTTCCGAGGAGGAGGAGGAAGACGAGGTGAGTTTGGAAAGGGGGGGAGCAAGGTGTGTGTGTGTGTGTGGCAGGCGTGGTTTTCTTTGAGCGACTTTGTCGAGTTCTCACGAGTCCTGCGTCATTCCTGCAGGACGATGACGCGATAAAGGAGGAGGAAGATGAGGAGGATGAGGATGAAGGTGGGTCTTAATCTCCCTGCTGCTGCAGCTCGTGCGGTCAAAGCGAGAGTTTCACGGGGAGAGCCTCGCAGACCCCAATGAGCGTTCAGACTGCGTTCCTGGAGAATAGACGCTGAGTCAGGGGAGACCGTGGAGGTCAGTGGAGTGAGATGAGTGGGGAGAAACAGGAGAGAGCATAGAGGGAGTAGAGTGAGATGGGAGAGAGGTAAGAGAGAGCGTGAAGGGGAGTAGAGTGAGATGAGTGGGGAGAGGCAGGAGAGAGCGTGGAGGGAAGTAGAATGAGATGAGAGGGGAGAGGCAGGAGAGAGCGTGGAGGGTAAAACCACGTGATAGGCGGACGCCGCCAGTAGATCCGAACCCTAACCCCGCGGTTCCCATTCCCCAGATGACGGCGCTGACGGGAATGGAGAGAAAAAGAGAAAACGGGATCCGGACGACGACGGCGACGAGGATGACGACGAGTGAACCCGCTGTAATGGGG
>JAZEWT010000015.1:9187734-9209077 GCA_036362905.1 Mordacia mordax | reverse complement strand
TCATATACAGTATAACTTTAAATACTGTACGGTGTTCCGACGCGCGGACAGATTGATTGGCGAAGGGAGCCCAGGTACTGGGGGGACTGGGGATACCCTCTCACGCGTCAAGTTCCTAAGCAACACGAGGCGCGCAACACAGCATCAAGATGACTTTTAAGTGTTCCCGGGCCCCGTATCCGCGTGGGATATCGCCGGGTACTCTGTTTTCCTCCCACAGTACAAATACACGCTGCTGCTGCTGCTGCGTACATTAATTGTCCTGCTAACTAAATGACCCCCAGTGCCCTGCGATGGACTAGTGTCCCGTCCTCGGTACGGGCCTTGCCTTGCGCCCTGAGTCTACCGGGACAGGCTCCGACTCACCGCGACCCTACACAGGATGAAGCGGCAACTGAGAATGAATGAGTTAATATATTCACGGCGTCCTGAGCACCGCACCGCGATGCAAAGACAAAGACCGCTCATGTAGCTTTCACAGACTGTAGAATCAAGTGCTGTTAACGAGAATCACCTTCGAAGGGCAGCAAAGCCCAGCCATTGCTCACTGTACGCAATTGGAAATGAGATGCGTATCAGGCCACAGAAGGCTTTCCTCAAGGCGCTGTAATTGGCCGTGCTTATCAGAGGAGCCGTTTATCCGAACCATCTCGTTTAGTTCCTCCTTTCCTGTTGCCGCGTTGTGTCTCGGGGACACGCGGCGCAGCGGTGGTGCCACCCAAACGGGGCAGAATGGTGGTGCCACCCAAACGGGACGGCGCGGATGTCGCCACCGCACACAGCGCCCTGCCACTCGCGGTGGTCCGTGCAGGGCGGCAGCGCGGGGCGCTGCCCCACGCTGGTGGTGGTGAGCGTGGGGACGCGTTTGGATGTGCAACCCAAACGCGCGCTGTGTGCGGCAGCGACATCCGCGCCGTTTCACAGGGTGAAGGTCCCTCCTCTAACACTGGCTCCTGTATCTAACACGGGCTCCTATCTCTAACACTAGATTCCATCTCTAACACTGGCTCCTATCTCTAACACTGGCTCCTGTGTCAAACAGTGGCTTCTATCTCTAACACTACACCCCATCTCTGACACTGGCTCCTGTGACAACAGTGGCTTCTATCTCTGACACTACACCCCATCTCTAACACTGGCTCCTGTCTCTAGAAACTAGCTCCCGGCGACTGCGCCCGCTGTTTCGGTTCCTGCGCGGCATCTTCAGAAAACTGGGTGGCGCCGTTCCATAGCAGCGCCATCGTGTGCGGCTGCGCATCCCGAGCCGCGTGTGACCTCAACAGCATCGCGAACTTTGCCATCGCCGAAGCGATGACAAAGTTCGCGATGCGGAGCCGCATGGAGCACACCTTTAATACAAATGCCGGGGAGGTGGCCACCTTCCTGGAGCGCTGGGGCGGCGCTCTGTGCACAGACATTCAGGGGATCCTCAGTTTCACATTTTCATTTGTCTTCTTTTCTGCGGGTCTTACCGCCGCTCTCTAAGACCCCATCTTTCTCTCTCACATTATCTGTAATTTGAATGCGTGCGCGTCATAAATTGTATTGAAGGGGATGTGGGTCATGGTTTTTGTAAAGGGTTGTACGTATTGTGCATTGTATTCTCTTTATATTTTGTTTTGGAAAACTAGCTCATAAGAGCAATAAAATTAAATGTAAAAGTAAAAAGTCTAAAATTGGCTCCTATCTGCAACACTGGATGCCATTTCTAACACTGGCTCCTCTCTTGCCGCCTCACAGAAAGTCCGACTCTCGCTTCTGGCACCTTTCTGTATGGTTTGTGTGTTCTTCCCTTGTTCTCTGTTTGCGTTTCCTCCGGGTTCTCCGGTTTTCTCCCACAATAAAAAAAAACTACTCATCAATTGACCAATGCCATCATACTATACAGGACGAGCTGGCTGGCGTGTTGGCGGCGGCTGACTGCGTGGGTGACCTCCGCGATCTCGTCGCGTCTCTAAATAGTTGTCTTCGAATACAGTATCTTCCACACTGAAAAAGATCCCCTGTATAGCCTTGGGGCAAGTGCTTTTAGCGGACACTTACGAAGGCCAGCACGGCACATGAGGGTGTGGGTGCCCAACACCACGCCTGGCTGCCTATGTCTCCCTGGTTGCAATGTTTACACACAAAACTAGCATATTGAGGTTGACCAAATACTGTGCCACGCGTCATGAATTATAATTAAATAATTTGATTTTAAAATTCACCAGTTGAACAGCCTATCATGGGGTGTGGTCAATCACCTGGAGCTGGAGTAGGACCCTCCTGAACTTGTAGCCTTGAGAGTCAATAAGACTGTCCTGAATGAAATCCAGTATTCTATTTCAATGTGGAAGGCGAAACGTCGCAAAGTAACACCCGACACGGCTCTGCCGTAAAGCCCGGCTTTGGAGAGAAACTCTCAATAGAAGCTTGAAGCTGTGAAAATAACTTCAAGATGCAGTTACTGATGTGTGACATATCGCACACCACACTCATCCACGAGGTCTCCGAATGCTTGAGGATGCTTGGGAAGCTCAATATAGCTATCCCGAAAGTCCAGCCGTGGAGATCAGTTCTCAAGGTACAGTTAGGACAACCGTGGAGCGTTTTGCCATCGTTGAGAGGTCTTCTCGGGTTTAAAGTGTTAACGTTTATCGTTTACCGTGAACTCTGGTCGTGCAAGCCAGATAGCTTTGGAATGCTTAGACTTAGAGCAATAACGCCGACAGGGGGATCGCCCAGAGTGATTCATTGCTGCAAAGGGCCCAGTGACGCAAGGGAAATGTGGAAGTGAACATTTTATGCTTCTCGTCATGATTTTTTTTCCGTGTGACAATCTAATCTATGCAAACTATATATATAATGGAACAAGTGTTTGTATATTTGTCCACACTGAGGGTACTCGGTTAGAATCGTCGATCGATACATAATCTATGTATAATGGAACAAGTATTTGTATATATGTCCGTACTGAGAGTATCCGGTTAGAACCCTCTATGTTTATTTATATACCAGGTGGAGCGACCCGGCGTTATCCGAGTAAATTTGATGGTTGATCCATGTGTGTTGTCCGGGTACATTTTAGGACTCATAACGACGATAAATAAAGTTGACTTTGTTTATGCAAGCGACGCCTTTTGTAAGCGGCTACTCCTCTGTGCACAGTTGGGCCACTCTGTTCGACCTTGTTGTTCAAGTGAACGAGTCGATCCGTCGCGTCGAAGCAGACCTCGCGGTGCGCGGCTCAGGCGCCAAAGACCCGTGTGGGATCGAGTGGCCTCATTGGACGAAGGTCCGGCGCGATGTGGTTGCGATTTGTCGGAGTTAACCGTGATGAAGCAAGCGTAGCTTATGGATAGATAGGGATTGTAATAGCTGCTGACTTATCCTAACTGGGTATTGCAATTCTAATGGTGGCGCGGCGTGTCGTACCGTGAGGGCACGGGCGTAAGCACAGCAAGCGGTCCCGGTGGTCAGGGAAGGCCCTGTCGGCGCGCACTAAGGCGCCAAAGACCCGTCTGGGACCGAGTGCCGTCGTTCCACGAAGGTCCCATGCGATTTGGTTGCCAATTGCCAGAGTTTACCCTGATCAAGCAAGCAAGCAAGCAAACAGAACTTGTTTTTATATAGATAATACAGCAAACATTGCTACTAGGGAGACAAAGGCGGTCGGCCTTGGTGCTCGCCACCTAACCGCTCGTGTGCCGTGCTGGAATGTATAGGCGCTGCTCGCTAACGCACTTGTCCCTGTAGTAAGTAAAGGTTATACGGTGGATATTTGTCTTTGTCTCGAGTGAATGAGTGATGAGTGTGTAACAGAGGTGAGCGGTAACGCTCGGTAGCGAGCAGGTCATTGTGAAATCGGTGGGTGTTGTTATGTGTGTCAACGCACGGCATCGAGACTGGGCTGGGTGTGGAACCCAATATAATAGGCGCTCGTTAACTACACGTGCCGGCGCCCGAATACAGGACCCATGGGGATGTTATCGTGATCAGTAGCCGCTTAGGCATATATGTCGTCGCTGTAAAGCCACAGCCTATCCCGGCGGACACAGGACGCTAGGAAGGGCTCTGTCTAGGATGGGACGCAAGTCCATCGCAGAGCATCGGGGACAATTTAATCAGCAGGCCAATAAACCCGGATAGCAGCGTGACGCTGGACTTTGAGAGGAAACGGGAATTGTTCCTCTCCACGGAAATCTTTAGTAAAAGGCGAAATATTTATTCGCTTTGAAGAGAAAACAGAGGAAACGGGAGTGAGCGGTGAAAGGCCACGCGGACAGGGAAAACGCACCCAGGTCGAGAATTGAACCTGTGTCCTTGCTGTGAGGCGGCAGCGCGAATCACCACGCCGCCCCCATGTACATTATTGTAACTTCAACTTGCGCAACTGTTGCATCGATGTCGGTTCGTCACGGCTCGACGTGTAACGAGAAAATCCCTCAAGAGACGCCTCCAACGTGGAATGCGGAACGTACAAAAGTGGAATGGAGGAAAGATCGACATGGCTATCCTGAAAGAGCAGCCCTTGAGAGCGATAACCTTTTGAGCTAACCTCAAATCGTCCTGAGCCTGCGCAGTTTTGTTCATAGCAAGCTCAGCAGGGATTTGCCTGGCGAGTCAGCGCTTGGGAAAAGGACACTGCCGAGGGTTACTGCACTCTGCTGCCAGTAAGCTCGGAAGATGGCAGTCGAATACAAGATTCGTGAATCCATCTGTGTGGGGAGAAGGGGCGTTTGAGTGTCACCCTCCCCCACGCGTGGTGGGGTTTTCTCCCGGGTTCTCCAATTTCCATCCACGCGGAGCCAAAAGAAACAAACCTTTGTCAATTAAAATCCCAGCGTGACAGGAGGGCTCGCGTGACAAAAAAAAATAGTTGCTGAGACTAAGGGTCAATATTGGGCACAGTTTTTAATAGAGATTGACTATTGCTATTGCGGCCGGGCGCGATGCTGGACACCCACCCCATTGGTGCGCCCAGACAAGCCGGCTGTTGAAGGTGCAACTCGTCTGGACCCTTGTGTCTGTTAAGCCCAGGGTAAACATTAATTTAACCGCGTGGTCGCACTTTCATGTGTTGCGCGGCAATCCACTCGCCCGCCTGGGTTGTCTCCGGGTTTTCCAGTTCGCCCCAACACGAAGCCCATGCCACTGTCTCACACGTGATGCTGCTCTTTCGGGATAGCCGCGTCGAGCGGTCGTTTCTCCTCTCTCGGGCGCCGAGACGGCGTTGGGAAGCAAATCGCTCTCGTGCAGCCTCGAACACCCGCACGCACGGTCCGTCGTCTCAGCTCTCGTTCACCGAGCGCCCTCGTTCACGCACGAACTCGTTTGAGGCCGAAACAACCTAGGGGAGAACTGGTTCATGAAATCATCATTCGTGTTGGTGGCCGTGAGCGGGATTCGAACCTGGGTCGTGGACTTTGTTGCTCAGCGCGCTAATCGCTGCGCCACCACTCCCCACACCGGTACATGTCACGTACACGTCTCAGCACTGTACGTGTACACGCAGTGGTGAGGCAGGTGCTGGAGTACAGTGCGGGTGCTGGAGTACAGTGCGGGTGCTGGAGTACAGTGTGGGCGCTGGAGTACAGTGTGGGCGCTGGAGTAGAGTGCGGGTGCTGGAGTACAGTGCGTATGGTGGAGTGCAGTGTGGGGCCTGGAGTACAGTGCTTATGGTGGAGTACAGTGCGGATGGTGGAGTACAGTGTGGGCGCTGGATTTCAGTGCGGATGGTGGAGTACAGTCGAGATGGTGGAGTACAGTGTGGGTGCTGGAGTACAGTGCGGATGGTGGAGTAGTCTAGATGGTGGAGTACAGTGCTGGAGTACAGTTTAGATGGTGGGGTACAGTGCTGGAGTCCAGTTTAGATGGTGGAATACAGTGCTGGGGTACAGTGCAGGTGCAGGAGTACAGTGCAGGAGTACAGCGCGGGTGGTTGAGTACAGTGCTGGAGTTCAGTACAGGTGCTGGAGCACAGTGCGGTAGAGTACAGTATAGGTGAAGGAATACAGTGATGGAATGCTGTGCGGGTGGTTGAGTACAGTGCTGGAGTCCAGTATATATGGAGAACAGTGCTGGAGTACAGTGCAGGCGCAGGAGTACAGTGCGGGTGGTGGCGTACAGTGCTGGAGTATGGTACAGGTGGGGGAATACAGTGCTGGAGTGCAGTGCGGGTGGTGGAGTACAGTGCGGCTTGTGGTGTACATTGCGGGTGGAGTACAGTGCGGCTTGTGTACAGTGCGGGTGGAGTACAGTGCTGGAGTATAGTATAGGTGATGGAGTCCAGTGCTGGAGTGCCGTGCGGATGGAGTACAGTGCGGGTGGTTGAGTACAGTATAGGTGGTGGGATACAGTGCCGGAGTACAGTGCGAGTTGTTGAGTACAGCGCTGGAGTACGGTACAGGTGGGGGAGTACAGTGCTGGAGTGCAGAGTGGGTGGTGGAGTACAGCACGGCTTGTGGTGTACAGTGCAGGTGGGGTACAGCGCGGGTTGTGGTGTACAGTGCTGGAGTACAGTGCGGGTAGTGGAGTACAGTGACACAAAGAAAGAAGCCGCTCCGTGAACTTTGCCCCGATCCCGCGCACCTCCGTGAGGCTCGCGGGGTCGGGTGTCGTCACTTCCACCACCACCCGACGACTCGAGCCGATGAGAGATTGACTCGGAGAGTGACTCAGAGAGAGCGAGAAAGAGACTCAGAGAGCGAGGGTGACTCAGAGAGAGAGAGTCTCAGCGAGAGAGGGTGACTCAGAGAGAGTGACTCAGAGAGAGAGAGCGCCTGAGATAGAGAGGTCGACTCAGACAAAGGTTGACTTAGAGAGAAAGAAAGGTCGACTCACAGAGAATACGACTCAGAGGAGAGAGCAGGAGAAACCACGATCCAAGTCCTGAGACATGAAACCTATTTTACCAGCAGATCAGGTCAATGATGCCTCCAACGTGGGAGGCGAAACGGAGGAGGAGAAACGCTCGACACGGTTATCCCGAAAGAACGACTCTTCAGAGCGAGTCTTACTCCTACCCACCCTTTCATTCATTCGTTATATAAGTCGCCGCTTCATTCTGCAGAGGGTTGCGGTGAGCCGGAGCCTGTCCCGGCGGACGCAGGGCGTCGGGCGATGCTGTATACATGATGGGACGCCAGTCCATCGCAGGTCACCTGGAGCGATTTAGCCAGGGATCGCACTTGCGTTGCCAGGCCGATAGGATCAGTGCCTTGAGTCATTTATCGCTGCCCTTATTTACAACTGTATCTTCATTACAGCGCAGTGCTCAATGTAAAACTTAGAACTGTTTGCGATAAATTGGGAGCAGAGAGGGGCTCACGAACTTTATTTGTAATCTTATGATTGCTTCCAACAACTGCTATTTCGTGATAGCCGCGTCGATCGCTCCTTCTCTCTCTCTCTCTCCACGCCAATTCATGAAGCGTTCGTTCCTCGGAAACGTTTCGCCTCTCACGTTGGAAGCCATCATCAGGTAATCATCATGCATCGAGCCGTGAAAACCGACATCAGTACATATTTATACTTTTGCCGCAGGAATCCCGCATCCAGAGCTTTCAAGTTTACTGTTGTAAAAAGTGTATAAACATCGATCTCTCTAATCAATTCTAAAAAGGCTGAGTACCGAGAGAGGTAACCAGCTGGTTGGTACCACCAGAACTGACACCATTTTCGAGCAGGCGTTCTCAACCATTTGCACCTGAAGGCCCAATTGGGTCTGGTCTCAACCGACCACAAGGTGGCGTTCGCTGCCCACTGATGGGTCTCGACGGTGGAAAACGTCGGCTTTGGAGGTAATGTTTCTCGATGGCGATTGACAGTGGATTGTACGATAACGACGTGAATCGAGTTGGGTTAGCGAGTCATTCCATCTTATTATCAAGAAATTGGTGCTGCCTACGTCTCGCTACAATCGGTGATTCCGGTTCTGGTTGGGCCCATGGAAAACGTTGTTTGGGGCGATGCCTGACGTTTCGCTCCACCTACCTCCCGGCGGCTGTTGAACGAAGTGAATATTTCAATTGGAGATGTTTTCGCTCCGCACGCCGAAGGAATCACGCGGCGCGAAACGTTGGACGTCGCGATCTACCCACTGCCCCACCTACCAACTGACCAACCCACTGACCCACCGACTCATCGACTGACCAACTCATCAACCAACAAACCCAGCCACCCACTCACCCACTGACTCACTAAACCCACCAAAGACAAAGATCCCCCTTACAGCCTTAGCACCTATGAAGGTCGACACGACACACGAGGAGGTGGGTGCTGGTCACCACCACCTCGTGTGTCCCACCGCTCGGACCTCGACAATCCACTCGGAGCAGCGCCGACTCCTCCGACCAGCCAACACGAAACACTTGGTGAGAAAACAAATCTTAATCTCCATGAGACGGAGGTTGGTGCCGCCGTGTCATCGTTATTAATTCACGACGGAGAGCAAGCTCGCCACTTCTCAAACCGCATTGATTTTTTAATTCAATCCACGCGGAGCGCGCGGGGCACTTAAGCGCGAGGCCCTATTTGTAAAGCTTTTAAAGCGGACCTGCGGAAATCCATAACCAGAGTGTTTAACAGAGTGTTTAACCGTCTTTTTGATGGCATTTGGTTTCTCTCTCTCAGAGAAATGTCTAATTGCGTCAACATCGCCCGTAATGCGTCTGTTTGTGTGTGGCTGTGCGTCTTTGTGCGTCTATGTGGCTTTGTGTCTGCGTCTGTGTCTCTGTGTGCCTGTCTGTGTATGTGTGTGTTTGTGGGGAGCTGTGGCTCAGCGGTTAGCGCGCTGGACTTCCCCCATGCCAACTCAGCCACCAGGGAGACAAAGGCGGTCCTGCGTGGTGCCGTATCAACATTCATAGGTGCTCGCCAATGACACTTGATCTTACCGTCTATTAAGGTTATACGGGGAGACCTCTGTCTGTGCGTGCGCGTGTCCACCACTCACCCTTACGTTCCGTTCGTCACTCTCCTCCGCACAATCGCTTCAAAATCCGCACTCGCCCAGAAATAAAATTACAAGCGAACAAAATCTTCTCTTTTTCTCTTTAAAACAAAACAACTCGACTCCCCCCCGTTGCGACCTTGTGCCCCCCCCCCCCGCGACCCGCAGAATCTCCAAACTAAAAAATCACTGCTGCGTTCAACTTGGCAGGGCAGGGGGGGGGCTCGGCGTCGTCTCCGCAAACCGGCGTCTGCCCCGGGTCCGCTGCGAGCTCTAAACCTCGGATCGAAATGCCGCCGCTCGACGCCCCGAAGTTTATGGCCCCGAGTTCCACTTTGACCGCGGCTGCCGACACCACCCACTACTGGTCCTGGTCGGGGACAAAGGTCCCCCTCCCCTCCGCCCCCCCCCCTCTTCGGAGGAAAAAACGGCGACCGTCTTTCCCCAGAGCTTGTCTAGTCCTCGTCCCGTCTGACAACCGAGGGCATCGCGGTCTAAAGCAATAATAATAATAAAGTTACAATTCGTCACGAGATAATATTCCTTCAGTGTCAAGAGAGAGGGGATGACTTCGAGGCCCGTGGAGGACGTAGAGAAGCGTGAAGGGAGACGGCAGCTTTGCGCACAGCCGCGCCAACCCGCCAGACATGGGCCCCGTACAGTGTCTCGTCTCATATTAATGGTGTGGTGCCAAGCCTCGCGCGTGACGGACTGGTGCGTGCGAGCAGTTGCACGGGGTGACAACGGGGGAACTTGAGGTCCACTTGTAGGTGCGTAAACATCACGTGGTCTGAGATTCGGCGGGAACGAGGGAGACACGTGGGCGCTGCGGATCGGATGATGACGTGGTCTAATCTGACGCGACGAGGTGACGTCGGGAGAGTATGTAAAGGGGAGATACCGAAGTAGCAACGCTGTTCTGTCTGAGCGTGAGAGAGGGTCACATCGGAGGCCAGCGTTCGCGAGCTCACCACGTGGTTATTGTTCGGGTGTGCGCACGGCGGAATAAACCCACTCTTTGTTATAATGGAGAGTCCCAGTGTGCCTGTGCTGGAGAGAGTGGATGAGTGCCCGCCAACGCAAATGCAATTGTCGCCGGTGCGTGAAGAGGAGCAAGCAGAACCAACTCCGGGAAAGTTTATGCGTCACGATAGTTTGGAGTCAGAATACGGGATGAAGACACATGCCGGGGGAAGTGGTGCAAAGATCGTGCTGACGTTCGAGGGCTGCACTTCGGAGTCTTGGGAGAACTTCCAGGGACACGTGGCCAGTGCACAGCATCTGGGAGGCTGGTCAGACGAGGAGACGGTGATGCGAGTCCACCTTAAGCTACGGGGACACGCGGTTTGGTTCCTGGGCGGGCTGGAGGCAAGGATCAGGGACGATTGGCCCCTGCTCAGACAGGTGGTCGAGGAGCGGTTCGACCGGATCGTACCGGCGGCCACTTAAGAATAACTGGTACAGCAACGCAGACGACCGGACGAGCCCCTGCTCGACTACGTCGAGAGCTTGGCAATGCTCGTTGATCGGGCTCACCCGAAGGAGGGATGCCCTTTCATATAGAGCCTGGTCAATATTGAGCTACTTTGATACCTCGGGGGGATGGACTGGTGGCAGGAAGACGTTGAATGCTCAGAGCTGACGCTTGCACAGATCTAAGTCAGGGCACTGGCTTGCGAGAGCGCGGCATGTGGCCAGGCCTGTCGATGCAAGGGGGCGCTGCTGGCCTGCGGAGACCTGGAAGAGGATGAAGGGGACAAGGCGGTGCTGCAGCACGGTAACCACAGAGTGAGCCCAGTGGACCTGAGCGACACGCTTAGGGACATCCAGCGTCGCCTAGACTCTCTGGAGACGAGGTCCATAGAAGGATCCTTGGAGCGACGACTACGGACGCTGGAGAGTCGTCAATCGTCGGGATTCCGGCGAAGCGACGGAGACGGCCCAAGTCCGACACCCTGTGCCCGAGGGGGGCTCACGTGTTACAGTGCCGACAGACGGGGCACGTGTGACGGGATTGTCCACTCAAGACCTCGCGCTCCTCTCAGGACCCTTTAAATGACAACGGGCCCTGGTAGTCAGGAGTACCAGGGGCCATAGCAGGATTCTGAGGGCAGCGATGGGGAGTTGTGGGTCACCGTTGGGACCGGTCGCGGTGGTATGAGGGTCGGTGGAAAGGTGGACGACCAGGATCTTACTTGACATGGGGGCTACCATGTCAGTAGTAAGCTGCGAACTGTGTCGGCATGCGGGGGTTGCCACACAGTGACTGCGCTCCCCAGACCGCAGCCAAACACAAGCCAACAGATGCGGCCTACAAACTATTGGGTGGCTCTCGCTGGAGATCCAGATAGGCACGGCGAGGGGTCGTCTCGACGTGTACATGGTGATGAGACTACGCCATGTCTGCATCCTCGGAATGGGAGCACTGGAAGTCCTGGGCGTGACCGTGAGCGTCCCAAGAAAGTGTGCCCAGGTGGGTACGGGATCTGCAGAGGCTCCCTTGTGCGGGTGGGAGCGGGTGTCCATGCCGAGTGGGAGTGTCTCAGACAGCGCAATGGCGGTGACGTCAAACCCGGGGGTGGTAGACACGACGTCAGTTCCCGGAAGCGCGGCCGTGATGTCAAACCGGGGGTTGAGGACATGATGTCAGTTCCAGGGTCAAGGAGCGCAGAGCTGGATGCGGGATAACATGGCGTCGGCTGCGTGCATCGCCGAGTGCAGGTGGGCCCAAACTCCGAAGGGCTGCTATACCTCGCCACCCGCAACACAGATGGGGCCGCGCTCACCAGTAAACTTCTGCTGATGCCCCATCCGGAACTCTCTCGCTGCTACGGACTAGTGGGCGTGGCAACAGTACTGGCCGCTGAACGGGGCCTGGTGTTGAGAGTTTGAATCCCCATAATGCGCCGATATGGCTTCATGCCAGGACGGAGGTCAATGAGATTCATCTACTGTGGGCACGGACTGATCCGGGATTAGTATACACCCTGTGGGCTGGGGAGGCGGAACAGTCCACGGAGGATGAACAGGTCCTGGTCTGGTGAGTGGGACCTGCGGCCGGAGAACAGGTGGACTGGGCAGCCCTGTTGGGAGGTGACGTGACGCAGCTGCAGAGGCTCTTGCGGGAATTCACAGACGTGTTTCACCAGCATGACGCAGATGTGGGGAGAACGGATCGCGCACAGCACCGGATCAACACCGGAGGCGCAAGACTGGTTAGAGTCCCGCCCTACCGCATGGGGGCCCCCGAGTGGGCCAGAATCGATGAGGCAGTACAGGAGATGCTCCAGGATGGTATTATTCAGCCATCCTCGAGTCGCTGGGCGGGTCCTGTAGTCCTGGTCACTAAAAGGGATGGGTCCACCCATTTCTGTGTTGACTACCGCCGCCTTCATGCAGTGACGATAGGTAATGCGTTTCCGATACTTCGCGTGGACGAGACGTTGGACAGGCTGAGTGGGACCCAGTATTTTTCAAACCTAGATACAGCGTCCGGGTACTGGCAAGTTGGGGAAGCCGAGGAGGACCGGCCAAAGACCGCATTCACCACCCTGCTGGGTCTATTCGAATTCCGGGTGATGACGATTGGCCTGTCCAATGCCCCGGCTATGTTCCAGCGCTAAATGGAACACGTGATGGGGGGGTCTGCAGTAGAGACAATGCCTCATCTACCTGGATGACATTATCATCTTTGGGAGAATGATGGAGGAACACTTGAGCCACCTGCGTGAGGTGTTTCGACGGCTGAGGGGAGCCAAACCCCACAAGTGTTACTTTGTCCAACGAGAACTGATGTACTTGGGACACTGGGTGAGTGGGGAGGGAGTGCGCACGGACCCCGACAAGATATGAGCAGTCACCGAGTGGCCGTGACCCCGTACATCGGCCACCAAGAGGCCCTTTGAGTGGACTGAGGACTGCGAAGCCGCGTTCCAGGGCCTGAAGGACCGACTGGTGCATACCTCCATTCTGGCGTTTCCAGACTTCCCTTAGAGTTTGTGGTAGACTCTGACGCCAGTGGGTGTGGGTTGGGGGCGCTGCTTTCACAGTGTGAGGGAGAGGATGAGCGGGTGATCGCATTGGCAAGTCGGACGCTGAGTGGGGCCGAGCAGAATTACTGCGTCACCCGACAGGAACTGCATGCGGTGGTGTTTGCCTGTTGGCAGTTTCGGCCGTACCTGCACGCCCGCAGATGCCGCATCTGCACCGATCACCATGCCTTTCAGTACCGCCTGAACCAGTACATGGCCACCTGGGTCAGGGGGGTGTCAACGGTGCCAGCAGGACGTGAGAGGACCACCGCACAATGCCGTCCCGCTACGGCCGCTACGGATGATCCGGGTGAACGAACTGGTGGGGATCGACCTGCAAGGGCCGCTTCCCACAATGCAGCGTGGTAACCGCTACGTGATGGTGGTGGTGGAATACTTCACCCAGTCCCCAATAGCGGTGGCGATCCCAGACAAGACGGCCACCATAATCGCACAAGCCTTCCTGGAGGGGTACATCCTGCGACACAGGGTCCACGAGAGAATTATCACCGACCAAGGGAGAGGGGTTCGAGGCAGAGGTCTTCGACAACCTCTGCCCGGGAGCTGGGGATCTAGTGAGCGAGGACCACGGCCAACCATCCTCAAACAAATGGAATGGTCGACAGACTAAACCGGACCCTCGCAGGGAAAATACGGTGCCTAATGGAGCAGCATCAACGGGATTGGGACATACACCTTCTGTACGTGGTCTTCGCATACTGCACTTCAACACACTCCTCGACTCGACAGACCCCTTTTTTCCTCATGTATGGGCAGGAGGGATGCCTGCGGGCTAATGTCCTTTTTGGGGTGGCCTCGCCTCAGCCGATGGAGATGGAGGAGGTGCTCGCTCAGCACCTGGAGACCCTGCACCAGGCCCGTGGCTGGGCCTATGAGGCAGGTGAGGAGGCTCACACGAGGCAAGCAGCGGCGGTGCGACCGAGGGGTGAGGCCGCAGAATTCCCTCGGCACCGGACGGGTACCGCGCCCGCCCCAGCGGACTCCATTCGAACGGACGCAGGGACTGCGGCGGCCACAGAGGTGGATGGCGGCCTCTCGGCGACCAGGCGGCTGAGGAGGGCCCCGGTCCGCCTCCGAGACTATGTCACGGCGGTCGAGCCTTGTCACAACAACGGCGAGGGGTTCTGGCAGGGACCTCTCGCCGGGGGGAGGGGGGAACTGTGGTGCCAAGCCTCGCGCATGACGGACTGGTGCATGCGAAGAGTTGCCCGGGGTGACAAGGGGGAACTTAAGGTCGACTTGTAGGTGCGTAAACATCACGTGATCCAAGATACGGTGGAAACGAGGGAGACACGTGGGCGCTGCAGATTGGATGATAACGTGGTGTGATCTGACGCGACGAGGTGACGTCGGGAGAGTATATAAAGGGGAGATACGGAAGTGGCAACGCTGTTCTGAGCGTGAGAGAGGGTCATGTTGGAGGCCAGCGTTCACGAATTGGCCACGTGGTCATTGTACGGGTGCGGCGCGGCGGAATAAACCCACCTCTTTGTTATAATGGAGAGTCGCAGTGTGCCTGTGCTGGAGAGGGTGGATGATTGCCCGCCAACGCAAGCGTGATCGTCGCCGGCGCGTGAAGCGGAGCAAGCAAAACCAACTCTGGGAAAGTTCCCGCGTCGCGACAATGGGACCGTAGGGTATGCGTACTTCTGATGGCGTCTAATGCTCCCCGTGTTTCCTCTGCGGTGCCGTTTCATACGGGACAGCCTGCAGGTTATTAACGAGTTGTTTCGTTTAGTTGTGGGAGGAAGCTGAAGAGCCCGGAGAAAACCCGCGGAGAACGGGGGGGGTGGGGCGGGTAGAACCACACAAAATCAACAGAGAAAGGCGCTTGAGCCTAGGATCGGGATCTTCTCTCTCTGAGGAGACACGGGCGTTACCGCCGCACAGACTCCCTACAGTACAACAAAATACAGTACAGCAGTGTACTGTATCATCATCACTGTCAGTCATCGCGTTATCCTGTCTCGGGGGACCAGACACCGCGCAAGTCAGGGCTATACCAAGGATGGGATGCCATTTCCACTGTGTTACCAGGTACAAACTTTAATTACTGAAAGTGCACAGTGGCACATCAGGTGACATGGGCAAGAACAATGGAGAGCGCGATAAATAACGAATGACCTTTCTACTCTGTCTCAGATCGCCTGAGGATGCCTCCAGTGTGGGAGGCGAAACGTCGCTCAAAACAGGCTGCGCTCGGTGACGCGGCTATCGCGAAGGAACAGCTTTGGAAACACTCGTCGATGCGTACAGTGGAGAGCTGTACGAACCCACTGTCTCAGCCATCAGCCATCACCGCTATCGGCAGTAGATCAGTCAGCAGCAGAGTTTCTCTGAGACTTTGGGCTGTGGAGCACATGTGGATTCTTGAATCCATTTGTGCGGCGTTGCTGGTAATATCTCTCTGCGTACACCCTCCTGGCCGACAGAGGGCCCAAGGCGGGACTATACTCAGGATACGACGCCAGTACATCGCAGGGCACTCGGGGCAATTTACTCAGCAGGCCAATTAACCTAGGCAGCAGCTTGTCTTTGGACGGTGGGAGGAAACCGGAGTACCGGGCGAAATCCCACGCGGACACCGGGAGAGAGAACGCGCAAACTCCACACAGAAAGGCACCCGAGCCGGGAACCGAACCGAGGACCTTGTGAGGCAGCAGCGCTGCTCACTGCGCAACCACCACGCCGACATCTACTATTTAAATGTCCTTATTGACCTCTCTGCCTACCGAGATCTGGAGGGGCCCCTGCGCTATTTGTATTGACTGGCCTCTGGGCGCACGTCGCCTGGTCACGTGGGTCACGGTGGGGTGGCAGAGCAGGTGGTGCCAGGTGAATCGTGCCGGCGGCTGCCAGGTAGCGGCGCGGCGGGTGGGGCTGGGGAGCGGTGGGATAGCGGTTAGCGCGCTGTGGTAGGATCCCAATGATCAAAGTTCGAGTCCCGCTCACGGCTAGCAGCAGCGACGAATTTCTGAAATAATTCTGGGCCTCCTCTAGGTCGACTCGGCCTCAAATGCTACCTGGGGCGGTGTGTAAGCATCACCACTAGAGAGACAAAAGGCGGCCGTACATGGTGTTGGTAACCCATCCCCTGGTGTGCCATGCCGGCTTTCATTGGTACTCGCGAACAGCATTTGACACTACTGTCTGTGAAGACTATATGGGGCTCCAGAAGTGCAATTATTATCATTTATTACCTTTGGTGGCGGTGGCGGCGGTGGTGATGGTTGGTGGCGGTGGTAATGGTGGGGAGCGGTGGCGCAGCGGTTAGCGTGTCGGGTACACATCCGGAGACCCGAGATCGAGTCTCGCTCACGGCAAACACCTGTGACGATTTTCTGAACCGGTCCTGGGCCTCCCCTAGGTCGACTGAGCCTCAAATGAGTACCTGCTGCAGTGTGTAAACACTGCACTAGGGAGACAAAGGAGACCGGGCGTGGTGCTGGTCACCCACCTCCTCGTGTGCCGTGTTGACCTTCATAGGTGCTCGCTAACAACACTTGACCCTGCAATCTGTTAAGGCTATATGGGGGATCTTTGTTTTCTTTGTCTTTGGCGGTAGTGGTGGTAGCGGCGGTGGTGGTATTGGTGGGGGTCACACCCAGCTCTCAGTTTACCGGTCTCCACCACCCGCTCATCCCCAGTCAGTCTCCTCACTGGCTGCTGCTCTTGGCAGCAAGCTCGAATTTTCTGGCTGAATTTATCTTCGTGGGATGACGGGAAATGTCCTGACATCGCAATGCGAGTTGAGCGGAAACCCCATCTCTTAACGAGGCAATCGATAGCGGTGCAGAGACAACGGTGGTGACCACAGCCGCTGGCAGCAGGATGCAAGGCATGGCGCGCTGGGAAAGACGACCATCCCCGTCTGTGAGTTGTGTCGCCGGACAACTTGACAAGAGCAGCGCGGCTCTGCGGCGACGCCTGAATACAAACCGACCGACGGAATGTATGAGGCCGCGTGGCTGCGCGGTATTCGTCCAATGTCGAAGTTATCCGTTCAAAGAGAAAACGAATTAGAGGCGTGAGGGAACTGCAGAGGCAGAGCGAGGGGAAAAGCAGTCTCGCAGCCAGCCGGCGCCAAGCCACCAGACACACAGACCCATGTTATGCGATCTTATCGGCCAATTACTGTGTTTTTATTTTATTTGTGGGCAAATCCGAGAACTCGGTGGAAACCCACGAATAACGGGCAGAGACCACACCAACTCTACACAGAAAGGTGCCCGAGGTGGGAATCGAAACGGGCTGGACATTCCTCCTGTGCGGAGGTGCGGATTTTACCGCTGCACAGCCACCCTGCATTGTTTGGCTGACGTACCGGAGTCGCGACATTACGTGTCCGTATGCGTCAGTTCAAGAGCAGGGCTTCTGAACCTTTTGCATCTCAAAGCCCACTTGGTCCACTGGGGTCTCGTCTCCAGCAACCAGCCAGCGGGTTGCACTCAACGCCCACTGGTTGAGAACGGTGGGAAAAAAAACGGTCACCCCAAGTGTCTGCAGAAGCAGATATCAGAGAAATTGCTGTGGACGTACGGAGATTATCCCCAAACCGCGTTCTGTACTGGGAGCTTCTTCAAGAGGGCATCTCAGTTGATACGGAACACTGGACCACATTGCACCAGGGGTTCCAGCAACATGCGGGCTCATTGACGACATCCCGCGGTACGGGGGTCACAAGGCAGAGAAAAACTAACTGCATATTTAGCTTTGAATAATCAGTTAAGATTACCAACTATTCACAACATTAATTACCAAACTGTCCTTTCCTTATTACATCCATCTTTTTTCTTAGGAAATCTGCGAAAGGAAACATACGTATTCGAAACGCACGATGATTATCGCGATAATTATAATTACGATTATCGTGATAATCACGGGCGCCACAGTGGCGGCGTTGACGGTGGTCGACATGGACCACGTGGCTTCGCGACTCGAGAAGACAGGCGCCTGGTGGTGGCGGTGGTGGGGGTGGTGTTGGTGGCGGTGGTGGTAGTAGTCGTGGCGGTGGTGGCGTTGGTGGCGGTGGTGGTAGTAGTGGCGGTGGTGGTAGTAGTGGTAGCGGTGGTGGTGGCGGTGGTGGTAGTAGTGTTGGCAGTGGCGGCGGTGGCGGCTGCGGCGATGGCGGTGGCGGCGTTGGTGGCGGTAGTGTTATGTAGAGTGGCGGGGAGGTCAGCAAGTTGCAACATCTCAGGGCACCAGACAATAAACCCAAGCAGGACCACTGAGTTCAGCAGCATATGTCCTGTTGTTGTTGCATTGTTCAGTTCGCAGGAGTCCCACATTCAGAGCTTGCACGTTCACTTGGTATTTTTGTGCGGTAATAATAAAGATCTAATCTATCTAAGGGGACGAAACCGGAGTACCCGGCGAAAACCCAAGCAGACACAGTGGCGAGAGAGAGAGAGAACTCGCAAACAGCTCATGGAAAGGTGGCGCCTGAGCCGGGAATCGAACCTGGGGCCTCTCTTGCCGTGTGGTGGCAGCGCTGCTCACCACCGCGCAACCTCTGCATCCCCCCGTCCTTCGGCTGTTCCTTCGTAGGAGGGCAAGGGGTGAGAGTGACTCGAATATCTTAGCGGTACAGTCGTATTGCACAACCCCGCACCTGTACCGGATCGTACCGGCTTACTTACGCCTGCGGCGGGAGGCCGCCCTGCACAGTCCGTCACCACCGATCCCTATCCTCACTGCGTGCCTCTTGTAGAGGCTGGGGTCTGTCCCGGAGGCGGCGGTCAGGGCTTTGCCACAGGGACCTCCTACCTTTCTATTAATTGGCAGCGAGTGGTGCTGTGGTGATATCGGCGCCTCACAGAAGGGAATTCCAACCCGGGTTGAAGATCCACCTCGGGTGCTTTTCTGTGCGGAGTTTGTGCGTTCTCTCCTTGTTCTGCGTGGGTTTGCTCCGCGTTCGCCCGTTCCTCTTCCACACACAAAAAAACCTCATTAATTAATTGGCTGATAACATCATCATATATAGGAAGCAGCGTCTGGCAAATGTTGACGCCGGCTCTCTGCGTGGCCGCCTTCTCCCCACCTCCCTGCGGTTTGCTCGCTGGGCCTCCGTCTCCGTGTCTCGTCTATGACCAGGCGTGGAATCTGCGCCGCTCGTTACAATTTGCATTATTATTTAGTCGCCACGACAACCGCGAACACAGTGAAGCCTCACAAATACAAAGATCCCCCTTGTAGCCCTAACAGACGTAGGCCCAAGGGCTGTTAGCGAGTAGTGCCTATAAAGGGAATGGAGGGGGTGGGTGACCAGCAGCTGTTCCCGGAAGTTGGCTGGTCATGGTATTTTTACCTCTGTCCGCACAGCTGACGATTAACAAGGTACAGAAACATCTTTCCAGGTCACTGTCAGCCACGGCGAACGCTGACTTTAATAACCTGTGTTTACATACAGACGTTCATACAGTCCGGTTCGACGAGCCTTAACAGTTACGAATTTAACAACACATTTAAAATGCTCAGATTTAAAATATATATATATAAGTCTTGAACTCGCGGGAGCGACTGTGGCAGATTCGGAGATACAGGCCTGCTAAATAACAATAACAGGCCCGAAAACACTAAGTCATAGAGAGGATGGTGCCTATGGGCATCTGCCCAGAACAGCCCGGAATAATGATGGGCACCTTTGAGCCACTAAACATAAGCATCGTTATCAATACCCCCTGCTTAATAACGTGCAGGGTCGTGGGGGGCTGGAGCCTATCCCGGTATCCAGAGGGCGCAAGGCGGGGAAATACCCTGGATGTGACGTCAGTACATCGCAGGGCACTGAGGGCAACTTACTCAGTAGGCCAATTAAGCTGGGCGGCAGCGTGTCTTTGGACGGTGGGAGTAAACCGGAGTACCCGACGACAACCCACGCGGACTCGGGGAAAGAGAGAACACGCAAACTCCAGAAAACAGAAAATATTTTACGCTTTTTTATATATAGAGATACCACACGCGTAAACATGTTCAAACGCCTAATCGACACCTTTTACCAAGCATCAACTTCGCAAAACCGCACGTGTTCGCGGAAACATCCGCAAATATAAATACGCGTTGAAACATCTCAACGCCTGGAGGTGACAAACCCCGCTCCCTGTCGCCGTCCCGGCCGCGTCAAACGAAAGAACAGTCGAGGTGGCTCTGGTGGCGCAGATGAGGAGGAGGAGAGAGAGAGGAGAGGGAGGAGGGGGAAGGGGGAGGAGGATGGAGGAGGAGAAGGAGGATGGAGGAGGAAGACTTAAAAGAAGATTGAAAAGCACCTGCCACTGTTCCCAGTGGTGTGGCATACACTGATTAGGAGTGGTGAGCAGGTGTCTACTCTCTTGTTCAGTCTTTAGACAATGACATGTAAAACATCTGTCGATATTGGGTTCTCATGGCTCGTTGTGAGAATCGCTCTCAAGGGCTGCTCTTTCGGGATAGCTGTGGGGCGCGTTCCTACTCTCTCCTTTGCGAAGTTTCCCCCTTGGGATCGGGAATTATTTTTCAAGTGTGATTATTTTTCAAGTGTGCTGTAAACGCCGGTATTCAACCCTCATTACACGCCCCTTCTCTCCTCCCCATTACGCACTGTATTGTTTCCTTTTAAGGTCGCGGCGTTATTGACCATCTTGTTGAGCGTCTTGCTCTTTGCGCCACGCTTCGCACAGCATCGTTGCCAGATCCATAGAGGAAAAGGCCTCCAGATCCGGGAATCTCCCATTCAGGTGCCCATCAGCCCCCCCGCAGCCAGGGCCTGCTGTCTAGAGCCGAAATTCCGACTCAGTGGGCCGCGAGCGCCGCCTAGTGGCCCGCGGGGGGGACCAGTCCCGAGTGGGACTTGAGGTGCAGACCGTTGAGAACCTTTGTCCGATTTCACCGAGATACCCCCGCATCAGGTCTTCTACTCAAACTCTGCTGCAGGGATGAAGTTCAACACCAGAACCAGACCTCGGCTACAAATAAATTCCTGTCACCAGAACACAGCAGACGCCAACGACCGGACCGTCCCGGTCAAATCGGGACGGGTGGCATCGCCACAGCGACTACCCAGACAAGCGGCTGACGGTGGGACGCCGCGAAATGTCGTTCGACATGGCTGTTCCGAAACAGCAGCTGCCGAGAGCAATTCCGTTCGGATTTATTGAGAATCACGACCGGCCTCACAGCAAGAAATCCCGGGTTCGAATCCCGGCTCGTGTGCCTTTCTGTGTGAAGTTTGCGTGTTCTCTCTCTTTCTATCCTAGTGGCCGCGTGGGTTTTCACCAGATACTTCGGTTTCCTCCCACAGTCCAAAGACACGTAGCTGCCTAGGTATATTGGCCTGCGATGTACTGGCTCACATCCTGGGTATAGCCCCGCTTTGTGCCCTCTG
>JAZEWT010000015.1:9158130-9169499 GCA_036362905.1 Mordacia mordax | reverse complement strand
GGGGGGAAGGTGTGAACGAGGGGAGCGGAACGGTGTCAGAGTCTGAGTAGGAAAGGAGAGAAGAATTCAATCCAACGGAAGAGTAGGCGTTAGCCTAGTGGGCGACTCCCACATGTAGGGAGTACAAAGAAGAAGATCTCAGCGTAGTGAGAGAGAGAGAGACTGCTCCACGTGGTGGCCACGCCCAAGCAAGCAGGCACCGGCGGGTACAGCTCTCACGCAAGCGACCTCATCTCGACGGCCTGAGACCCAGCCTGACGCGCTTGGCCAGCTGGCTCAAGGATCGTTCAGAGGACGAATGAAGAAGACCCGTCTCACCAGCTCGAGGCCAGCGAGGGCCATCTCATAAGCTCGAGAGTGGCACGGAGCTCCATCAGCTCCAGGCCAGTGCGACACACCCTGCGGCATGGTTCGGCCCAAATCAGGTGAGCTGCCTCGTTGTTACATCGTTATGAGGACCAATTCTAGTCGTCGCCACAAGGTCGTCAGGGTGAGCACTGTTTGTCGTATCGTCAACAGCTTCAGTTTTGTTCATAACATCACTGCAGCACCAGCCAGCGGCTGCTCCATTGGGGCCACGGCAACACAACTTGGACTGTTCTAGTATCCGCACCCACATAGACTGGACTAGCATTGTGTAGAGTTAGCCGCCGAGATACACACACAGCACTTGCCGCGTATGCCTGGGAGAATGAACAACTGAGAATGAGTTTCAGTGCTAGTGCGTGTGTCTAGGAGGAACGCTAACCGTATGTGATCGATAGAGGGCGCTAGACTCTGGTGCGGATGCCAGTCTGTGAGTTGAATGCTTGAGTGATAAGAAGTTGTGAACGGTACAGGGGGGAGCGGTGTTATAAATCTACCGTTGCTATAGAGAACAGCCCCATCGTTGTTGTAGTTATATAGAGGGCAGGGGGGACTATTGGCAAATAAATACGTGTTTTGTTTTATGACCCTGGTCTGCATTGCGAGTTTCCGGGGGTCTAACTCTGTCAACTGTCGCACGGCTTCAGTTCCTCGTTTCCCTATTTGAGAAATATTTCAGTTTGTGAGCTCCCTCGTCGCTACGGTTCGAGCCAAGAGTGGGTTCGCGCCTGCTCGTCACTCTAGCAATCTCAAAAAGAGAAGAGGTTTAACCATTTCTGCCAATTGCACAGGTGTTAAGATCTAAAAACACCGAATAGACTCATAAACACCTATACTTGTGGCAAAATATGCAATAAAAAATGTATTGATAATGTATGCATTGTCCTTGAAACTGATTGCCTCACACTAGAGAACAATATTCTATGTCGCTAAGATCTCAGTGTCAGCCGGGTGTTGTCAAAATGCAATTCAGCTCAGGACAAAGAAATATCAATGTATTCATAGCTCAGGTCGAGCTGTTATGACTACGGGTACTTAATACCTTCGCTCAACATGGCTATCCCGAAAGAGCATCGATGGAGATCGATCCTCATACATCGAGCAGTGACAAACATACATCATTACAAGAAGCAATCGGATAATCGCTGACGTTTCAAATCACGGTCCTTCTTCACAGCAAGAGGTGACAGGGCAGTGCAGTGGTGACATGAGAGTCTCACAGATAGAAGGTCATGCACGACCCGGTTTCATTCCTGCCTCAGGCGCCTTTCTGCGTGGGTTATTCTCCGGGTTTTCCTGCAGGTTCTTCGGTTTCCCCATCTCATCATCTCATTGTCAGAAACCGCTTAATCCTGTACAGGGTCGCGGTGGGCTGGAGCCTATCCCGGCAGACACAGGGCGCAAGGCAGGGATATACCCAAGATGGGACGCCAGTCCATCACCGGGCACTGAGAGCAATTTAGTCTGCAAGCCAATTAACCTATGCAGCAGCATGTTTTTGGTCTGTGGGAGGAAACAGGAATGCCCGGCGAAAACCCACGCGGACACGGGGAGAGCATGCAAACTCCACACAGAAAGGCACCCGAGCCGAGATTCGAACCCGGGACCTTCTTGCTGTGAGGCGACAGCGCTACCCACTCATTAATTGGCCGATACCATCACAGTACACAGGGTCGCAGTGTCTCGAGGATTGGCACCGGCTGTCAGGGAAGTTTCCTCCGCCATGCCTGTGTTTCCTGCAGCACTTTGGGACATCGGGGTAAAAGTCGCTATTACATAAATGTAACAAATAATTAATAGAAAGGTATAGGTGGCTGTCTCATCATCGCACCCCCATCAACCCTGCACCCCCCCCCAAACCTCGTGCTGTGAACAAGGGTCATCGCCCGAAACGTCTGCTATTTATATGCTTCTTCTAGGCAATGGGTGACGAATGCTCTTGTGACCCGTGTTTACGCACTAAAGACAAAGATCCTCCGTATAGCTTTAACACGACTGTAGGGTCAAGTGCTGTGAAGAACCAACACGGCACACCAGGAGATAGGTGACCAGCACCACACCCCCGGCCGCCTTTGTTTCCCTAGTGCCAGTATTTACACACTGCACTAGGTGCTCATTTGAGACTGAGTCGACTTAGGGGAGGCCTACGAACGGTTCATAAAAAAAAAACATCTCTTGTGCTAGCTGTGCGCGGGAATCGAATTCGGGCTGCCGGGTTTGTAGCCCAGTGCGCTAACCGCTGAGCCACCGCTCCCCTGTACACTGAAGACCAGCCCCACGCACGGCCCACTTTCAAGCCATCAGAGGTAAGCGCCTGATCGGTTCACAAACTGTAAATGCATTTCCTCGTGTTTTCAGTTTTATGGAGGAGTCTCTGATCGCTACATTGACGTAGGCAATACCCCAGCACCCCGCACCTCCTCCTCCCCGGCCTCCTCCTCCTCCTCCTCGTATCGTGGTTTGGTCGCGGTTGAGATCGGCAGCTGGGGGCAGCAGAGACCAGCGCTACCCAGTTAGATTCCACTGCCACGGGACTGGAAACTAGAAAAGCGACAATATTAATAATAACCTTCAGCTCATTACGGGCAGAGCGGTTCGTTACCTCTCCGAGGTGAACCACTCATACACGGGGAGGGCGCAGGCAGCTATGCCGTAAGTCGACGCCAACATTTGCTCCACGTTGTGTCCTCCAGATACACAGCGAGATTAATAGTAAAGATTTTTGTTTAGTTTGATCAAGGACGGGAGGAAAACGCAGTACCTGGCGAAAACCCACGCGGACAAGAAAGGACAGAGAGAGAACACACAAACGCCACGCAGAAAGAGGGCACCCGAGCTAGGAATCGAACCCGGGATGGTCTTGCTGAGAGGTTGCAGCGTTTCCTTCTGCGCCGCCGTAGCGCAACGCGACAACCGCTGCACCACGGCTCCCCATCCCGCTTGGATAGCAGGGAGATATCTCGTTTCCTGAGCTAATGGATGGCGCGGCGACTCAAGGACACGCGACCCTCCTCGTTCATAACCCGGTGATGATGGCGATTATGATTTGACGTCCCTCGCTCATGAAACTCACTGGGGCGCGGAGCTCTGACATTGAGCTCAATGACAGCGAAAGGCATCACGGGATAGTGTGGGCGAGCCTTAAAGTGCACTTGACCTGGCACGGGTGTCGTGGAGACGTCACCGCCACTTCGTGGCGAGCGGCGGTTGTTGTTATTCTCGCGCTCTGTGAATCAACACGCTTACGTGTGTTTTGGTCGTTGTGATCATTATCAAAACCCGCTTAATGCTGTACACGGTCGCGAGAAGCCTATTCCGGCGGACAGAGGACGCGAGGCAGGGCTATACCCAGGATGTGGGGCCAATTTTCTCAACAGTTTCTTTTTAGCCTTGGCAGCAGCGTGTCTTTCGATTGTGGGAGGAAACCTGAGTACCCGGCGAAAGCTGACAAGGACACAGCAAGAGAGAGAGAGAACACGCAAACTCCACATAGAAAGGTACCCGAGCCTTCTTGCTGTGAGGCAGCAACGCTGCTCATAATCACGACCACCATCACCACCATCACCACCATCATCATCACCACCACAATCATCATCACCACAACCTCCACCAACATCGGTGCAACCATCGGAACCACCACCGTCAAAATCTTCTTTGTAATATGATTATGATTACCATTTGTAATATATTAGTTAACTTTAACTTAAAATAATGGGTGCGGCGTGGTTGCGCAGTGAGCAGCGCTGTTGCCTCACAGCAAGAAGCACCCGGTTTCGATTACTGGATCGAGTGCCTTTCTGTGTGGAGTTTTGCGGGTTCTCTCTCTCTCTCTCTCCCCGCGCCAGTGTCCATTTTTGCTGGGTACTTGGGTTCCCTTCCACCGTCTAACGATGCTCTGCTGCCAAGGTTAATTGGCTGCTGAGTCAACTCGCCTCCGTATCGGTGTCCAGGCGTGAAAACGTCTCCGATACAAAGCAAAAGGTTTATCCTGATCACGATGACATCATCATCATCATGAGTAGCAGAGACCCCAGAAACAAACATGAAATCACTTGCTCCATTACAGATTGTGATGATGAGGTCCCGGGTTCGAATCTCGGCTCGGGTGCCTTTCTGTGCGGAGTTTGTATGTTCTCCCCAAGTTCGCGTGGGTTTTCGCCGGGTGCTCCGGTTTCCTCCCACAGTCCAAAAAACATGCCGTTGCATAGGTTAATTGGCTTGCAGACTAAATTGCCCGCAGTGCCCGGTGATGGACTAGCGTCCCATCGTGGGTATGTCCTTGCCTTGCGCAGCCCTTTGTCTGCCGGGATAGGCTCCGGCTCACCGCGACCCTGTACAGGATTAAGTGGTTTCTGACAATGACATGAGATGAGATTGTGATGATGACGATCATAGCAAGGCCATCATTTAATAGTATATAGAGCATGCTTGCTGAGGTTGGTCATCGTCTTGCTGCAAATAGAGAGTCGCAAACAACAAACATAACAAAACAGCAACCGCCGTTCGCCACAAAGCGGCTGTGATGTCACCAGGGCGCGTGTTCCAGGCCAGGTGCACTTCGAGGCCACGTGAAGTATCTAAGACTCGCTAACAGGAGTTTACGGGACAAACCCGGGTATTGTGGGCTGCCTGACTGAGATGACTGGCAGATGCACCACCTGTGCTCCCTGCTCTGCCAACTGGGTATGTTTTGCCGCCGGCGATCTGCTCGTTGTTGTGAGCGTCGCTCCTCTACTCTGTGTTGTTGTTGGAGGGCGACTGCCTCCAACGACCCCGTAGCGTCCTCACGATCCTCCTCCACAGAGGTGGACCTTGACACCGCTGGTACCAGTCTTCAGCAAGTTCATTCAGCTCCAAGTCTCATCTCATCTCATTATCTGAAACCGCTTAATCCTATATAGGGTCACGGTGAGCCGGAGCCTATCCCGGAAACACAGGGCGTAAGGCAGGAATACACCCGACGACGGGACGCCGGTACATCGCCAGGCATTGCGGGACAATTTTAGTCTGCGAGCCAATCAACCTATCCAGGAGCATGCTTTTGGACTGTGGGAGGAAACCGGAGTGCCCGGAGAAAACCCACGCGGACACGGGGAGAGCATGCAAACTCCACACAGAAAGGCACCCGAGCCGAGAGATTCGAACCGGGGACCTTCTTGCTGTGAGGCGTCAGCGCTAACCACTGCGCCACCGCGCCGCCCTCTTCTTGCGCTACATGGGACCATCTCTTCTTCAGCCCGTACCGCACCCGTTTCGCCCCCTCTATCCGGCCAAACAGAAGCTGCTTGGGCATGAGGTGAATGGCATGCAGACGACATGACCGAGCTACCGCAGCCTCGCCTGCGGGGGAGCTCGCTGATGGGACTGTGTCCAGATCTTTCAACAATGTGTGAGCTCCTTACTCGAACTTGCGGTCAGGAGTTAAGAGAAATAAATCTCAGGTGGCGCAGGGGAGGAGGACGTGCGGGAGGGGCCATGCGTTTGTGTTGCTCAACACCAGTGATGGTTTTCTGAACCGGTTCCTGGACGCCCCCTTTGGTCGACTCAGCCTTAAATGAGTGCCTGGTGCAGCATGCAAACATCGCCACTCGGGAGACAAAGGCGGCCAGGCGAGGTGCTGGCCACCCACTCCCTGGTGTGCCGTGCTGGACTTTATAGTTGTTACTCGCTAATTGCGCTTGACCCTATGGTCTGTTAAGGCTAGGCGGGGAACCTTTATCTTTGCCTCTAACGCGTCTGTGCTGGAGGCAAACGCGTGTTCAGACACTCCCGGTCCCCACTTTGTCCTGCACAGGGTCACGGTGATCCGAGCCTATCCCGGCAGACACAGGGCGCAAGTCAGGGCTGTGCTCAAAATGTCAGTCCATCGCACGGCACAGAGGCAATTCAGTCAGCAGTCGAATTCACCTCAGCAGCAAGTTTGGACTGTGGGAAGAAACCGGAGTACTCGGAGAAACCCCTACATGAACACGTCCAGAGGATAACAATCACAATATATAATTATTTTTGAAAACAGCTTCTCGGGGAACACTGAGTTAGCTGAGGGGACATCAGCTTCAACAAACTGCGCAAACAATCTCTCGGAGCAAAGCATTTCCGGAATAACGAAGCCTTCAACGGAGAAAGACACCTGAGTCGGGAATCGAACCGGGGCTCTTGTGGCTGTGAGGCGGCAGCGCGACTCCACCGCGCGCAGACACCGTGGCGCTCCGTCGATGTCGTATCCCAACTGTTCGCTCACGCGGAGCTCCGTCGAAGAACAGCGGCCACCTTTCCTCGCAGGTTTCACTGCGGCTCAACAGGGGCCCGCGGCCAAATACCGGCGATTGGCGGCGCCTATCAGCGAAACGCGCGGCGTCAGCTCTTACTCGCGTCCCATGTGTTTGATGCCCCCCACCCCCTCCCCCCACACAGCCAGCAACTCACAGAGTTCCCTGGCAGCGGTTTCCATTGGGCCGTGGCGCGGTAAGAGGGTGCTGTAGCCTCAGAGCCGGGTTCGATTCCTGGCTCGGGTGACTTTCTGTGTGGCGAAAACCCACCCGTGCCCGCGTGGGTCTTCGTCAATTACTCCGGTTTCCTCCCACCGTCCAAATACACCCTGATAACTGGGTTAATTGGCCTGTTGAGTAAAATGCCCCAAATACGTGTGCCCCGCGATGTACTGACATCACATCCTGGGTATTCCCCCGCCTTTCACCCTCTGTCGGCCGGGATAGGCTCTGCCCCCGCCCCCCGCGACCCTGTACAGGATTAAGCTGGTATTCATAATGAATGAATGGAGGCCCAACTGAAGGATCCGTTCTATGATGCTCTGTGTTCGTGGTGTGTACGCGGGGTTCTGCTGCCCATTGTTTTTTTGTTGTATTATCGTGGAGTGTTGGCAATAATAACGATGGCCCAGTGGGTAGCGCTGTCGCCTCACAGCAAGAAGGTCCCGGGTTCGAATCTCGGCTCGGGTGCCTTTCTGAGTGGAGTTTGCATGTTCTCCCCATGTCCGCGTGGGTTTTCGCCGGGCACTCCGGTTTCCTCCCACAGTCCAAAAAACATGCTGCTTCGTAGGTTAATTGGCTTGCAGACTAAATTTCCCGTAGTGCCCGGGATGGACTGTCGTCCCATCGTGGGTGTATCCCTGTCTTGCGCCCTGTGCCTGCCGGGATAGGCTCCGGCTCACCGCGACCCTATAGAGGAATGAGCGGTTTCTAACAATGAGATAAGATGAATATGTAAATGAAAACATGTCATTATTTAATTAGTATTAATTATTATTAATTAGCAGACGCCCTTATCCAGGGCGACTTACATTATTACAGAGGCGTTGTGAGGAAATCACAGAGAGGCGACGGGAAGGCAGCCATGCATGCAGTCGGCACCAACATTTGCCAGACACTGCGTGGATCATGACGATTGCGTCCAAAAGCTGCTCTTTGAGGATAGCCGTGTCGATCGCTCCTCCTCTCTCCTTCGCTCTCTTTCACTTCCCACGTTGGAGGCATCTCCGTGCCTCAGGCGACTGATAATGCCTCCAACGTAGGACATGAAACGTCGCGAGGAGAAACGCTCGACACGGCTATCCCGAAAGAGCAGCCCTGGAGAGCAATACTCTCTCTCTCGGCATTACGGGTGGTGGTGTGTGCTGTGCTGAAGCGATGCTCGTCAAGTGACAGCTCTTTATTAACTGGCCGTGTCGGGTGGAGAAGGGATTTTGACACATTTTACTCACGCTGTCCGGCCCTAAAATCAATTCACAAGTTTGAGAATTACTTTCAAGAACTGCTCTTTCGGGATAGCCGTGCCGAGCGCTCCTCTTATCTCCTTCGTGAAGTTTTGCCTCCAACGTTGGAGGCATCGTCAGGCTAATGAACCGTGCAACAGAAAGGTTCGTGCGATTCGATTACTGCCGCAATCAATCAATATTAGTGGAGAGGGGGTGGAGAGTTAATGGACACGCTGCTGTTTGGCACGTGACCTGGGTGGGATGCTTAGACCGTGAGGGATGAGGGATGTGCGTGGGCATTGATGGATAAGTGGTTCACTCCACCCCCGCACCCCCCTCCCCCCTCCACGTGGAATCGGAACGATTCTAATTTGAAACCTCTAAGTGGGGAGCAAAAGCGATCCTAATTGAATTGCATTACAGCTCTTACCCCCAACACTGACAATGATGGAGGGCCTGTTGGGAGCGCTGGTGGTGCTTGTAGCTGAGACGATTTAACGTGGTGCTTTTGCTCTCCAGAAAGAAAAACCCCAAT
The DNA here is from genome assembly GCA_036362905.1 of Mordacia mordax. Taxonomy (NCBI): domain Eukaryota; kingdom Metazoa; phylum Chordata; class Hyperoartia; order Petromyzontiformes; family Petromyzontidae; genus Mordacia; species Mordacia mordax. The sequence continues at coordinate 9,160,884 of JAZEWT010000015.1, read as the reverse complement.
GCTTGCTTATATAAAGTGTGCTTATAGCTACGGGATTTTTATTTAGAAACTCCAAGGCTGTGATGTGGCTGGATAACCAATACTGATGGTGTAATACACGTAGGCTTTAGCGACCAGTGGTATGATTACAACGCCGTTTCATTTGGCTAAGACCGTTGTGTACACCCATCATTCTCGACCGGCGGGTCACGACCCATCAGTGGGCTGCGAGCACCATCTACTGGTCGGTGGAGATCAGTCCCAAGTGGGCCTTTATGCCCGAAAGGTTGAGAATCCCTGGTGTAAGCGCAATTAGTATTATGATCACGTCATTTGTATTTGTAACTTCTGTCCTGTATACCCCTCCACCATCCAACAGAGACAATCAAATAAAGTTGTCACGTGATGGGAAAATATGCCTATTGATTTTTTTTAGCAAAACCGGTGCAACGTTGAGAAGCCCAAGCCAAAGTGTTGACAAATTCTTCCGTCATTTCGTTGGCGAATGCAAACAACCAGGACCTTGCGCCAAGGCACCTCCCCGTGCCTCTCAATGTCCGAGTAAGGCCGAGCCCGACCTGCTCACCATCTCTCGCGAACTATTGCCCGATTGTGATCGTGTAGACCAGTGACTCTCAACTTTTCTCTCCTAGAGGCCCACTCCACGGACCACTAGGTAGCGCTAGCGGGCCCACTGATGGGTTGTTGTTGAGAATTGCGGGTGCAGGCAACTCGTTAAACGTGCATTTGTCGTGCAATTAACTACACTCGGAGTCAGTAGCACCACCTCATACATTAAGTTGAATCTGAAAAAGTCACCAGCCACGAATATCATAACCTCAGGCCGGGACACACATACCAGGACAGTACACGCCTTGCGGGCGATTTTGTTCCAAGCGTTTAACACCTTCCTCTGACATCTCTTGTTGGTGATGTTTCTGCTCACAAGACTGTTTTACATTTCATTTATTTTTGCTGTCGTTTGGGGACTTTTCGTTGGCGTTCTGAAACGTCAGAATAACAATTAATGGGTGGGAAGTGAAGCCCAATATAGACATAACAGCTTCGGTGTTGTGCAGATAAAGTTTGCGTTATTAAACATTTCGAACCCAGTCCCCTCAGTGCGGACATACATACAACAATTTCCACATCATAATAGATTTCGAGGCTGCTTGGACCCCAGACTCGGGCCCGATTAGGTTATATACCGTTGTGTTATATGATGTCTAAGTTGTTTGTACATGTTCTGTTATATATAGAAAAGTGAAAGGTTAAAATCTACCAAGAACAGAAGTGGCATATTCAACTGCTACATTGTCCCTGTGTCTCTATCTCTGTGTTTCCGTATGTCTCCCAGTATCCCCTACACAGAAGAATCGCGGAAACACACGGCTGTTACTGTGCATTAGTGTGTGTCTGTGTCTCCACTCGTCCTCCATCGCCTTATACACTTGTTGGCATGACTGCTTAAAACATCGTCACCTTACTGGACGGACGGGTATTCTGAACTTTAAAAAAAATATATAGGAAAGATATATATGCACAGAATAGATGGACAAAATGAGACACTGGCTGCCACCTGCTGACGAGGTAATAAACTACACGCACGTTGTTAAAGATAATTTTACAGCCCTCTGCCAATCCACTGCTGGATGAATGGATGAAGACTCCCTTCCCCAACGTAGGGTTGCCACCTCGGATGCACAAAATCCAGGACGCATCTTGGAGGTAAACTGAATAAAACTGTACGGGTAACTGGCAACAACGGGGTGTCCCAGAGGGAAACGTAGAGACATCCCCGGACAGATCCCTCCTCAAAAACGAAGATGACCCTAAGGAAAAAAAAACCCCAGAAGATATGGCCACCCGAACGCCGTTTCTGTTATAGAAATTGTTTGACCATACTTCACCACCAGCATCAGTGTTCGGGTTGGTGGCGAAGGAAAGAGTGCCCCCTGCAGGACAAGTTCAGATTTGTCAATGAAATCCATTTTTGGGTCAGGTCACGTAAAAAATTATATAACAGTGTCGTTTAACCCTCCACCACCCGACACGGCCAATCAGTAAGGGGTTGTCACGTTGAACAGAAAACGCGCCAATTCCTTCACCATCTCAGCGCACCGGTGGGCAGATCCGATCTGCCCGTCCAGTTTTTGGCGCGGGTGCCTGATGATGCTCAACGTAGTTATCAGCGAAACGTCGCATGTATCTATTTGTAAAATATTGTGGGGTCGCTTTTCAACACACCGGTGTGCTGAGATGGTGAAGGAATTGACGCGTTTTCTGTTCAACGTGACAACCCTTTACTGATTGGCCGTGTCGGGTGGTGGAGGGTTAAACGACACTATTTTATAATTTTTTATGTGACCTGACCCAAAAATAGATTTCATTGACAATATTGGTCACGAAAGCCTTCGAATTAAAGTTCAGATTTTATTCGCCCCCGATGTGGCAGGGATCGAACTCGTCCCGATGACTCGTTTTATACAGCCGGGGTTTGCTAACCAATGCGCCAACACTCCACGTCCTCGGCCATATGTAAATACAGTACCGTATGATACTGCCAACCCCTTCGGTAATCCACTGCTATATGCAGGCCTCCCTACGCTGTCGGATATGTTGGGGGTGGGGGTTATAACCATACTTCTCCACGCTGGTCAATGTGGTTTGAAAGTAGTCGCCCTCCAGCAACAAGGAGTGGAGCGCAGGGTGGATGAAACACTACGATTTGCCCCAGTAGGGAGCACAGGTGGTGCATCTGCCAGTCATTTATTA
>JAZEWT010000015.1:9140722-9153137 GCA_036362905.1 Mordacia mordax | reverse complement strand
CCGGGACCTTCTTGCTGTGAGGCGTCAGCGCTAACCACTGGGCCACCGCGCCGCCCGGGCATCTGCTAAATGATAATATATTTGTTATTGAAAGCGGACTTTGAATGACTTGTTCAGGACAACGTACAGATTTCCCAGGACAGCTGTTGCCTCAAAAAGGACGGTCGTGAAAACAAAACGGGACAGGTGCGACCTCTCCACATTTATTTGCTCACGCTCTTCAGTTATTCTGGTAACAGCACTTGCCCAAAAGTTTGTTAAATCATCTCATCTCATTGTCAGAAACCGCTTAATCCTGTACAGGGTCGCGGTGAGCCGGAGCCTATCCCGGCAGACACAGGGCGCAAGGTAGGGATATACCCACGATGGGACGCCAGACCATCATTGGGTACTGCGGGCAATTTAGTCTGCAAGCCAATTAGCCTATGCGGCAGCATGTTTTTTGGATTGTGGGAGGAAACCGGAATAACCGATGAAAACCCACGCGGACACGGGGAGAAGATGCAAACTCCACACAGAAAGGCACCCGAGACGAAATTCGAACCCGGGACCTTCTTTCTGTGAGGTGACAGCGCTACCCACTGGGCCACCGTGCCACCCTGGCTAAATCACGTACTGAGGAATATTTGCCTTTGTTAAGTTGCGTGAACACGTGTGAGGTGTTTATTCGCCCCTTAGCGCTGTGAACGTTGGCGAGACGAGGTTGAACCCATGCCGTTCACCTCTCCTCGTCGCATCGGACCAGTGTTGGATAAATATTCGTCCGACGTTCCTCGCTTGCCAGGTAAAGGTTGCAGACGTTAACGTCGATGAGTTAACGTCCAGAACCTGTGAATGCATAGCATGTCCCCGCTTAATCTGGTTACAGGATCGCCGCGGGGACCAGAGCCTATCCCGGCGGACATAGGATGAAAGGCAGGGCGCTACCCAGGACAGGATGCCAGCCTATCGCAGGGCACGGGGCTGAGCAGGAAAATTAACCTCGATATTAGCGGCAGCGTGTATGTGAACTGTAGGAGGAAACCGAAGTACCCGGCGAAACCCACGTCGACACGAGGAAAGAGAACACATAAACTCTCCACAGGCGGTACCAGAGCCTGGAATCCACCCGAGTGATTCTTTAACACGAAGACTTTCATGACCAACGTTGTTATCCATAAAACCGATTTTTCAGATTGTCACGTAAAAAATACGTGTCATGAACCCGCCTTCACCTGACAGCCAATCAGTAAGGTTTTGTCACGTGAACAGATCGTGCCAACTCTTCACTATCTCAGCACACATATTTCTAACGTGACCCGTTGATTCTAGCTCTGAGGTGATAGCGCTGCTCACTGCACCACCGTGCTGTTCAGGCGCTATAGTGAGTCGTTTTAACTTCCTCAAAATCGTCAAGCGGGAGACTAAAAAAAATCGTAAAAGAGTTTACTTTTCGCCGAACAAACTGTTTGGACTACGATTAGGAGGTTGGGAGGTGGCTTCCTGCCCCAGAGCTTCAGCTGCACTGAATGAAATCGCCGTGAACTCTGGACGTGAGGAATGAATCAGAAGCGAGGAGGAGGAGGAGGTGGGAAGAGGCACATGGTGGCCGGGTTAAGAGCCAACGGCTGGAATGTTCTGGTGAGAGTTAGGACCAGGGCTGAGATTACAATCTGATTGGCTGCTCTGGAAGCATGTCCCCCCCTCCTCCTCTTCCTCCGTATCTTCCTCGTCGTGCCAAACATGGCCCGTTTCAATGTGCGTTTCCTGTTGCTGTGTTTCCATTGCCTCCTTGGGCTTAAGCAAATCGCGATGGATGCTGAGGGGGTAGGGGGCGGCTGGTTCAAAACACGAGTGGAGAGCGTGGAGTCGAGTGGCACTCCCTTTACTCTCACAGCCATTGACGTTAATGTGGCCAAGCTTGCGCTCTCTCATAGGATTCCGTCTTCCCTGACCGTAGAAAAAGACGGCGCGTCGTTTCCTTGACGCTGTAATTGTGGACGCTAAGTGCGTGCGCCCCTCGAATCGCGTTAATTTTTCTGTTATTTCCTGCGCGCCTCCTCTTCCCGTGAGCTCCCCCCCACCACCACCCACTCCCCAGCCACCACCACCGCCCTCACAACCACCACCATCTCCTCCTCCCCCGTGAATTCTAGCAGAGCCAAAATAACGCCATAATGAGTCTCACATTCCTGGCCCTAACTGCCTTCTCGGCCGTAACCAATGCCCTCTGCCTCAAAGCGCGGCCAGACCCCATGCCGCACTAAGAAAAATCTGCTCTCACAAAGGCGCCCGTGCTGGCTCTTGTAGTCATGCTCGTTGTATTTGTTTGTTTTTAATACAAACATATACATTTCGCCAATAGATGTGTTCGCAAGGCCACAGAGAGAGAGAGTGGCTGGGTTTTTCAGATAAATGTGTGACTTTTTTGTTGTAAAAACGCGAGACCACCTCACTCTGTCCATGGAAATCATGTATGAAGGGTGTTTGGGGGGGTGGGTGGGAGTGGGCCACCATAATGTCACAACCTTGGTTCGATTTCTGGCCGTGGCGCTGCTGGTGAATATCATTAAAACTGACTAAACTTGCACTCGGGATACAACGCCTCGTTTCACGCGCAATGAAAATAACAGCCACTTGAACAGACCCTACGCGAATGATCCATGAATGCAGTGCACTGAGAATCGCTGTTAAATAGCTGTTCTTTCAGGATAGCCACGTCGAACGCCCCCCTCTCTTCTCAAAAAACAACGCTCAACATGGCTACCCCGAAACAGCAGCCTTTGAGAAAAATACTTATCCATGGAGCCGTGAAAACCTACATCAGTACATTCACTGCTTTGTATATCCTTGCCGCAGACGTTTAACTTACGGTAGTATTATTAACATTTTAAACCACATTTTACTCATCACACGTGTCGCACGTTACCCTGCAACATCTCATCTCATTGTCAGAAACCGCCTAGTCCTGCACAGGGTCGCGGTGAGCCGGAGCCTATCCCGGCAGACACAGGGCGCAAGGCAGGAATATACTCACGATTGGGCGCCAGTCCATCACCGGACACTGCGGGCAATTTAGTCTGCAAGGCATTTAACCTATGCAGCAGCATGTTTTTTGTACTGTGGGAGGAAACCGGAGTGCCCCAGCGAAAACCCACGCGGACACAGGGAGAACATGCAAACTCCATATAGAAAGGCACCCGAGCCGAGATTCGAACCCGGGACTTCCTGCTGTGGGGCGACAGCGCTACCCACTGGGCCACCGTGCCGCCCGCCCTGCAACATGCATTAAACAAACCATCTCCTTTTGGGCAAATTAAACAATTTGTAATATTTATTTCCGGCGATGGACAGGCGTCCCGTCGTCGGGTGTATTCCCGCCTTACGCCCTGTGTTTCCGGGATAGGCTCCGGCTCACCGTGACCCTATATAGGATTAAGCGGTTTCAGATAATGAGATGAGATGAGGTTTCAGATAATGAGATGAGATGAGAATATTTATTTTCAGCTTTAAAAAATGTATTCACAGATGATTTAGAAAGGTTCCTACTCAGCGCACAATGACCTTCCTCTGTACTATTACTTTTTTAACACGCTGACCTACAATCCAAACTCTTTTTTACCCTTTACACGCAAATCGTTACAAACAGATTTAATAAAAATGCCACACCTGCCATTAACTTGGAGTCTTCTCAATCTCAAGGAGTCATGATATATCTTCATTATTATAACAGAAAGTACCCAATGAGCTAGCAAGCTCTATATGCAGGATGTCTGTGATACAACACTAGCTCCTATCCCTAGCACTGACTCCGATCTGTAACACTGGCTCCAATCTCTGACGCTGGCTCCTATCTCTAACACTGGCTCACATCTCTATCACTCATTCCTATCTCTAACACTGGCTCCTATCTCTGACCTCAGATGTTTATTATTATTATAGCAGAAGGTACCCAGTGAGCTGGCAAGCTCTAGACTCGGGATTCCTGCAACACAGCGAACGTTCGACCTGACCAACGCGACAACATTTGCAAACTAAAGGCAACGGTGACGAACACACGGACACGCAAACACTGGTCTCTTGTCGCGGCCCTTGCTGGCAGCGGAGTGAAAATCAAGGTAGCGATCGGCGTAACGCGTGGCGCGAGTCGAGGGGCCGGACTTCCAGAGCTCTGCTCACTGGGTGTTGCGGGACCAACAAAGGCCGACTATTCGGAGCTGTCAGCCCCAATTTTGCCGCAGCCGATCGGAGTGTCGATGCTACTGCTGCTGTTCAGAGCGAGTTGATGGTGGGGAGCGATTGTGAGGTTCTTCAAAAACCACCCCCACCCCCCCCCATGCTTCCTCTACCCACACCCCCCTTCCCAAATCCAAGTCACCCCTGCCTAGCACAAATCCCTAATCTGAACCCCTGTGTCTGCTATTGCCTGCATGCGTGCGTGTGTGTGGTTCTCTGTCACGAGTTGTGTGCGTTGGCCTTGTGTGTGTGTTGAGGTCTGTGTGATGATTTGTGTGCGTTGGATTGTGTTTGTGTTTGAGATTTGTGTGTTGGTTTTGAGTGCGCGTTGTGTAGAGAGTGTTTGTGTACATGTGCGTGTGTGTGTGGAGCGGCAAAACAAACCCCTCCTCCTCGTGGTGCTTGGTCGGTAACGCTGTGGTGGCTGCTCTCAATCTCGACAGCGGTCAAGGGGGGCTCTAGACGGGTGCGGGTGGCTGGGAACACCTCCACCTTTAATTAAATTACCACTCGACTACGGAGGAAAAAAGCTAAAACCTAAGCTTGTGCCAGAGGTCCCGGGGGGACAGGCATTTTTAACGTCTCTGCCCAAACCCCATTTAATGGAGCCATGAGACTGAGTGCCCACACCCGTGGTCTCCAGAAGCAACAAAAATGCTGCTCGTGGCCACGTAAATGTTCGAATGCTCGTTGCGGAGGAGAGGCTGCCACTCCTCTGTCGGGAGTTGGATGGGTACCGCCTGGATCTCTATGCTTTACAGGAGGTCTGGTTGATTGGGTCTGGCTCGAGCTTTTAGGAAGGGTGGATAATCCTCCATTCGGGACAGGAAACTTCCATACAACGGGGAGTTGCTCTCCTTCTGAATAACAATGAATGGGGTGTGGGAGCGTGGTAGTGAGTTGTGGGAACCTGTGAGCCTTATGCTGCTGTGGGCCCGCCTTCCTATAAATGGGAGGCGAGGGATGGTGCTGGTGGTTGTATACGCTGCCACTGAAGATGAACATCTGTGGAGGGATGCAGGCAAGACTGATTAGTCAGGTGCCTTTTACGACGTGTCCCAGGTGCTGGATAAAGTGGCTCCTCGGGATAGAACCATTATGCTCGGGGATTTTAATGCCCAAGTGGGTCATGATGCATCGGGAGACATGGGCCACATCAGCTCAACAACAAAGGTAGGAGACTGCTAGACTTTTGAGCAGCCCATGGGCTCGTAATCACCAACATGCTATTCCGCCATTGACACATCCACACAGCATCAGTGACGCATGCCGGTCTAAGCAAAAACATCTGTTGGACTATATAGCGATAGAGCAGCAGATGCGGCCGGATATCCTTGACACCAGGACCTACCATGGAGCTGATCTGCCCTCTGACCATTGGCTTGTCATCTGTAAGACCCGCCCGCCATTCTTCCACAGTGGTGGTGGACGTCCACCCCGGACCCCATTGAAACCGACAGTTGCCTGGTCTCGGCGAGCTGATGAAAGCTGGAAGCGATAATTTAATCATCCTTTGCAGCTGGGGCTGACATCGCCCTCCCCCCTCCCATGCTCCTGAAGTCGAAGAGAAATTGACGAGTGTTAATAAAAATAATAATTGCACTTCTAGAACGCTTTTCACCCAGGGGTTACAAAGCGCTGCACAGAGCTGTGAAGAGATCGACATGTCAGCAACACTTATGACATTAGAACAGCAAACCAGCAACAATACCGTTTTTTAAATCGTATAAGTGCATATGCTATTGAGCTGTTGCAGAGTGTCAAAGAATTCTCAAAAGGCATTTCATAGCCATGCTCTTCTAAAACATGTAATAATGTAGGTTTTCATGTATGGCTCGATGCGTGATGATGATTTCTTCCAAAAGCTGCTCTTTCGGGATACCTGCGTCAATTGCTCTTGCCCTCTCCTTCGCAACGTTTCATCTCGCACGTTGGAAGCATCCTCAAGCGCTACAACATAAACAATTATGTTATATTTGACCAAAGCCAGTTCTAAAGTATGTTTTTACATGGAATGAAAGTGGACAACCTGGAGGAAAGCCATGCAAAACAAGTGGTTAGGGCTGTGGTTCATGTAGCTGTAATGGCTGCACTGGGTACACGGTCCAAACCTCCCCAGAAACCCTGATGATGGAGGAGGCATTCAAGCTCGCCAAGCGAAAGCGGCAGTCCCACTATTTACAACATCCCACGCCAGGCTAGGCACACCTTTAGGCCACACGAAGTATTGAAGGCCCACTGGCACGTCAAAGAACAAATCCAGGTGCCATGGACAGACAGACTGAGATAACAGGCAGCTGCACCACCTGTGCTGCCTGCTGTATCAACCTGTCTGTATGTTAGCCTTCCTCCGCTGCGCTTGTGTGAGCGTCGATCCTCTGCCCTTCTTGTTGAAGCGTCCTTTACCACGTGGTCCATCATTCTGCACCATATCAATCCATCTCCTTGCCGCGGTGAGAACATATCCCTCAACATCAGCGAGACATTCACCTCTGCTCAACCACAGCTATACCGCCTGCCTGACTAGCCATAACAGGTGCTCGCTAACAACAGTAGCACTGCAGCCAGTACTAATCAGCAGGCCGAGACGATACCGGGATATTTTTTGTTTCATCTCTGTGTGGCTGCGGACTGGAATGGTGGCCAACTCGACTTGTTATTATCGGCAGGGCATGTGCGCATTACCCGGCTCTAATTGCAAACACTGGAGGGGCAGGTATGTGTAGCGCGCAGCCCCGGGACGCATGCAGGCGGCAGATCGAGATTGCCTGGGGGCTTTCTGGCAAGACCCTGATGTGCGTGCTGGGCACGATGGTTATCTGGTGGGGAGCCGTGGGGCGGCGGACTATGCGAAGGGCTGTCAGTACAGCGACAGAAGTTCGAATCCCGCTCGCGGTCGATACCAGTGACGATCTTGTGAACTGGTTCTGCGCCTTCCGTAGACCGACTCAGTTTCTAGTGAGTAACCCAGTGCGGTGTGTAACATTGCCACCAGGCAGACAGGCGGGCGGGCGTTGTTCACCTCGTATGCCGCATCGATCTTGACAAGTGCTCAATAACGGCACTCGATTTTAAAATCTCAGTCGAAAGTGTGTTCTTTGTCTTTGTATAATTGGACAAGTATGTGGTTTGTCCGCACTGCCTCACAGCAAAAAGGCCCTGTGTTCGATTCCCGCGTGCCGCCTGTACGAGTGACGTTTACACATTCTCCCCGTGGGATTTCAGCGGGTACTCCGGTTCCCTGCCCTCGAATGTTGTTACTTACCTACCCTCCCCCAAAGGACAACTATTACAAAGAGTTACATAGATTCAGCTTCAATTTAAACTGTTTAGTCTTATTTTGCGATTTCAACCAGCTTCACTTCCCACTTTAGCGTTAACACAAACAATCCCCCTTTATACTGAATGTATGTCCGCATCATCAACCCCCTGACAACCGCTCTGCGACCTTCATCAAGGAAGACATTCAATGCAAAGCAGTCCCGTCAGCAGAAAACGTCATCAACAAGAGACGTCAAAAGAACGCGTTACGCGCTTGGAACACGCTTGCCCGTAGGGCGGGTATTCTGCTATCTCAGCAAACCACGGCTCCAAGAGCGGTCGGTGGAACGAATTGGGAATGATCTCCAGAGCCGGGTCGACACACAGCCAGAAATCTGGCTGCATACCTTTCTGACACAAGGGCGAGTGGGGGAGGAGGTCTCTGGAGGAGGGGGGGGGGCTGTGAGGGGGATGGGGAAGGGGCCGAGGAGGAAATGTCACCGCGTCTCGGGTTGAAGATCCATCCGTTAGCGGCTTCTAATTTTACTCTTTCTGTGTTTCTCTGGTCTCCCGTGCGGACGCAGGTGTAGGGGGAGGGGGCGGGGGGGGGGCGGTAGGAGTGGGACGTGGGGGGATGGGATGGGCGGGGGGGTTCAGGTGAGGAGAGGGGAGACACAAGGACCCTGTTTATCTCGAGACACGATGCGTTGTTCATTGTTTGCGTGGCTATTGTGCACCCGCTCAACTCGGCTGCGTGCGGCGCGCAAACTTCGCCACTAGGGAGACAAAGGCGGCCGCGGGGTTTGTGCTGGCCACCCACCCCCTCGTGTGTCGCGACTCGACGGTCTGTTAGCGGCTATACGGGGCTTTCCCTCTTTGTTCTGTACGCTTGAAACTGCTGATGATGATGTAGAGTAGATTCCGCTGATACCGCTTCTGCTGGTTCCGCTGATCCTGCTGATGATTCTGCCTCCTCCGCGCTCCGTCTGGTGGGTCACGGGGGAGAGGGGGAAGGAGCGGAGGGAGGCAAGGGAGGGAGGAGGAGGGGGAGGTGAGAGGGAGGAGGAGGAAGAGGCGGGGAAGGAGGGGGAGGGAGAATATGGAGGATAAGAGGGAGGCAGAGAGTGAGGAGGAGGATTGTGAATCGTCACGAAGCTCTGAAGCCCAAATATAAACTTCCCGTGGAGCGGTGACGCAGTTGTCCGCGAGCCGCCGAACCCGGTCACTTGAGCTGGAGTCCCACTCCCAGCGAATGGAAGTGGTGAACAATTGAACCGCTCGTCCTTGTGACTCATTTAGGTCGGCTCAGCCTTAAATGAGCACCGCAGCGAATGTAGCACCTAAAGGAGAAGACGGAACACCAGCGCTATCAACAACAACCGCCGTTCAGTCAGATTTTATTCACGCTGGCCCAGCGGGGAGGAGTAAGCAAGTTACAACATCTCAGGACACCGTGGACCATTTGGCAAGTAGGACGATTAACCTAGGCAGCAGCAGCAGCGTGTCTTTGGACAGAGTGGCGGTGACGTCCCCACGGCTCCTGTACCAGGCCAGATGCGCGTTGAGTCCACGCGAAGTGTCGATGGCTCGCTGACAGGAGGTCCCGGGACAGACCCCGTGCCATGGGCCGACTAGCCGAGATGTTTCACGCAACCACCTCAATCAGCAGCTGGGCTGGCTGGCGGCAAGGTGGCCAGTAGATAGCAGCGAGATGGTGAGGGATTCTTGCATCAATTTGTGCGGGGCTCTAATAGAATCCCCCCCCCCCCTTCCCGTATTCACTGCGTTGTTTTCCTCCAGAAGTTCCCCGATTGCCTAGAGCAGGCCTTCTCAACCTCTTGCAGCTCTCAAGAGCAACTCGGGCCTGGTGTCCACATGCCATTGGGTGGCGCTCGCGGCCACTGATGGGTCGTGACCCGCCAGTTAAGACGCCTCGCCCGCGCGCGAGACAGGACCCTCGTGCTCGGCTTGTTTTGAGACTCTCTGCGGTGTCGCTGGACACAGCAGTTCGGGAGAGTGAGCGCTGTTGCCGGTGATGGAGAGACACTGGGCACGGTGGCAGAGTGAGTAGCGCTGCAGCCTCACAGCAAGAAGGTCCCGGGTTCGATTCGCGAGTTCTCTCCCCGTGTCCACGTGGGTTTTCGCCGGGTACTCCAATTTTCTTTCACACTCCAAAATACATGATGCTGCCACTCACCCAGCAACTTACTCAGTCACCCACCCACTCATTCACCCACCCACTCAGCGAACCATTCACTCCTCCTCTCATTTACTCACCCACCCATTCATTCAATCACTTATCCACTCACTCCCGGTACTCCAGTTTCTTCCCACAGCCTATACACACGCTGCCTAGGTTAATTGGCCTGTTGACTCAATTTCCCCTGGTGCCCAGCGGTGGCCTGGCGTCCTAGTTATAATAATAAAAATTGCAGTTCTTGAGTGCTTTTCACCCGGGGGTCACAAAGCGCTGCACAGAGCTGTGGAGAGAAGGGCATGTCAACAACAACATCAAGGCAGTTTAATTGACAGTCAAATAATGGCTATAATTTAGCAAGCATAAAATTTGCGATAAAAATAATTGTTGAACAAACGAAGGAATTAGAATAGTTATGGCCCTGCCCTGCATCCTGTGTCTGCTGGGACAGGGTCCGGCTCACTACCAAGCTGGTACCGATAATGAATTATTGAATACTGAGTACGGCATACGTCTCTGGTGGAGCTGCATCTTCTGCCATGTAAAATAAATAAATGAAGCCCAGCAATTACTTTAACAGATGTGAGTTTTGGCCTCGCTCAAGTGTAATGTTTAAAAACAAACGTTTGCACGTGGGCTCTCCCCGTCTCCTCGGAATGCGAGAGGGTGAGTGTGTTTGAGTGCTGTGCCTCTCCTCCCTCTCTCTGCACGGAGACTCACAGGACCAGCCAAGCTCACATTTTAATTTGTCTTAATTTCCGCGGGTTTCAACGTCCGGATACGAACGGAGTGGGTGAGCGAGTGGGTGAGCGAATGGGTGAACGAGTGGGTGAGTGAGTGAGGGTATGAATACCTTCGAAATGAATTCAGATGTGCGCGTTATAAATGGCATTTAAATGGTTGTGGGTCACATGGTGTAAATAATTGTATTTTATGTGTCTTGTATATATTATGGTTTGTCATGAGTGAAAATACTTGGGTGACTTTCTGTATGGAGTTTGCGAGTTCTATCTCCCTGTGTCTGCGCGGGTTTTCCCTAAGTTCTCCGGTTTCCTCCCACCATTCAAAGACACGCTGCTGCCGAGGTTAATTGCCCTGCTGAGAAAATTGCCCCAAAAACGTGTGCCCTGCGATGTACTGGCGTGACATCCTGGGTATAGCCCCGCCTTGCGCCCTCTGTCGGCCGGGATAGGCACTAGCCCCCCGCGACCCAGTACAGGATTAAGTGGGTATTGATAGCGATTGAGTGATTTCCCGTTAGTAATTCGCTTTTCTCTCGTGAGTGAGTGTGCTTGCTCCACCGCAAGTCTCTTAAATCGGAATGACGCGAGATGAGCGTGACTGCTGCGTGACTGCTGCGTGACCCTCCGAAGGGATGACTCGCAAACCGTGACACGTTTACGAGTGTCTCGCTCGGATCTCATCTCGCAGCTCAGATCTAACCATCCGTGCGGAGTTCGTGTGTTTTCTCCCCCTGTTCTGCGTGGGTTTTCTCCGGGTGCTCCGGTTTCCTCCCACATAAACCCCCCCCCCCCCCACTAGTTAATTGGTCGATAACATCACACTATAACGCAGTGTCTGGCAAATGTTGGCGCGGGCTGAATGCATGGCTGCCTTCCCCTCGCCGCTCTGTGGTTTCCTCACTACATCTATATAATGATGTGAGTCAGCCTGCATAAGGGTGTCTGCTGAATAATAATTAATCATTATAATGACCAGGGACCCAGGTATGGAGCTCAACCCAGTAGAGGCTCCTGCGTGGGTGCGTGTGTGTATGTGTGCACGCTCACAACAACGAGCGGAGCTCCGGGCGACTAAAGCACAGCAAGTTGGCAGAGTAGGAAGCACCGGTGGTGTATCTGCCAGTCGTCCCGGTCAGCCAATGACACCTGGGAGCGTCTCGTGACCTCGTGCCGGCGAGCATTCGACACAACACGTGGTGGCAAAGTGTACCTGGCCTGGCACGAGTGCCGCGGTGATGTCACCGCCACTTCGTGGTGAACGGCAGTTGTTGTTGTTATGTGGGCCTCCTTTAGGTCGACTCAGCCTCAAATAAATACCTGAATCGATGTGTAAATATCGCCAAGCGGGAGACAAAGTTGGTCGTACGTGGCGCTGACCACCCACTCCCTCATGTCCCGAGCTGACATTCATAGCAGCTACTCGCGAACAGCACTTGACCCTGCAGTCCGCTAAGGCTATTCGGAGGATCTTTATCTTTGCGTTATCCCATCACCGGCAGTAGACGGGGGCGAGTGAGTAGTGTTCCACCAACTTCCACACACAGCGCGCTCAGTTCCTCGTCCCTTGATCATCATATTCACTGCGCCCTATTCACAGCTAAGGTTCTACTTCACTAGTCGACAAAGTATTTGTTTAACTCTTTGTTGCGTTTGCTGAGCGTACAGATGAACAAACTAAAGCTCAATCTGCTGTCTGCTCAATGTTCTGAGATGGTCATCAATACTTGAAGAGAAGCCTTTTCGTGACAACTGCCCTCTATATGGCTACTTTCCTTGACGCTACCGCGTCACTACCATCGTTGTGCTTCCTTAGATCACAATTAGAACTAAAAACTATGTCTATCTGCATCTGTCTAGCTGCGTCTGTCTAGTTGCGTCTGTCTCTAGCTGCGACTGTCTCTAGCTGCGTCTGCTAGCTGCGTCTGTCTAGTTGCGTCTGTCTCTAGCTGCGTCTGTCTCTAGTTGCGTCTGTCTAGTTGCGTCTGTCTCTAGTTGCGTC
>JAZEWT010000015.1:9095572-9118096 GCA_036362905.1 Mordacia mordax | reverse complement strand
GGGGGGGGGGGGGGCAGCGCAAACAGCCGCGGCTGAGAGCAGCAGCGTCTTGCCCTGGGTAATCGATTTGTCGCGAATCGACGTTTTGAGAATACTTTCCTCGAGCCGCTCTTTCCAGGGAGCCGTGTCGAGCATTCCTCCGGCTCCCCGGGTCGCAGCCGCATCTCGCCTCCCGCTCCTGAGGCAATCATCAGGGTTTGAAGGCTCGGCCATCCTGAAAGAGCGATTCCTGGGAGAGTTTCTCACACGGCGAGCCGTGACGAACCGACTCAATGCGCGTGGTGGGACTGGTGGTGGTGGTGATTGTGGTGATTATTGTCGTGATGATGGTGATGATGATGTTTGTGGTGATAATTGTAGTGATGATGGTGATGATGATGATGTTTGTGATGATGGTGATGATGGTGATGATTGTGGTGATGATGATGGTTGTGGTGATGATGGTGATGATTGTAGTGATGATGGTGATGATGGTGATGATTGTGGCGATGGTGGTAATGATTGTGGTGATGGTGGCAATGATTGTGGTGATGATGGTGATGATGATCGTAGTGATAGCCGTGGTATTTGTGGCGTTGGTGTTACTTTGAGTGGTTCAGAGTAATATGAGGAGCGGTAGCTGAGTGGTTCGCGCGCTGAATTACGAAAACAGCGACCCGTGTTCGAATCCCGCTCAGAGCTAACACCAGCGACGATTTTCTGAAACGATCCTGCGTCTCCCCTCGGTCGACTCAGCCTGAAATGAGTACCGAGTGTGGTGTGTCAACATTGCCACTAGGTAGACAAGAGGTGCTCTGGTGCTGGCCACACACCCGGTCTTGTGTTGCGCTGGTCTTTACAGGTCCTCGCACGGAAGCTGGCTTCCCTGGGGAGCGTTGAGGAGGAGGCGGGAGCCGTCGGGTTTATTCGTGAACGGTTCGCCTCCTGTCGCCAGCGCTTGTGGCTTGGTGGCCACACGCGCGTCTCTGTGTGTGTGCGCTTCTCATCAAGCGATTGATCGGCGGTTGTGGGGAGAAAAACAGGTTGAGAAAAGTTTCCGAACTTGGGCAGTGTTCTTTATGACCGGCTCCGGTTTGGCAGAGGAGGTTTCGCTCCGAATCAGCCGAGCTTCGTTCGTTATCCATTCAGCAGCTGTGTAGAACTGTGTGGAAATCGCCTGGGCTGGCGCTCAGGACGAAGCTCCGGGTCGTCCCGGCAGTGTCATCAACCCGCCTCCACCCGACACAGCCAATCACTCAGGTTTTGTCACCTGAACAGAATGTGCTGATTCTTCGCTATCTCAGCGGGCCGATGCGTGGGGGTTTCGCTGCTAAGTCAGCAGCGAAACGTCGTATATAATTTTAAATTGTTTGTGGCTCTACTGTTGAACCTGGAGAATGCCAAAGAGGTGGGTCTTACTATCAGTCCCACCAAAACATGGCACCTGTCTGGGGATTTAGTTCCAGCGAGAACTCCACCTCCTCAGCTCTCCATGAGTGATGGGGCAGTTGTAGAGACAGTGGAGACATTCCCATACCTAGGCAGTGTGCTTATGGCCTGCTCCGGTTTGACAGCGGAGGCTTCGTTCCGAATCAGTCGGGCAGCGTTATTGTTTCACCGGCTATGTAACGCTATGTGGAAGCCGCCTGGCCTGTCGCTCCACATGAAGCTTCGGGTCTTCTCAGCTGCAATCATTCCCTGTCTTCTCTAGACTTGCGAAACGTGGAACCCCCTGCGAGTCTTGAATCTTTCCGGTTGGCCTGCCTATGATCCATCCTGGGTTTAATCAGGTTGGATTGTGTGAGGAGCTCACAAATTCTCTAAAGATCTGGATTAATACCATTGGTGAGCTCCTCCGGCAGGCGAGGCTGCGGTGGCTGGGTCATGTAGCCCGCATGCCCAGCCATCGCACGCCCAAGCAGTTGCTGTTTGACCGGATAGAAGGGGCTCTCGCGACACGGGCTAGAGAAGAGATGGACTGATGTAGCAAAAGAGGACCTGAAGCTGAGTGGACTTGCTGAAGACTGATACCAGCGGTGTCAAGATCGACCTCTGTGGAGGAGGATCGTGAAGGACACTACGGGGCAGATGGAGGAAGTCGCCCTCCAACCAGAACGGAGGGCGGTGGAGCGATGCTCACAACAACGAGCGGAGCGTCGGCGGCTAAAACACAGCAAGTTGGCACATTAGGGAGCATAGGTGGTGCATCTGCCGGTCATCTCAGTCAGGCAACCAATAACACCTGGCTCTGTCCTGTGACCTCCTTCCTGTCAGCGAGCCTTCGACACTTCACGTGGCTTCAAGGAGCACGTGGCCTGGCAAAGGCGCCGTGGTGACGTCACCGCCATTTAGTGGCGAATGGCGATTGTTGTTGTTGTATATAGTATCTGAGTGTGTGTGTATTACTGAGTGTGTCTGTGTGGGTGTGTATAGTACCTGAGTGTGTGTGTATTACTGAGTGTGTCTGTGTGGGTGTGTATAGTATCTGAGTGTACGTGTATTACTGAGTGTGTCTGTGTGGGTGTGTATAGTATCGGAGTGTGCGTGTGTTACTGAGTGTGTCTGTGTATAGTATCTGATTGTGTGTTACTGAGTGTGTCTGTGTGGGTGTGTATAGTATCTGAGTGTGTGTGTATTACTGAGTGTGTCTGTGTGGGTGTGTATAGTATCTGAGTGTGCGTGTTTACGGGGTGTGCTTGTGTGGGTGTGTATAGTGTTTGAGTGTGTGTTACTGAGTGTGTCTGTGTGGGTGTGTATAGTGTTTGAGTGTGTGTTGCTGAGTGTGTCTGTGTGGGTGTGTATAGTATCTGAGTGTATGTTACTGAGTGTGTCTGTGTGGGTGTGTATAGTGTTTGAGTGTGTGTTACTGAGTGTGTCTGTGTGGGTGTGTATAGTATCTGAGTGTGTGTTACTGAGTGTGTCTGTGTGGGTGTGTATAGTATCTGAGTGTTTGTGTGTACTGAGTGTGTCTGTGTGGGTGTGTATAGTGTCTGAGTGTGTGTTACTGAGTGTGTCTGTGTGGGTGTGTATAGTGTTTGAGTGTGTGTTACTGAGTGTGTCTGTGTGGGTGTGTATAGTGTTTGAGTGTGTGTTACTGAGTGTGTCTGTGTGGGTGTGTATAGTATCTGATTGTGTGTTACTGAGTGTGTCTGTGTGGGTGTGTATAGTACCTGAGTGTGTGTTACTGAGTGTGTCTGTGTGGGTGTGTATAGTATCTGATTGTGTGTTACTGAGTGTGTCTATGTGGGTGTGTATAGTACCTGAGTGTGTTACTGAGTGTGTCTGTGTGGGTGTGTATAGTGTGTGAGTGTGTGTTACTGAGTGTGTCTGTGTGGGTGTGTACAGTATCTGAGTGTGTGTGTATACTGAGTGTGCTTAATTTCCGAGTTTGTATCAATTGTGTGGTGTTTGTGGGAGCGGTGGCGCGGTCGTAAGCGCACTGCGCTATGAACCAGACCACCCCAGTTCGATTCCCACTCACGACCCTTAACAGTGGCCAATATTTCAACGGGTCAATGCCTCTCCACTGGGTCAACTCAACCTAAAAAAACCCTTCACCTGGTCCGGTGCATATACATGAGCATTGGAGAGAGAGAGAGAGGCGGCCGGGAGCGATGCTGAAACAACCACCGACCACGGCAGCGCCGTGCCCCGCCGGCCTTCATAGGCGTTCTCGAGCAGCACTTGTCCCAACAACTCGTGTTCACCAGTCTGAGCGGGTAAGGGCGCCTTTGTCTTTACTTAGCGTGGACGTCCATAACGACAGAGCGACATATGCAGGGGGGCGGGGGAGGGAGGCAGGGGGGAGGAGGGGTAAAGGGGAGAGAGGAGTGGGAGACGTCATCCTTTAGTAAACGGACACTGCCCTGAAGAGGTACAACGTCTATATAAATGGAGCAAGTGCTCATGCAGTTAAATAGTTTATATGTACGTATGTCCGCATTGGGACGGAAGCAGGAGCACTGGTTACCCAATCAGGTTTTACTTGCTCCAAAATAAAACCTCGACTCAGCATCTGTCAGCGGGAGCATTGCTATCATCATCATCATCGTCACCTGTAAACAACGGAGCAAGTGTTTGTACGTGTGACCGCACTGGGGATGCGGGATGAGAATCCGTCTTGAGCGCAAAGTTTGGGTTCAGCACCGAGGAGGTTTCTATCTTGTTTCAGCTTCACTTCTCACTCATTGATTACTCTTATGAGACTTCACACTTTTGACTTTTAAGTCCGACTTTATTGCACCTACAAGCAAATTTTCCCGCAACAATATATACAAGAAATACAATATACAATATGTAGAACCATTTGCACCCTGTGACCCACGTCCCCTTCAAACAGTTAATAATTTATAATGCGTACACATTCAATTAGATTCGAATATATACATACCCCTTCTCAGAATGAGAGCAAATGATTAGCAGCAGTGGCACGCTACAATGTTTAAGATCAATACAGTATAGAATATATTCAACTGTTGTACAGAGAACGTGAGAGAATGATAGGGTCTGAGAAAGAGACGGCGAGACCCTCACAAACGAGTGCACATTAAAATGTGAACGGGAGATCCACGAGTGTCCTTGCACAGAGCGCTGCCCCAGCGCTTCAGGAAAGTTGGGGAACCTCTCCAGCTTGAGAGAACCGGCAGCAATTTTCCTTGGGAAGAACTCTTGGTCAAAACAGTCGTGTCAGCAGAAATCGTCATCAAGATCAAGAGACGTTTAAAAGAACGTGTTACACGCTTGGAACAGGAACGCTCGCGACGGGTGGAAACTGGAACTCACTGTGTGGACATGCATACAAACACTTGATTCATTATATACAAATCATCACTTATCTTTACTAATATTCCTGTATTAATCTCAACTTACAACATGTGTTCATCTCCCACATGCGATGCAATGTTTGTTGTGTCGCAGGAATCCCGCACCCAGAGCTTGGAAGCTCACAGTATTTTCTGCTGAAATAATAAACGTCTTTTTATCTATGTAGATCTATTGGTCGCTAAGTATCTGTACGAGTCTCTATGTTTCTATATATTGTTTGCTTAACAATTATTTTATCGCTTATTTTAAATCCTCAAAATTATAGACTTTGCATTAAAAACTTTGAAGTGAACTTCTCTGATGTTACTGACATGCTGTTCTCGCCACAGATCTGTGCAGCGCTTTGTAACCCTCTGGTGAAAAGCGCTCTCGCAGTGCAATTATTTTAATTATTTTATGTATCTCTACGAGTCACTATGAGTCTGCTAATCTCTGTAGCTCTACGAGGCTCTATGTATCTCTGTGAAATGGACTCGATAGGTGTTTGCGTAGTTGGAAAGTCTGCTGTTTCGCAGGAATCCCGCACGCAGAGCTTGCGAGCTCATCGGGTAATTTGCGGCGTAATAATAAATAAACGTCGACCTCCAACAGCCGCCTCTCTGTGTGAGCGTCCCATCCTGTATAGACCTGGCGCGTTGGCTGGATGAAGGGGGCACGAGAAGGAGGGGTGGAGGGAGGGGGGGGTGGAGGGAGTGGGGGCTGCACGCCAGCTGTTCCGCGTTTCGCATAAAGCGCGATAGACTGGGGCGAGTGTTCACAATGGCCACAACCCTCACCCCCTCACACGGAGAGGGGGGGGGCAGTGTGGGGGTGGAGGGGGGGAAGCGGGGGCAGGGGAGTGACGGGGGTTAAGAATTTGTTGACCAGTTTGTGTGTTGTGCGTGCGTCTCTGTGTTGTGTGAGCGTGTCGGTGGAGGGTGGGAGAGGTGGCGCAGCGGTTAACGCAATGGACTACAAACCCGGCACCCTGAGCTCGATTCCCTCTCATTGGTTGAAACGGTCTCCGAGCCTCCCCTAGGTCGACTCAGCCTCATATGAGTAACTGGTGCCGTGTGTAAACATCGCGACAGAGGAAACAAATTCGGTTAGACCAAAAGACAAAGAGCCACTGTATAGCCTTAACACACTGCAGGGTCGAGTTGTTAGCGAGCACCAATAAAGGCTAGCACGGCACACGAGGGGGTGGGTGGCCAGCACCACGCCAGGCTTCTTTGCCTCCCTAGCAGCGATGTTTATAAACCGCACTTGGTACTTATTTGAGGTTGAGTCGACCTAGTCAAGTCGATTCGATTCCTGCCTCGGGTGCCTTTCTGTGCCGACATAGTGTGTTCTCTGCCTGTTCTGCATGGTTTTCCTCTGCGTTCTCCAGTTTTCGCTCACAACAACAAAACACGCTCATTTATTAATTGGCCGCGGCGGCTGGCGTGTTGGCGCCGGCTGACTACGCGGGTGCCTCCCCCCCCCAACCTCTACGCGGTTGCCTGCAGCGCTTTGTGACCGTCTGGGCGAAAGGCGCCACGACTACTCTTAACTATAACAACATCTCTCGCGTAATTGAATAAAATTAATAATAATTGCACTTCAAGAGCGTTTCTCACCCGAGGGTCACAAAGCGCTGCACAGAGCTGTCGAGAGAATGTTATGTCAATAACAACAACGACATAAAAACGGCACATCAAGAATTACTGAAAGTCAAATAATGGCTATGATTTAGAGGACATAAAAATAATTATTCAACATTCAGTGACAAACATCACCACTGCGTGTTTCGCTATCATCGGGCGCGTGCAGCGAGTATCCTCGCGCGGTGCGGGTCGCGAGGAGAATTTCTTGAGTACCCGATTTATCCGCCCTTGAACACTTTGCGATGGTCTTTTTTCTTCTTAAACGGCCCCGCGTTCCGTAGGCCTCCCGAGTCTTAAAGCCACTCCTCTTCAGCCTGGCTCCTTATCCCTTTGTGATGTCATCCACAGTGGTGCGGTGGGGGGTGGAGTGGGCAGGGTGGGTGGGGGTTGTGATTGTGGTGGGGAGGAGTGCAGCTGAGCGGTAGAACAGTGGTGAGCGCGCTCGGCTACAAACCCGGCCACCCCAGTTTGAGTCCCAACAACGGGCAACGCCAGTAACGATTTTCTGAACCGGTACTGGGCATCCCATAGATCGATTGGACCTCAAATGAGTACCTAGTCCAGTGTGTATTCATTGCCACTAGGGAGACAAAGGCGGCCTATCGTGGTACTGACCACCCACCCCTTCTTGTGCTATTGGTGCTCGCTAACGGCGCTTGACTCCTACAGTCTGCTAAGGCTACTCGGTGGATTTTGGGTGAGTTGGTGGAAAGGTTGATGCAGTCCCCTGGAGTGATTGGAAGGTATGTTCCAGATCATTTCGACGACAATGGTAGGAGGCTGATAGGCTTCTGTGCAGCCCATAGGCTCGTAATAACCAACACGCTGTTCCATCATCGGCGCATCCACACAACATCATGGCTACATGCTGGGTCAAAGCAAGAACATCTACTGGTCTATATTCTGGCGAAACAGCAGCCCATGTCCTTGACACCAGGACCTACCGTCGAGCTCTTCTGCCCTATGACCATTGGCTTATCGTCTGTAAGATGTGCCTGCAATTCTTCTACGGCCGTGGTGGGCGTCCACCTAGGATTCCATTGAAACCCACGGTAATCTGGTCTCGACCAGCTAATGAAATTTGCAAGCGAGAATTTCATCGTTTACATCTGGGGCTCCTCCTGATGCCGAGGAGGAATGGGTGAGGTTTATGGATGTAGCTCATGAAGTTGGAATGGTTGCACTGGGTACATGGTCCATACCATTCCAGAGACCCTGCCTGACGGAGGAGATGTTCCAGATAGCCGAGAGAAAGCGGCAGGCCCACTCCCACCATCTACAACATTCCACGCCCCAACACGAGGAGGTTTGCCGCAGCCTTCACTTGGAGGTTCGGAAAGCTGTGCGGCGCTGCAAGGGTGAGTGGTGGTTGTAGGCTGCTGAGCAGACGGTGTCTACCTCAGTAGCCTACGATCATAAATCACTGTTCAACGCCATCAGAAGATTCGCTTGCAAGGCCACCCCTTACCTTCCTTAAAGGAGGAGATGGTCATCCGATGTTAGACCCCCAGGAGCAAGTTCACAGGTTTGCCGAGCATTTATGTGAATTCTTTGTGGAGGGGGAACCCCCTTCGTCCAGATAACACCATGGAGCAAGGTGGGATCACACTGCTGTGGCTGTGGTAGCTTAGATATTATATTAGACAAAATAGCTGGTAGCGGAAGTACGTAAAGCGATCCCGAGCCTGAGACCAGGAAAAACGCCAGGCAGAGATGACCTGCCAAGCAAAATGCTGAAGGAAGGTGGTGTCTGTCTGTAGATTGCTCTGTATGACATCATTTTAACCGTCTGGAGCACAAAACGGGTTCCGCAGGATTTGAAGGATGCCTTAGTGATCCCCCTCTTTAATAAGAAGGATCACACAGATTGTAACAACTTCAGGGGAATCTCGCTCCTCAGTGTGCTAGGAAAGATCCTGGCAAGGATTATTGAACATTGCTTTCCCAGGCACACTGAGGAGAGGCTTGTGGAACCCCAATATGGTTGTAGGCCAGGGTGGTCCTGCACTGACGCCATATTCTCTTTCTTGCTGCTATAGCAGAGGTGTACGGAATTCTAACATGACCTGCATTTCTGCTTTATTAACCTAGTCACCCTTAGTAGGCCAGGGATGTATGTTGTTCATCGTGCTTTCGGGGTCCCTACCTCTGTGCTCGCAATCCTGAAGAACGTTCATAATGGTTGTTAAGCTACGTGGTCGGGAGTCAGAGCCATTCCCTGTTCACCATGGGGTGCAACAGGGATGCCCCACATGGCTCCGACATTAACACATATATTTTTTATCAAGAAGTTCGAGAGGCTTTCCATGAATGTGCCACTGGAATTTTTAAGTGGTACAGGTCCAATGTGAGGCTGTAGGAATGCGGGGTTCAGTCAAGGGATGGCTCTCTATGAGATAGATGTTTATTATTACAGTAGACACATACCCAGTGAGCTTGCAAGCTCTTTATGGGATTCCTGCGACACAACAAAACTGTTGGCCAACCATGTTATGTATGCTGATGATCTGGTAATTGCTGCTCTGCCTGAGGAGGAGTTGAGGGTTGTGCTGTTGAACCTGGAGCATGCCTCAAGCAGTTGGGGGTCTTTCCATCGGTCCCGCTCATATAAAGGACCTGCCTAGATATTTTGTTCCACAGAACACTCCTCGCCCTCAGTTCTCCATGAGTGATGTGCAGTTGTGGATAAGATTTTGTACCTAGGCATTGTTTATATAGACGGTTCTGGGTTAGCAACAGAGGTCCCAAAATCAGTCGGACAGCATTACATTTTCATTGGCTGCGTTTCACTGTGTTGAAGCTACCTGGCTTGTCGCTCCACACGAAGCTTAGAGTGTTCTCACCTGCAATCATGCCCTATCTTCTCTCTGCTGGAGAAACGTTGACCACCCTGGCGGAACATCTATGCTGTTCAGAGACATTCTGGCTGGCCTGTCTGCGATCCATTCTGGGATTAACCAGGTTGGATTGTGTGAGGAGCTCAAAAATTCTCGAAGGATCTGGACAAAGTCCCATTTGTGAGCTCCTCCGGCAGTCGAGGCTGAGGTGGCCTGGTCATATAGCCCGTTTGTCTAGCCACTGCATGTCCAAGTAGTTACTGTTTGGGCGGATAGAGGGGGCTAAACGGGCGCGCCACGTGCTATAGAAGAGATGGACTGATTTGGCTCAGGAGGAACTGGAGCTGAGTGGACTTGCTGAAGACTGGTACCAGCGGTGTCAAGATCAGCCTCTGTGGAGGAGGATCGTGGAGGACGCTACGGGGCAGATGGAGGCAGTCGCCCTCCAACAACAACGGAGGGCGGAGGAGCGACGCTCACAACAACGAGCGGAGAGCCGGGCGGCTTAAACACAGCAGGTTGGCACAGTGAGGGGTATAGGTGGTTCTCTGCCAATCATCTCTGTCAGGCAACCCATAACACCTGAGTCTGTCCCTATACTCCTTGTCATCGAGCCTTCGGCACTTCACGTGGCCTTGAAGTGCACCTGGCCTGGTATAGGCGCCATGATGTCGTCCCCGCGATTTAGTGCTGAATGGCGACTGTTGCTGTGGAGGAGTGCGGGTGGGGAGCGGTCGATAGCGGGGTGGTGGTGAGCGGGAACCCAACTCGGGTCGTCAGGATAGCAGTGCAGAGGACGAACCACGACGCTACCGCTACCCCGTGTGCTCCTCCTCCTCGTCGTCCTACCTATCCTCCATCTCCCTCTGCTCCTCCACCCATCATCTCCGTCCACCCTCCCTTACCCCTCCTCCTCCTTCTCCTCGTGCTCCACCCGCTCCTCCTCCTCCACCTCGACCCCATTTTCGTCCTCCTCCTCCCGCTGCTCGCGCTGCGAGGAGCTGCGCTGGCGACCCGTCCCCTGCGCGTTGCCCCGCGGCATCTGCTCTGTGTTTAGCGCTGACAGCGGCACCTTGTCTCTCCCCCCCCCCGCTCGGACCACACAAGTCGACCCCCCCCCTCTCCTCCTCTCGGCGCTCAGCTCACCGCGCATGAATGTATTTAGAGTGCGCTCGGGTGCATGGGTTTAGAGGGGGCGGGGGCGGTGGCTCAGCTGCGAACCCGGCCACCCGAGTTCGATTCCAACTCACGGCCAACACCAGTGACGATGATCCGAACCGGTCCAGGGTTTCCCCTAGGTCGACTCAACATCAAACGAAAAACATCATCGCAAGGGAGACAAAGGCGGGTGCGCCGTGTCGACTTTAATAGGTGCTCGCTAACGGTACTTGACCTTACAATGTATTGAGGCTATACGGTGGATCTTTAACTGTGGGGGTAATGAGTGACGTCACGATCACCTAAAACATCTTCTAACAATATCAAATTACGCGACAGAGCACCGACTCCTCCTCCACCCAGCATCTCCCCCGCCCCCTACCCCTCCTCACCCCATCCCCCCGCCTCCCACCCCTCATCACCCCATCCCCCCGCCTCCCACCCCTCCTCACCCCGTCCCCCTCCTTCCCCCTCCTGCCGCTTGCGTCTCCCCAGTGACGATCTTGACACACCGCACCAGGTACTCATTTGAGGACAAGAACGACCTAGGCGAGGCCCAGGACCGGTTCCGAAATTCGTCACTGGTGTTGGTGGCCCTGAGCGAGTTTACAGCCCATCGACCAAGTTTGCAGACCAGCGCGCTAACCGCTGCGCCACCTCTTCCCACCCTCATACACAAACTATATGAGGCGGGGGGGAGGCACCACGACCCCCCCCACGCTCCCTGTATCACTCCCCTCTACCTCTGAACGGCAAGCTCCCTTCATCACATCCTGCTGTGTTACAGCAGTTGATTATGCGGTGAACGGTCATGCAGCGGTTAGCGCACTGGGCTACGAACTTGGCAACCTGAGTTCGATTCTCGTTCACGGCCACCACCTGCCTACCTGATCAATCGTCTACAACGTGTGCAGAATGCGGCTGCTAGAGTCCTCGCTCACACACCCATCCACGATCACATACCCCAGTATTGGTGTCTCTCCACTGGCTACTGGTTAAATATAGGCTCTAATTCAAGATCCTCTTTCTCACCTACAAGGCTTACACTGGTGCTGCTCCGACATACATCCGTGAACTATGGGTACTTTTTTTTGCCAGTATACATATATAAGATTACAACAGGTTTTACCGTATCTGGCGATTATGCAGGTGTTAAGATCTTATGCGGGTGTTAAGATCTTAACACCTGCATAATCGCCAGATACGGTAAAACCTGTTGTAATCTTATATCCGTGAACTACTTCAGGCACCCGCCTCCAATACGGGCTTGCTGCATGTGCCTGCATCGCACCTCCATTCGATGGCTGACAGAGCCTTCTCGCGCGCTGCTCCCAGACTTAGAAATGCCCTTCCATTGGAGATTCGGTCAGCTGAGTCCCTCGGCATCTTTAAAGCTCGTCTCAAAACTCACTGATTTTCTTAAGGCTTTCAAGTCCTCTGGCTAGGACTGTTGAAGCGGCTCACTGTTGTCATGCTGAGATGATGGCTCGCTTCCGATCTATGGAACACTTAATCCTTCTTTCGTTTGTTTAACAATTATTTTTATCGCTTATTTTATGCCCTTCTCTGTATTATAGCCATTATTTGACTTTCTATTGAGCTGCTTTGATGTTGTTGTTTACATGCCGTTCTCTCCACATTTCAGATTTGTAACAAAAAACAAACATAAAAGCGTTCTTGTTGTTAATGTGCCGTTTATATGCCGTTGTTATTGACATGACGCTCTCTCCACAGCTTTGTGCAGCGCTTTGTGACCGTCGGGTGAAACGCGCTCTAGAAGTGCAATTATTATTATTAACATCGCTGCTATGGTGACAAAGCTATGCAATGGGGTCACAAGACAACTGGATCACCCTGTGTGTGCATATAGTGTAGGAGCGGCGCGGTGGCATAGCGGGTAGCGCTGTCGCCTCGCAGAAGGACCCGGGTTCGATTTCCGGCTCGGGTGCCTTTGTGTGGAGTTTGCGTGTTCTCTCTCTCTCTCTCCCAGTGTTCGCGTGGGTTTTTGTCGGGTATTCCGGTTTCTTCCCACCGTCCACCAAATACACGCTGCTGCCTAGTTTGATTGTCATGCTGAGTAAATTGCCCCAAAAAGTATGAACTGCGGTGCACTGGCGTCACATAGACTCCAGCCCCCCATGACCTTGTACAGGATTAAACGGGTATTGATAATGAATGATGCTGAACTGAACCGTCATTGAGACATACAAACACTTGCTCCATTATATATACATTACACACACGCGGCCATACTAATACATCCAGAAACACAAACAGTCTTGTTTATGTTGTAAACGGTAGCGGAGCTTATTTTGTGATCGCTAATAGCACTTACTGCTGCCGTTAAACATAAACACGCGTCACGTGGACACGGGCCTTCCCCTCGCACGCACACACACGCCGCGCACACACCGCGCGCGCACACACACACAGCGCACACACACCGCGCACACACACCGGGCAAACACACCCCGCGCACACACCGCGCGCGCACATACACAGTGCACACACACCGCGCACACATACTGCACACACATACACACACCACGCATACACACCGCGCACACACCGCGCGCGCACACACACACAGCGCACACACACCGCGCACACATACACACACCGGGCAAACACACCCCGCGCACACACCGCGCGTGCACATACACAGTGCACACACACCGCGCACACACACTGCACACACATACACACACCGCGCACACACACCGCGCACACACCGCGCGCGCGCACACACACCGCGCACACACACACACCGCGAACACACACGGCACACACACACTGCANNACACCGCGCGCACACACCCCGCGCGCACACACACTTAAAGCACACACACACACACCGCGCACACACACGCCCCGCGCGCACACAAACACCGTGCACACACACACACACACCCCGCGCACACACCGCGCGCACATACCCCGCGCGCACACACACACACACCGCGCGCACACACCCCGCGCGCACACACACATAAAGCACACACACCGCGCACACACACACACCGCGCACACACACACACCGCGCTCACGCAGGCAAACACAAAGATCCCCCGTGTAGCCTTAACAGCTGTAGGGTCAAGCGCTGCTGTCGCGTAGCACCCATGAAGGACGGCACGGCACACGAGCGGGACCAGGACTACCCCTCGCCGCCTTTGTCTCCCCAGCGGCGATGTTTAGACACCGTACTAAGGATTTATATGAGGTCGAGTCGACCTCTTACATTCTTACATTCCCACAACCGGTAAGAGGCTTTGACGGCCCCACGCCGCCTGTGCCAGGCCAAGTGCACTTTGCGGCCTAGCGGAGTGTTGAAGGCTCGCAGAAAGGACAGATCACATTCTCAAACACCCTCTTAATAATACACTCACTTAATGACCCCACTCAAACACTCACACTCACATAATAACCCTCCTCACACACACTGACACAAACGCACAGAACCTCTCGAGAACACTCACTCATACACGCACACTGACACCACTCACACACACACTCACGTAATGACCCTCGTCAAAACACTCACCTACTTCCACATACTTAGACAAAGATCCCCCATATAGCCTTACAGACTGTAAGGTCAAGTGCCGTTAGCGAGCATCCGTGAAGGTCGGTACGGCACAGGAGGAGGTGGGTGACCAGCACTACGCTCGGCCGCGTTTGTCTCCCTAGTGGCAATATTTACACACTCGACTAGGTACTCATTTAAGACTGAGTCTTGAATGAGGCAATGGACCGGTTCAAAAAATCGTCACTGGTGTTGGCCGTGAGCGGGATTCGAACTCGGGTTGCTGAATATTTAGCCCAGCGCGCTAACCGCTGGGCCACCGCTATCCACTAGTTCCAGTTCCACTCACACAGTTCCACACACAGTTCCACACACACAGTTCCACACACACAGTTCCACACACAGTTCCACACACACAGTTCCCATCTCATCTCATTGTCAGAAACCGCTTAATCCAGTACTGGGTCGCGGTGAGCCGGAGCCTATACCGGCAGACACAGGGCGCAAGGCAGGGATATACCCACGATGGGACGCCAGTCCATCACCGGGCACTGAGGGCAATGTCGTCTGCAAGCCAATTAACTTATGCAGCAGCGTGTTTTTTGGACACTGGGAGGAAACCGGAGTGCCCGGCGAAAACCCACGCGGGCACGGGGAGAGAACTCGCAAACGCCACACAGAAAGGCACCCGAGCCGAGATTCGAACCGTCTTGCTGTGAGGCGACAGCGCTCCCCACTGGGCCACCGTGCCGCCCCATACACACAGTTACACACACAGACACAGTTACACACACGCAGTTACACACACGCAGTTACACACGCAGTTACACACACACAGTTACACACTCCCTCACAAAAGTTTCCAGAGCCCTCCCCCGCATCCCCCACGTCCCCGCCCCCCAACCGGCGCAGCCAATCAGCGTGCGGCCGCGTCCCTCGCTGTGAGGCGGAGCGTGAAGCAGCGGGCGGCGGGACAAAGGCGGCGAGACGAGGAGGAGGAGAGCGAGGAAGAGAGACGGGGAGAGCGAGGAGGAGAGACGGGGAGACGGCGAGGAAGAGGAGGAGAGACGAGGAGGAGAGAGAGAGCGCTCACCGCTCGTGCAATCACCCGTCCTCCTCGCGAGCGGCGGAGTGTG
Source organism: Mordacia mordax (assembly GCA_036362905.1). Classification (NCBI taxonomy): domain Eukaryota; kingdom Metazoa; phylum Chordata; class Hyperoartia; order Petromyzontiformes; family Petromyzontidae; genus Mordacia; species Mordacia mordax. The sequence continues at coordinate 9,103,014 of JAZEWT010000015.1, read as the reverse complement.
TGGGGAGAGCGCAGAGAGAGAAGTGATCTGGAGAGCGCGCGAGGGAGAGCGCAGAGAGGGACGAAGAGAACTTGCTGGGAGGGAGGGGGTAGGAGGGAAGGAGGCGGTTTCTTGGCCGAGAGGGAAGGAGGCCTGATTTATAATTCATTCTCCGCGCTCCCCGCGCCCAGACTCCCTCTCTCCATCGCGGCGCCATCAGACGCAGGAGACTCGAGGAGGAGGAGGAGGTCGAGGAGAAGGAGGAGGTCGAGGACAATCCACCCGCTCGAGGAGAGAAACAAAGTGGACACAACTTTGTTGACGACACGGGGGCGTGAGTTTTGTCTCCCCGAGTCTCGCCGAGAGGCTGGGGTCGAGGTTCGACCCGTTAGGAGCGGCTCGGGGGCACTCGGCTCAGTCTCCAGAGATCCGCGGCAGCCGTTGAATCAACGCGAGCTCAGTCTCCAGAGATCCGCGGCAGCCGTTGAATCAACGCGACGCCTACGTCAGTAAGGTGACAACGATCGTGACCCGCGGAGTTCGCTGAGTTCCCTGCGAACAGTTCTTGGAGAGTTGCTGGCCATTCGTTGCGAACGAGTTGCGAGCAATTTATCGCCGAGTTGCGGACGAGTTGTTTGGGAGTTGTTGGCGACTCATCGCCGCGTTACTGGCGACTTGTTGCTGGCGACTTGTTGCTGGCATGCCGAGTTGCTGCTGAGATGCTGCCCGGCGCCACGGCGAGGAGACGGAGGAGGAACCAGCGACTGCCTCGGATCCCAACTCGCCGGGAACCTCTCTGTGGAAGGACCTGGATCAGCCGGGACTGAACGCGATGTCCCCGCCGGCGATGTGAAGGCGCTCTCCCGTGCCGACTCCCCTCGCGCTCCGTCGAGATGCCGGCGTCGCATTTGTGGCCCGGTTCGAGGCCCAGCTCTGCAACGTCGCCGGGCTCAGACTCGAGGTCAGAGTTCAGGTTGGAGCGCAGAGTCGTAACGTCGTCGTCGCGTCGCCGCCATTGCTCCAACCCCTCCTGCTCCTCCCCTCCGTCGTTGCTGCTCCATCGCCCCCATCATCACCATCACCACCACGTCCTGCTTCTGCTGCTGCTGCTTCCCGTGAGCTTCGCGCAGCCGTTCCACGCGCCGCGCCCGGGGCCCATGCAGTGCTGGGAGGCGGAGATCCGCTGTCTCCAGGAGTCTGAGTGTAAGAGGGCCTACAACCAATACCTCCGCGCCTGCGAGGCCGCGCTGCGTTCGGCCGTTGGCAGGGACGACCCCGCCGGCGGCGGAGCTGAGGGCGGAGGAGCCGGCGGTGGTTTCTCCGGCAGCGCGCACTGCCCCAGCCACTGCATCCACGCGATCATTCAGCTGAACGCGACGCGCGGAGGGCCCGGCCTCGAGGGCTGCGACTGCGCGGACGACAACATGTGCCTCGCCGCCAAACGCGGCATCGAGCCGTGCCTGCCGCGCACCTACACGGGCGGCGGGCTCGGCGGCGGCGGGGAGGAGGACGACGAGGGCGGAGGGGGGGGAGGCGGCGCGACGCTCGGGTGCACGGAGGCCCGCCGGCGGTGCGAGTCGGAGGCCACGTGCGGCTCCGCCATGGACGAGTACCTGATGAACTGCGGCAAGCTGTTGAACGGGGTGCGCTGCACGCACGCCTGCATGCAGGTCATCCTGCGCATGATGACCATCCCGAAGGCCCTCGCGCTGAGCGAGTGCGTATGCGACGGACTCGAGAGGCCCTTCTGCGAGGTGGTTAAAGAGAACATGCAGCGGCTCTGTTTCGACCGCGAGCGCGGAAGCGGGGACGCCGCCAACTATGACGACGCCGATGACGTCGGCGATGACGACGACGACGACGATGATGATGTCGACGATGACGTCGACGATGACGACGACGGTTACGGTGACGATGCGGCGGTGTACGGAGTCGGACGCTCGGCGAGGCGCAGAGGCACCGGCCACGCTGCCAGAGGTCACTCGAAAACGAGACACTTGCCCGGAGACCAGCTACACGCCAAGGCGGGACAGCGCCGACCGCTCGCCAGTCTCGGGCTCACGGCGGCCGTCGGGCTCACGGCTGTGGCAGTCGTGGAACTCTGGCTGTCGCGGTGACCCAGTTGCGTCGATCGCTTGATGCGACTCTCGCCGGTTGCTCGCAAATCCGGTTGCGCCACAGACTGCAACGTGTTGTATGTACAGTGTGAGTATACGATGGTTCGTGTGTGCGTACACGGGGCGAAAAGCTGCGGTTTAATATATATGTTGACAATCACTTAGCGTGGTTCGGGTGACCGAGGAGGAAAGAGGAATTTTGTGATGAATGATTAATAAATAAATGATTATTTTCCCTCGGGGCTGGAATTTTGTAACGATAAGATACATTTCCGACGAGGTGAGGGCGAGGGAGGGGAGGTATTGTATTAAGCAGAAAAAGCGCTGCTGATTATAATCTTTAAATATTTTTAAGCTTATGGAATTGTGCATGTACATAAATAATGAGAATAATTATTGAAGCTTCATGATTACAAACAAAGATAAAGATCCCCCCCATATAGCCTTAGAAGACTGTAGGGTCAAGTGCTGTTTGTGAGTAGGAGCTATGAAGGCCGGCACGGCACACGAGTAGGTGAGTGGTCAGCACCACGCCCGGCCGCCTTTGTCTCTCGAGTGGCGAAGTTTCCACACCGCACCAGGTACTAATTTGAGGCTGAGTCGACCTAGTGGAGGAGGCTTACGACCGGTGCAGAAAGTCGTCACTGGTCTTAACCGTGGAGTGGGAATCGATCTCGGATCGCCATGTTCGTAGCGCAGTGCGCTAACAGCTGCGCCACCGCTCCCCACACAGATTGCGCGCACACCCCCACCCTTACGCGTCACGCTTGTCACTAATTGTCACGATTCGATTCTGGATCGATGTTTCTTTTGAGTGAGAGTGATTCAAGTCGAGGCTCTATCGAAATCCCCTTTCCCACCTGCACCACAGCGAGTGCTTTGGCCACTTATCTCGCCAGCGCGCCCTACCGGACCGTACCGGCATGCTTTCGCCTCTCGTTATCTGTGGCTGTACGTCTTCTGCACGCGTGTTACAGGAGCGGTGGCGCAGTGGTAACGGTCGCCCCGCTCGGTGTGGAGTTTTGTGAACTCTTCCATCTTACCGCGTTCTCTGCCTTCCTGCGATAACGTCTACAAAAATAAATCACTTATTAATTTGCGGACAAATCATCGTGTGTACGACGCAGTGACCGGCAAATGCTGGCGACGGATGAATGCGATTGCTTCGCGATCCCGAGTCGTTCTCTTCTCGAACGAACACCTTCGATATTGAAGGAATACTATGCCACGCGTTATAAATAGTCACATTAAATTATTATTATTAATGAGTTGCGTCTCTTCTACCCAGTCCGGTGTATGTGGGGTGATGTGTGGTTAGGGAGTTGCACTACAAACCTGGCAACCCGAGTTCGATTCCCGCTCATGGCCAACACCCAGTGACGATCATCTTAACGTGTCCAGGCTCTCCCCTAGGTCGACTCAGCCTCAAATCAATACCTGCTGCGGTGTGTCAACATCGCCACTAGGCGACAGCAGCGGCCGGGCACGGTAACGAACACGCGCCCCTTCGAAGTGCACATGGCCCGACACTTAGTAGCGAACTCTGGTTGCTGTCTTCCCATCCCGGATGCATTGTGAAGCCTCTGGTTCATCGTGTCTCGTTTGTCGACCGCCTCCACCTCGGCATCCTCTGACCTCCATATAAACAGGTCATTGTGCGTTGCTTGCAAATCATTTGCGTTCTGTTCACAGCTCTGTGCAGCGCTTTGTGGTCCTCGGGTGAAAAGCGCGCTGGAAATGCAATATTATTATTATTTGAAGTCACATACAGTAATTCTGGTATCCACGATTCCTTATTTCGATAATTATCAGTCGGCACGTAATCCTGTACAGGGTCACGGAGGCGCAGAGCCTATCCCAGCAGCCAGAGGGCACAAGACAGGGCTACACCCAGGTGGGACCGCAGTCCATCGCATAGCCAGCGGGGAGCAATTTGGTCAGCAGGCCAATCAACGTCGGCAGCAGCGAGTCTTTGGACTCTGGAAGGGAACCCGAGTGAGTGGATGCATGAGTGAATGAGTGGATCGGTGGATGAGTTAACAAGGGGGCGAGTGCATGGGCGGGCGATTGGCAGCAGCGTACCTTTGGGCTGTGTGAGGAAACCAGAGTACCTGGTGAATACCCACGCGGAAATGGGGGGCAACGCGCAAAATTAAACACGGAAACACGGCACCCGAGCCGGGAATCGAACCCGGACATTCTTGCTGCGAGACGGCGGCGCTGCCTGCTGGAGTACAATTTCATATGTTCGCCCGCGATGCCGGAATCGAGCGGCTCGCCGAGTCTGCCACCTCATCCATAACACCAAGGGGACAGACGACGATTCTTCAATCGAATCGTGAGCGTGAATCGCGGCTCTCGATCAAATCGGCGGGGGGAGGGGGCATGGCTTGTTGATGGCGACGTGATTTGATTAATCGACTTTGGCATCGTCGCGGTGGCGCAGTGGTTAGCGCTGACGCCTCACAGCAAGAAGGTCCCGGGTTCGAGTCTCTCGGCTCCGGTGCCTTTCTGTGTGGAGTTTGCATGCTCTCCCCGTGTCCGCGTGGGTTTTCGCCGGGTACTCCGGTTTCCTCCCACAGTCCAAAAGCATGCTCCTGGATAGGTTGATTGGCTCGCAGACTAAAATTGTCCCGCAATGCCCGGCGATGGACCGGCGTCCCGTCGTCGGGTGTATTCCTGCCTTACGCCCTGTGTTTCCGGGATAGGCTCCGGCTTCACCGTGACCCTATATAGGATTAAGCGGTTTCAGATAATGAGATGAGATGAGACTTTGGCATCGTCATCAGTGGATGGGGTAAAAATAATAACACCAGCAAGTCCCGTCGTGCGAGGACTTAGTGGCAAGTCCCCTGTCCCTTCACTACAGCAGCATTGAGAAGAACCTCACTCGTGTGCAGGTTCCCCTCATCAGACACGCGGCACAACGCCTCCTCCCTAGCCCAGTGAGTGGAGAAAGATCCCAATCCTGTCAGCTGCGCGTGTCGGAATTCCAGCCAGATTTTGACGGAGAGCAGCGATTCTCTCTCTCTCTCTCGCTGTCCTATTACCTCTCCCTGCCTCTCTCTGACCTCACACTCGTCCGCGTTACGGCCGTGTCCTGCCTCCTCACCCACTGCACCGGTCTCTCCTTAGCCACGTGGCTCTGCAGTACCGAGTGTGTGGACGGTGCAACCGCGCTGGGCTTCGCTGAGAGGCGGGGGGGGGGTCAGAGGTGAAAGTAAGCCGGCACGGCGTATCGGTAAGAAAGCGATAAAAGCAGCAACGGTGCGTACAGAATCAGTGAGAAGGGGGGTTGTGATTTGATCTGGCGTAAGGAAGACGTTACTATTGGACAGGGGGTCGCCATTCCATTCCTACAGCGACTCTTGCCAACAACAGTAACTCCAGCAGCGCCCTGCTGCCAATTCACCTCCTTGTGTCTCTTCGCGCCAGCCTGAGATCTCCCTTCGTGCGTGTCCCCTCCACTCGCGCCCTTCATTCCAGTCTCACATCGCAACTGCCCAGGGCCTTGTATCCTCCAAGACCTTGCTCTCGGGAATGGAGACGTTTCGCATTGCGTCCTCTCATCGATGTCTCTCTCCTCGCATCTTTCTCTCAACAAACTCTTGCTTCGACTCGTTGTCTCATCTCCCCACGCTCTCCTCGCCTCTCTCCCTTTATCTTCGAGTCTTGTTGCTTGAGTAAAACAAAAACCAACATCTCCCGTGTAGCCTAAACAGGCTGTAGCGTCAACTGCTGGTAGCGAGCCATGATGACCGACACAGCACACGACCGACGGGGTGGGTGGCCAGCACCACGGCCGGCCACCTCTGTCTCCCTGGCGACTGAGTCGATCTGGAAGAGGTTCAGGACCGGTTCAGAAGATCGTCACTGATCTTAACCGTGGAGTTGGAATCGAACTCTGAACGCCGAGTTCGTAGCGCAGCGCGCTAACCGCTGCGCCACCGCTCACTTGAGTAAACAGAGGCTGCACAGGGGACACAGGGGTTACGGCTCGGAGACGCGGGAGTGAAAGAGGAGAGAGAGACAGAATACCCGAGCCTCCAACTTTTAACCGTGTGATTGTTCAGTAGAGGCTGCTGTTGCGCTCAAAGCTCAGCCAAATATTCACAACAACCGCTACAAGTGGCGGTGTTATTTCTCCGACGCCTGTGCCAGGCCACGTGCACTTTGAAGCCGCGCAAAGCGTCAAAGGCTCGCGGAGAGGAGGTCACAGGATAGATCCAGTTGCCATGGCCTGTCTGAGACGACTGGCCCAGGCACCACGTGTGCTCCCTGCTGTGCTGACTCGCCTAGTTTTATCCGCTCGGTGCTCCGCACGTTGTTGTGAGCGTCGCTCCTCCGCCCTCTGTTGTTGTTTACGGGCGACTGCTTCCAACTGCCCGCGTAGACTCCTTCACGAACCTCCTCCACAGAGGTCCATCTTGACACCGCTGGTACGAGTCTAGAGCGAGTCCACTCAGCTTCACATCTTTCTGGACCCACATCACAGCAAATAGCCCCGTGACCTGGCGACTGCACCTTCCTCGATACGTATTAATAAAGTAACAACGTGCAGCGCTGTGCGAATTGCTCTGCCCGGCCGTACTTTGCGGATAGCCGTGTCGAGTCATTATCACGCGTCGAGCCGTCAAGGAAACTTACATCGGTACGCCCAGTCTATTGATACCGCTTGGGGTCGCGGGCGTTGTTTGACCATACTTCACCAATGTCAGCTGATTGAATGGAAGCGGCAGAGTCGCACAGGATTGATTCGGATATCGTTTCCCCCGTGCATCACCACCTGCTTGGTGGGGGGTGGGGGGATTGTGACTTGTGTCGCTCCATAGAGATGGTAGTGAATTCAATTAAAATGCCTCTGAGCAATGCGCACTCGGGTGCATGTGGCACGTGTCGCTGTGACGTGTGGAACTCTGCTTTGCCAGTGCCAGTAGAGTGCCTCTCCTACGGGAGACTTGTGATCCAAGCGTGTGACACCTGCTGGCGTCTCTTGCTGATGAAAATTTCTGCGGGCGTGACTGCTTTGGCCTGAATTTCTGTCTGGATGTAGGCGGAAGAGCGGTTTGAAGGGGTTGACGCTACGAGTCCAAAAGTGGGAATTTAATTATCATTATCATTTTCGATACCCGCTTAATTTAGTACAGGGTCGCGGGGGGCCAGAGCCTATCCCGGCAGACAGATGGTGCAAGGCGAGGTTCTACCTAGGATGTGATGCCAGTAGATCGCAGGGTATTGGGGGCAATTTATTCAACAGAACAATTAACCTGGGCAGCAGCAGCGTGTCTTTGGATGGTGAGAGGAAACCGCAGTACCTGGCGAACGCCCACGCGGATACGGAGAAAG
>JAZEWT010000015.1:9059881-9095072 GCA_036362905.1 Mordacia mordax | reverse complement strand
GAAGATTTTCACGCCCTCTGTTTTAATCACAATAAAAAAACTAGAGTTCTCACGAAGTCTTTAACGGTCACAGCACTGGTAATGATGATGATAACATTTACCGGGAGAAACCATTACCATCAGTCCCCGGTTCATTCTGTACAGGGGCGCGGTGAGCCGGAGTCTATCGCAGCAGACACAGGGCGCAAGGCAGGATTGAATCCAGAATGGGAAGCAAATTCTTCACCGGGTACCGGCGTAAATTTAAATTTATTCAGCAGTGCTGTTAACATAGGCGGCAGCAGCGTGTCTTTGAACTGTGGGGGAAAACCGGAGTACCCCTCGAAACTTCGCGAACACACGGGGACAGAGAGCGAGACAACAAAATCCGCACAAAGGCGGCATCCGAGCCGGGGATCGAACCCTGGAAGTTCCCCCCCAGTCAAGTCTTCCCTGTCTCCCCCTCTTGGCTCCTCGGGATGTCTGGCCGATTCTATTATCGTGCTTGCAATCGTGATGATCTTAGTGGATCTCAGTGTGAGTTTGTGAGCCTATGTGTGAGTGGATCTGTGTGAGTTTTTTGGGTCTCTGTGTGAGGCTGTGGGTCTCTGTGTTTGTCTGTAGGTCTCTGTGTGAGAATGTGGGTCTCTGTGTGAGTCTATGGGTCTCTGTGTGAGACTGTAGGTCTCTGTGTGAGACTGTGGGTCTCTGTGTGAGTCTATGGGTCTCTGTGTGAGACTGTGGTTCTCTGTGAGTCTGTAGGTCTCTGTGTGAGTCTATGGGTCTCTGTGTGTGTGAGCCTGTGTGAGTCTGTGGGGGTCTAGATTTTCACAGCTCAATATATAAAAAATCGCTCTTCAGAGTCGCTCTTCGTGGAAGATTCGTGCCGAGCCTACCTCCACGACACGGCTTTCACGAAAGAGCGACTATTAGGAAAACGTCTCTGTGGCAGGAGGGTCCCGCTGCACTGACATGTTTGGCCATAATTCCCGCGTGGGTGGAGGATCCCCGAGAAGCCGAAGAAGACACCGCGGTAGCGGGGGGGACACGTGTCACTCCCGTCTCATGTACTGCGCCTGCAGCACATGACAAGCTTCGGTGCGGCTATATGGGCGAGGAGAGGGTGGGGGAGGAGAGGGTGGCGGGGGAGGGAGGGGAGGAGGTGGACGGATTGGGAGGAGGTGGGGAGGAGAGGTGCGCAGAGGAGGATAGGGGGTGAGACACGAGGGAAGGAGGAGAGGAGAGAGGAAGGAGGAGAGGAGGGAGTCGGAGGGAGTGAGAGGAGGGCTGGTGAGGGTGAGGGTGATGGGGAGAGGAGGGAGGGGTATGGAGGGGGTGTCTCGAAGTGTTTGCTCAGCTGTGCTGAACGCGAACTCGTGGCTGGGCCGCGGCGTGTGCCAGTGTGTGTCAATGTGTGTGTGATGTGTGTGTTAGTGTGTGTGTGCCAGTGTGTGTCAATGTGTGTGTGATGTGTGTGTTAGTGTGTGTGTGTCAGTGTGTGTGTGTCAGTGTGTGTCTGTGCGGCGAGTGGTGGCTCAGCGGTCAGCGCGCAGGGGTGCAATCCTTGCAACCCAAGTTCAATTTCTGCTCAAGGCCGACACGAGTGACGATTATCTGAGCCTGTCCTGGGCCTCCCTTGGGTCGACTCAGCCTCAAACGAGTACCTGGTGCGGTATGTAGCAAACATTGCCACTAGGGAGACAAAGGTGGCCGGGCGTGGTGCTGGTCACCCACCTCCTCGCGTGCGTGTCGACCTTCATAGGTGCTCGCTAACGGCACTTGACCCTACAGTCTGTTAAGGCTATACGGGCATCTTTATGACTGTGTGCCAGTGTGCCAGTGCCTCTTAGTGTGTGTGTATGTCAGTGAGTATTTTGTGCCACCGAATACTCCACCCCCTCAGCTCTCCATGAGTGATGGAGCAGTTGTGGAGAGAGTGGAGAAGTTTTCATATCTGGGCAGTGTGCTTATGGCCGGTTCCAGTTAATAATAATTGCATTTACAGAGCGCTTTTCATCCGAGGGTCACAAAGCGCAGCATAAGCAGCAGAGGTCTCGCTCCAAATCAGTCGGGCGTTACTGTCGTTTCATTGGCTACGTAACGCTGTGTGGAAGCTGCCTGGCCCTGTCGCTCCACACGAAGCTTCGGATCTTCTCAGCTGCGGTCATGCCCTCTCTTCTCTATGCTTGCGAAGCGTGGCCCCCCCCTGGCGGAACATCTGCGCCATTTTGAAACTTTCCGGCTGGCCTGCCTACGATCTCATCTCATCTCATTATCTGAAACCGCTTAATCCTATATAGGGTCACGGTGAGCCGGAGCCTATCCCGGAAACACAGGGCGTAAGGCAGGAATACACCCGACGACGGGACGCCAGTCCACCGCCGGGCATTGCGGGACAATTTTAATCTGCGAGCCAATCAACCTATCCAGGAGCATGCTTTTGGACTGTGGGAGGAAACCGGAGTACCCGGCGAAAACCCACGCGGACACGGGGAGAGTATGCAAACTCCACACAGAAAGGCACCCGAGCCGAGAGATTCGAACCCGGGACCTTCTTGCTGTGAGGCGTCAGCGCTAACCACTTGGCCACCGCGCCGCCCCGCCTACGATCCAGCCTGAGTTTAACCAGGTTGGATTGTGTGAGGAGCTCAAACATTCTTGAAAGATCTGGACAAAGTCCCATTTGTGAGCTCCTCCGGCAGTTGAGGCTGAGGTGGCCGGGTCATACAGCCCGCATGCCCAGCCAACGCATGCGCAAGCAGTTACAGTTACTATTTTGACGGATAGAGGGGGCGAGGCGGGCGCTACACGGGCTGGAGAGGAAATGGACTGATGTGGCACAGGAGGACGTGGAGCTGAGTGGACTTGCTGAAGACTGGCACCAGCGGTGTCAAGATCGACCTCTGTGGAGTACCGTGAAGGACGCTACGGGGCAGCTGGAGGCAGTCGCCCTCTAAGAACAATGGAGAGTGGAGGAGCGACGCTCACAACAACGAACGGAGCGCCGGGCGGCTAAAACACAGCACGTTGGCACAGTAGGGAACATAGATGGTGCATCTGGCAGTCATCTCAGACAGGCAACCAATAACACCTGGATCTGCCCTATGCCTCCAGTCGCCAAGCCTTCGACACTTGGTGGTGGTGATTTGCATTCCCACGGCAGATGAACATCAGTGGAGAGTTGCAGGCAAGGCCGATGTCTCAGATGCATTATATGCACTCTTGTCCCAGGTCCTTGATAACGTCACCCCTCGGGATAGTCATCCTGCTGGGTCACATTCATGCCCTGATACAGATACCTGGGCTGGAGTGATGGAAACTATGGGCCTGATTAGCTCAATAACAATGATAGGATGTTGCTAGACGTCAGTGCAGCCCATGGGCGAGTAATCATCAACACACTGTAGAGGCTGTGAGAGCAGCCACCACAGCGTTACCGACCGGCACCAAGAGAAGGAGGAGGGGGTTTGTTCTGGCTTCTGGCACAGGCTCTTCCCTCGCCGCACCTTCTCAGCATCACACGCTGCTACTCACAGCTCAGCGCCGCTCAGGCGCACGCTGCGCCTCTCGTCGACATGCGCTGTCGACGCCGCAATGTGGAGCGCCGTCGCACCCGTGCCGAGGTCAGGCACACTCCGCTTGCTGGTCTCGCTGCCTTGCCGAGACAGCTGTCACTGCCCGTACACCCGCTGCCGACACAGCCATGCCGATCACTGCTGCACTACACGTCTGAGTCAGGCTCGCTCCGCTGTTGGCTTGTGCCGCCTTGTCAGAGCTGTGCTGCCGCTGCTGTTCATCGTTGCTTGTTCACGAGATGCCTCCTTGACATCTCGAGTTCACAGCGCTCTACTGCTGGACTACGTGTGTTGAAACACAATACTGCTCAGCACTCTGCTCTCAGCAGCTGCGTGTCATCTTGTGCCACGTGCTGTGTTAGTCAAGGCTGTTTCTGGTGTCTCCGTCTCTCCGTCTGCCTCCTCTCCGTTTCTGTGCCCTCCACCTCTGTCTCTGCATAGTGCATCTGTCATATTCCTCGGCCCCTGGTATGGCTTTGACACCAGGTCTTTCCAGTCAGACCTATGCCATTTTATCTTCAACACCTTGCGTCATCTCACGTGAGAATTTACCAGATTCAATCGGTCCATTTCTGAAGCCCTCTCATCAATAACGAATTCCATCATCCGACGTACGTTTGCAATTGCGAATGCTATTAACCAGCACATCACCGTTGCAATGCAACTATTTCTCAGAGCTACTTAAATTAACGTGCTCGTTGCTGATGCTATCATCTCAATCGTGCTCCTCCACCAATCAATGTCCCCAATCATGTGTTCATTACTTCAGATCACCTGAGTGTAGTCAGCACGTTGAAAATTATGCTATCACTTCCTTTGCTACAGACAATGCAATAAATGCTCATCTCTTGAATGTTTGAGCATGTACCACCTCGCTGATGGAGAGAGAGCGCAGTCCCATTGCAACCATCTACAAGATCCCACACCTGAGAAGGCGGAAGATTTACCGCAGCCTTCACTCAGACGATCAGAGAGCTACGTGGTAATGCAAGGATCAGTGGTGGTCACGGGGTCCTGAGGAGATTGGAAGTCAGATCCATTCCCTATTCATCTTGGGATGCGACAGGGATGCCCTTTGGCTCCTACATAATTTAACATATTTTTGACCGCAGAGTATGAGAAGCTTTCCATGAAGGTATCATTGAAATTTCTATCTGGTACAGGTACAATGGGAGGCGAATGCATGCCCAGATGCGGTTAAGAGATGGCTCACCATTGGCTGACCATGATACGTATGCCGAAGATTTGGTAATTACCACTCACTCTGAAGAGGAGTTGGGAGCTCTGTTGTTGAACCTGGAGCATGCTACAAATAAGTGGGGTCTTACCATCAGCCCCACTAAAACCAAGCACCTGCCTGGGTAGTGAATGCTACTGAATACTTCACCCGCTCAGGTCTCCATAAGTAATGGGGCAGTTGTTGAGACTGTAGAGAAGTTTACTTACCTGGGCAGTGCGTTTATAGCAGATTCTGGTTTAGCAACAGAGGTATCCCTCCGAATTAGATCGGTGAAATTATCTTTTCATTGGCTGTTAATGTTGTGTGGCAGGTTCCTGGTCTCTCGCTTCTCACGAAGCTTCGAGTCTTCTCAGCCGCAGTCATGCCCTCTCTTCCTATGCTTGTGAGATATGAACCTCCCTGGTGGAACATATGCGCCGATTCAAAACTTTCCAGCTGGCTTGTCTACTATCCATCTTCGGTTGAATCAGGTTGCATTGTGTGAGTCGCTCACACATTCTCGAAAGATCTGGACAGAGCCCTATTAGTGAACTCCTCCGGCAGGCGAGGCTGCGGTGGCTGGGTCATTTAGCCCGCATGTCCAGTCACCGCATACCGAAGCAGCTTCTATATGGCAGGATAGAGGGGGCTAAATTAGCGCAGCACCGGTTGGAGAAGAGATGGACTGATGTGACCACAGGAGGACTTGGATGTGAGTGGACTTGCTGAAGACGACTACCAGTGGTTTCAAGATCGACCTCTGCAGGGGAAAGGTCTTGAATGACCCTACGGCGGAGCAGGAGGCAGTCGCCCTCCATCAACAGCAAAGAGTAGAGGAGCGATGCTCATAGCAATGAGCGAGGCGCCGGGAAGTCGGGAGCACAGGTGTTGCACTTGCCTCAAAGTGCACCTGGCCTGGCACAAACGTCGTGGTGACGCCACCCCCATTTAGTGGTAAATGGTGGTTGTGGTTGTTCGTGTGTTTCAGTGTGTGTGAGGATCGGTGACGCAGCGGCTAGCGTGCTGGGCTTGAAACCCGGCCAAAATCAATGAAAATTTTCTGAAACTGTCGGTCCTGAGCCATCCTCTAGGTCGACTCAGCCTAAAATTAGTGCCTGGTACGCTATGTGTAAATGTTGCCGCGTCACTAGTGAGATAAATGCGACCAGCCAGGCGTGGTGCTGGCCACCCATCCCCTCCTGCGCCGTCGCTGCCTTTATAGGTGCCACTTGCTAACGGTACTCGACTCTCTACAGTTTGCTAAGGGTATACAGGGTTTCTTGTACTTTTATGAGTGGGGATGCAAATGCGGTCAAGNGGGGGGGGGGCTGCTTAATACGCGCTCGCAAACAAAACCGACTCCCCCAGGCTCTCACCTGGACCCGGCAGTGTACGCGTGTAGGCACCGCCCTCTGGCGGAAACCATCGCCGTCGCGTCCCCAAGGCTGACCTTCACACAAGCAGGCAGTGAACTGAGTACACTCGCAGGGACCGCGCCCTACGGGCTGCCTTTTCCAAGCGTGTAACACGTTCTTCTGACATATCTTTTTGGTGACGTATTTGATGACGGGACTGATTTCATCTGCATCTCTTTCTGATGTCCTTTTGGGAAAATTGCCGGTGGCTCTCTGAAGTTTCATCAGAATGATCGGTGTGAAGAAATGCTGAAATAAGACATGAAAACCTTGGCGTTGTACAGATGATGTTTGTACTCACGAAGGCTTCGCCGGGGACTCGGACTTCCTCACACAGTCCAAAGACACGCTTCATATCCTCTTTCCTTTTGTTCACCAAAACGCTTCCTTAACGTATTCCCATCGCACTGTCACACTGTTATATCACTCTATGTAATTGATTTATTGGAATAATTGGTTATTTTTCTATTTTGCAACTTTGCGTGTTAATGTTTACATTATGATTATGGTTTCATCTTTGCACAAATTGATGTCCGTTTATTTACTTACCTTGTGACTGTATAACTTGTTACGCTGATCATTTCGAGCGTTTGCTGTTTCGCAGGAATTCCGTAGCCAGAGCTTGCAAGCTCATTGGGTATTTTCTGCTGAAACAATGAACATCCATCTATCTGCTTCCGACTCAGTGAATAAATGGTCTTCTGAACAAAAGCTAAGTGTCCTGCGATAATCTAAAGTCTCATAAGCCCGGCCTTGTGCCCTGTGCCTGTCGGGATAGGCTCCGGCTCCCCATAACCCTGTACAAGATGAAGCGTGCACTGAGAATGATGGCAGTGGAGTCTCTGACCACAGTGACGCCAATCAATCGGCGGTCACTTTGTGTAACTGTCATGGGCACAAGAGACGTGCCTCCGGCAGCCACTAGGGGTCGCTAAATTCCAAACAATGGTTCAAAGTCTACCGATTGTTGGCTACTGTCACAACGCCCAGAGGAGCGAGATGTGGGGGCGAGGAATTGACTCGGGAGTGGATGTAGACGTGGCGGTCGGTGCACGGGGGCTTTATTTGGGTGACGAGACGGGGGGGGGGCGAGCGGTTTGACCGCGCGAGAGACGCTGCTGGAGAAAACTTAAAACCAGTTTCATTACCCCACTGATCCCGAGTGTCAGCACGCGACCGCCGCCGAATCAATACGCGAAGCCCCATTAACCGCACAGTGTTCGGGCGCAAATCAAAAGCCTTGCGAGAACCTAATCTTGCCGAACGCCCCATTTAACCGCCGAACCGCAAAAACCACAATCGGCGCGACCGCGTTTGCGAGCGGCCGTGTGCTCGTGTGTGCGTGCGCGTGGGGGAGCGGTGCGTCCCGACCTCATCACTCCGTGTACACTCGGCCGCCCTTTCATTGCTGTCGGGCTTGGGGAAGCCGCATGGAGCGCGGCAGAGCGGGGTCGGAGCCGTGAACCCACCGCGCCGTCGAGCTCCTTCTGCTCACAATTGCGCCGCTGTTGAGATGCCACACGGTCGCCGCCGGCGGAGCTCCCTCGCGTCCGTCGGTTACCCGCTGGTCCTACTCGTGTATCATAGCCGCGCTTAATAGCTGCCTTGAAGACAGGGCTCAGTATCTCGGCGGCTTCTCCCGCCCCAGGGGTCGCACGTCGTGCGAACTCTGGACACTGCCGTGAGAACAGCGTCTATGCCTCAGTGGCGTCTCTTGTCCAGTGGTCCAGCGGTCCAGCGCATTTCGATTGTCTCTTGTCTCGGAGTGTCCCAAGACGCTCTGCCGTATCTCTTTTTTATTTGTTTGTCCCGTCGTCCAGAAAGGTCCGCTTCCGGAACCCTCTGGTTCCAGGGTATTTTCAGCGCCTCACATAATGTCTACAGTGGCAGGGCGAGCCAGGTGGTTCCCCCCCAGAGTTGTCTCGAAAGATATCGGCAAAGGTCAAGTTGCTCATTGAGCAATCCTATGAGTCCGGGCTAGCTCTCAGGTGGGAGCAGATGGAGTTGTCGTAAGGGGTAGGCGCGTCGCACCTTTGGACCCCGTGTGTTAATCCTCGTGTGTTTATTGACATATAAGCGCAAACAGCACAGCCCGGATCCGTGATACTGACGTTTCAAAGAAGCAAACACTACCGCGCATCTCTCTCTCTCTCTCATCAACAAATACAAGGTGCGCACGAGTTTATTTACCGAGAATAGTTATGTTTATATGAAGCTGCATGGATTTGGCAACACTGATGGTGACAGACACCATCGTGCCTCAAAGCAAGAAGGACTCGGCTTCTCTTTTGGGCTCTGGTTCATTTCTGTGAGGAATTTGTGTGTTCTCCCTGTGTCTATGTGAGTTTTCTCTGGGTACTCCACTGAAGAAAAATTGCTGCCACTTAGATTAATTTCTTAACTAAATTTACCTCGGTGCCCTGAAATTTCATATGCTTACTCCTCCCCCGCTGCACCATTGTTAAATAAAGAGCTACATAACTCAACGGTTTCTTAAAGCTTGCACACAAACTTACTAACTAAGCAATATAAATGTTTGGTGCAGTCGTGAGCTGGCTGTTTTGAGATTCAGTACAAATCCCATTCCGTGTAGTTACCAATTTTGTAATGACTGACAAATATTACTCACAAAGTTATGTTGTATAGATAGATGTTATTTCAAAAGTACCCACTGAGCTGGCATGCTCTGGATGCGAGATTCCTAGTGCCTATCTATAACACTGGCTCTTATCTCTAACTCTGGCTCCTAACTTTAACCATGGCTAATATATGACTACTCGTCGCTGATGATGAAGGCTTGCCAAGTATTCTTGTCCTCCTGGACCTGAGCACTGCCTTTGATACCGTTGACCACCTGATCTCACTTGAGCGACTGGAGGGTATAGGGGTCTCTGGCTGTGCCCTGCATTGGCTGAGCTCCTACCACTCCAACCAGAATCAGTTCGTCAGCACCAGAGGACAAAACTAAGAGATCCATCCTGTTGTGTCTGGAGTTCCTCAGGGTTGAGTTATCGGCCCACTCCTCTTCAGCATCTACATAAATCCACTTAGCCATATCCTGCGCAGCCTCAATCTCAGCTACCATTGCTATGCCGATGACATCCAAATCTATATCGACGCGAAGCGTCTGGTCTTTGTATGTCGTCCTCACTGTCAACTGTGAAGGCTTGGTTTAATTCAAATTTCTTAAAACGAAATGGCAATAAAAGAGAAGTATTACTTGTTAGAACCCGGCACTAGTTGTCAAAGGCTGAACCTATCCAATTGATGCTTGATGACCAGACGATTGAATAGTTAAGGCAGTCTGGAGTCTAGGTGTGACTCTTGAATCCTCCCTCAGCTTCGAGACACATCAACAAGGTGACAAAGGTAGCCTATTTCCATCTCAGAAATATAGCCAAACTGCAAAACATCCCATCACCCGCTGATGCTGAGAGGCAATTACACATCTTCATCTCCTCATGAATCGATTACTGCAATGCACGGCTCCCTGGGACTCCTACTTATCTGATCAATCGTCCCCAACGTGTTCAGAATGCAGCTGCTAGAGTCCTCACTCGCACACCCATCCACGATCATATATCCCCAGGACTGATGTCTCTCCACTGGTTAGCGGTTAAATATAGGATTGAATTCAAGATCCTCCTTCTCACCTACCAGGCTCTCACTGGTGCTGCTCTGACATACATCTGTGAACTACTTCAGGCACCCTCCTCAACACAACTTCGATCCTCCAGTACAGGCTTGCTGCATGTGCCCAGATCATTCGATGGGTGACAGAGCCTCCATGAGCACTGCTCCCAGACTCTGGAATGCCGATCCATTGGAGATTCGATCAGCTGAGTCTCTGGGCATCTTCAAATGTCGTCTCAAGACGAGATGCGGCTCAATGTCGTCGTGCCGGGATGATGGTTCTCTGCCGACCTGCGCCTGCTCGGCAACATTTATTCCTTCCTTGTTTGTTGAAGAATTATTTTTATCGCTCATTGTATGTCTTATAATTTATTGCTACTATTTGACATTCAGTTAAACTGTAGTGATGTTGTTGTTGACATGCCCTTCTCTCCACGCTCGGATTTGTAACAAAAAAAACCCCAAAGAAACGTTAATATTGTTGATTTTTCGTTCTTATGTCGTTGTTGTTGACTTGCCGTTCTTCCTGCAGCTCTCTGTAGCGCTTTGTGACACTCAGATGAAAGGCGCTCTAGAAATGGAATTATTATTAGAATTAATATCGCTAATACTCACTCTTGTTGCTAATGTTAGCTCCTATTACTAACACTGGCTCCTATCTCTAAGACTGCGACACCTATGTCTGACACAAGATAGATGTTGATTATTACAGCAGAAAGCACTCAGTGAGCATACAAGCTCTAGATGCCTTTTTTCACGACACAACAAAATAAACGCAGTTCGCCACTAAGTGGTGGTGACATCACCACGACGTCTGTGTCAGTGGAGGTGCAGCTTGAAGCCAGGCAAAGCACCGAAGGCTTAACAGGTCAAGGGACAGACCCAGATGTTATGGAAGATCTACCACCTGTGCTCCCTACTCTGCCAACTTGCTGTGTTTAATTGCCCGGCGCTTCACTCGTTGTTGTGAGCATCGCTCCTCCACTCTCCGCTATTGTCAGAGGGCAACTTCCTCCAACTTCCCGATAGCGTCCTTCACGATCCTCCTCCAAAGAGGTCGATCTTGACACCACTGGTACCAGTCTTTAGTAAGTCCAACCAGCTCTAGGTTCTCCTGTATAAAGTTGGTCTATCTTTTCTCCAGTCCATGCCGCATCCGTCGAGCCCTCTCGATCCGGCCAACCAGAAGCTGCTTGTGCATGTTGTAGCTGAGCATGCAAACTAAATGACCCAGCCACTGCAGCCTTGCCTGCCGGAGGAGCTCACCAATGGGACTGTGGTGCCACGGCCGACGTTACACACACCCACACCACACAAAACGACGGCTTAGCCATCAGAGGCCCATTCGATGCACCTCGGGCTCACTCCCATGGGTTTTGGTCCGGAGACCTCAGCAGCGCCATGGCGACAACGTGTTCATGTCGGCCCAACACGTGCTCCGCACCACACTGCAGTATACGCAAGGCTTGTTCCACTGTGCATCTCATCTCATCTCATTGTCTGAAACCGCTTAGTCCTATACAGGGTCACGGTGAAGCCGGAGCCTATCCCGGCAGACACAGGGCGCAAGGCAAGGATATACCGACGATGGGACGCCAGTCCATCGCCGGACTGTGCATCGTGAAAGCACCATTTAGTTTAAACTGTGTAAGCCGTGGGGGGAGGGGGGGAATCTGGTAACAAAGGGGGCCCGTGGGCAAGGTGGGCTGGGCTCAGGGGCCACATGGATGTACGGGGCAGGATGGCCATCAGTTTTAATTAGAAATGTGGCTTTAATTCTAGGTGAGCTCTACCCATAAAGGTACAAACAGTTTGGGAAGATATAAGATTATTATAGGTTTTCCCGTATCTGGCGATTATGCAGATTACAATAGGTTTTACCGTATCTGGCGATGATGCAGGTGTTAAGATCTTATATTTGTATACTGGCAAAAAAGTACCCATAGCGTTAACAGTTTGGGAAGAACTCAAGTCCCATTGAACACAATGTTTTGGCCGGACGGACAAGGCAACAGCGCAAGTCGCACTAGAGTCTCGACACTGACGTCCGGAGGAGCCGATCCTTGATTGTGTAGACAACGTGAGATGCCTCGCGAGGAGGATAGAGCAGCAATAGAGCTAATCACAGCCCACCAGCGGTGGAGAGAGGAGGTAGGGCTGCTACCATACAGCTTGACAGAATTAATCAAGTGAGCGAGTGCCTGCAAGAGTGCGTTTTATCTGCAGGGGCAGAGGGGGGCGGCGGAGAGGCGAGGCACCGTCTTGGAGCAATAGGGAGATAATAGTGACGATGAAGAAGAGAGGGGAACTGTGTGGCAAGGTCAGGAAAATGCAGAAATGCCCCCCGCATAGTCGTGTGGCCTCCAGCGGGAACTCGGTGAGGGATTTCAGGGGATGGGGACCCTGAAAACATGCCTCGACAAGGGCCTAGCGACCCTCAGGGAAGCCCAAGAGGCCCTCACGACATGCGTCGACAGTTTGACAGGGAGTCCGTCGGTAGGTGGAGTCCCTCAATCAGGACATTACAGGGTTCCGGAGTGAACTGCGCACCCCCGACCATCCAGTGAGTGCGACGGAGGCTTAGTCCCAGGGGTTGGGGGTGCCCCGCGGTGGGCGCGAGATGGGGTCCCAACGAACCTATTTTGTAAGTAATTCCCCAAACCATATGCAGCGCGAATGCCCTCTTGCAGAGCGGGCAAGACAGTCGGCATTAAATGCCAACCTCTTGCTGAGAGAATGAGGATTTCCACAGGTGGCGCCCTTGACGGCACGAGGGTCCAGCAGGCAAGAGTGGCGGGGGTAGTTGGTGGCCAGCTCCAGCGCACTGGCAGAAGTTCAAGGCCAGCTCTGTCCCAAGCTGCGGCGGCTGCAGCCTGGGACAGAGCTGGGGCCCAGGAGGCGTAGGTGGTACCATGGGCGACCGAACCTCCCCCCCAGCGCGTGGATCCGACAGCATCACTACGTGTTAATCACGGGGCGGGGGGGGGGCACACAGTGGTGTCAGATAGGATGGCCATTATGTAGCGCATTTGAGACTGGGTACCCAGTTAGTAATGACTGCATTTGGGTATGGAATGAGACTTGGGTGTTAAAGGCATGGAAGGGGGGAGCACTGGGAAAAGAGTCTCTTCAGTGCTGGGGAAAAAGAGAGGACGTGGGTGTCGATTGTGTGACAAGACGGTAGCGTGGCACAAGGAGAGAACGGTGCCTCAAGTGGTAAAGTATATCGCTGAGAGTAAGTGTGGTGCCAAGCCTCGCACCGTGACAGGCTAGGTGCGCTTGCGCGTCCACGCCCAGTGGAAGGGTCACGGTGATGTGGATGTGAATGGGGTGCCGCATAGGCGTGCGGTCATACTGGGTGAAAAGGGCCAAGCAAGGTGCAGAGAAAGTGAGGATGACAAAGTGTGGTGGCAGTGCCCTCTTCCCGAGTTTGTAAACAACACGTGGATTGGCTAAAGGGACGTTGAGTGAAATCTCGTGGCTGGGGGGTGACATCTGAGGGGAGATATAAGGGGATGTGCAGAAGCGAAGAGAGGATTCCACAATGGAGATGGAGCGGCGCGACGTCTGATATAGTCGAGGCAGAGTCGTGTGTTAGTGGTGTTGTAATGTTGTGTGTTAATGACTTCTGATCGAAAGACAGAAGTCTCCCATCTACTCGCTGGAGTGGTAGCTGCGTGCTTGGTGGAGAGAGAATGGCGCCGCCACTGAGCTCAACTGCGCGCCATCGGAACAAGAGGGCATGCCAGCGGGCATGGCCGAGTGATGGCGAGGGAGCCGGCCTGTTGGCTTGCCTTCACCTAAGTAATTGGAGGAGAGAGTCTCTGTAAGGCAGTGTCGTGTCTAGTGCTGTTCGAGCATATGCGACGCGTTAACGGCCTGTGTCATTGAGCAAGTGGATGGATGCAAGGATGGAGTGGGGCGTGGGTAATAATAATAATTGCACTTCTGGAGCGCTTTTAATGTGAATGTCATAAAGCGCTACAGAGAGCTGTAGATAGAACAGCATGTCAGCAACAACGACATAAGAACAGCTAATCAGCAACAATAATGTTTTTTTGTTACAAATTATAGATGTGGAGAAAACGGCATGTCAACAACAACAACATCAGAACACGAATTCTATTTCCTGGGTTAGGTCATGTAAACCCCAAAAATGGAATTCATCGATCATACTGGTCATGAAAGCCTTTGAATTAAAGTTAAACATCACAGCAGTTAACTGAACGTCAAATAATGGCTGTGTCGTGCCCAGCCAGCGCTCCGTCATCGAGTAGCGAGCGTTCTTGCGCTCCGCTGGGCCCCGTCACCTCCTCGTCTTCACTCTCGCTCTCCGAAACGTGGTGGAGCGCGAGACGAGACACCGGCTCCTCCGGCTGCCGGGTCCGCTTGCTTAGTCGTGTCTCGGCCATTCCACAAAGTTCAGCGGGACTTAGTCTCGAACCAGTAGTCTTTATTCCGGCGATAGCAAAGTTCACTCGACGTCGCGGACCCAAACTCTCCCCTCCCTACGCTCACCTCCCACTCTCTTGCACGATCACCATATATGTCCTCCTTCCTTGCTCTCCATTGGCCACCCCGAATCCACCAGACGGCACTATTATTATGCAGACCCAGGACGCGCAGGGTTCCATTGATAACGTCTACGGGCCATTCAGCAGCCACCGGCCCAGTCTCCTCTTTGCATTAATGGGCAACACCCAGCCACTCTCTTGTAGGTGACCATGTGGCACCACAGCTATAATTTAGAGGACATAAAATAAGCGACTAAAAAAGATAAATTTTCAGCAAACAAGGAAGGAATAAATGTTCCCGAGTAGGCACAGACGGCATCGAGCCATCATCCCACCATGACAGTGAGCCACATCAGCAGTCGTAGCAAGAGGACTTGAAAGCCTTAAGGAAACAAGTGAGTCTTCAGACGATATTTGAAGATGCTCAGGGACTCAGCTGACCGAATCGCCAATGGAAGGGCATTCCAGAGTTTGGGAGCAGGACGCAATAAGGCTTCATCACCCATCAAATGGAGGAGCGATCTGGGCACATGCAGAAAGCCCGTATTAAAAGAATGAAGTTGTAGTGTTGAGGACGCTGCCTGAAGTAGATCACGGATGTATGTCGGAGCAGCACCAGTGAGAGCCCTGTAGGTGAGAAGGAGGATCTTGAATTCAATCCCATATTTAACTGGTAACAATTGGAGAGACATCAGTACTTGGGGATATGTGATCGTGGGTGGGTGTGCGAGTGAGGATTCTAGCAACTGCTTTCTGCACACGTTGGAGACGATTAATCAGATAGGCAGGGCTGTCAGGGAGCAGTGCATTGCGTAATCAATTCGTGAGGAGATGAAGATGTGTATTAGCTGCTCATCATCAGCGGGTGACAGGATGTTGTGGCGTCTGGCTATATTTCTGAGATGGAAATAGGCTACCTTCGTCACCTTGGTGATGTGTATCTCGAAGCTGAGTGAGAAATCAAAAGTCACACCTAGACTGTTGACTGCCTTAGCCACTTCAGTGGTCTGGTTGTCAAGCATCAATTGGATAGATTCAGCCTTGGACAATTGGTGCTGGGTTCCGACAAGCAAAACTTCTGTTTTGTCGCTATTTAGTTTTAGGAAATTTGAGTTGAGCCAGGCCTTCACAGTTGACAGCGAGGATGACATGAAAAGACCAGATGCATTGATGGATTGTTTTGCGTGGATATAGATTTGGATATCATAAGCATAGCAATGGTAGCTGAGATTGAGGCTGCACAGGATATGGCCAAGTGGTCGTATGTAGATGCTGAAGAGCAGTGGGCTGAGAACTGAACCCTAAGGAACTCCAGACAAAACAGGATTGATCTTTGAGGTTTGTCCTCCGAGGCTAACGAGCTGCTTCCGGTCGGTGAGGTAGGAGCTCAACCAATGCAGGTCACCGCCAGAGACCCCCATACTCTCCAGTCTCTCAAGTGAGATCGGGTGGTTAACGGTATCTAAGGCAGAGCTCAGGTCCAGGTGGACAAGAATACTTGGCAAGCCTTCATCAGCAGCGACGAGTAGATCATTAACTACTTTGATCAAAGCAGTTTCAGTACCATGCCGAATCTGAACCCAGATTGGAAGGGATCGAGGTCAATGTTAAGAACGTCCATCAGGGATGTTGCAATCGAGGCCAGGTTTTAAAAATAGAGGTGTAGCTGGAGCAAATTTGAATCGTGGGGGAACGATACCAGAGCGAAGTGAGTAATTAAAGAGATTAGTGACGAAAGGGATTTAAAATTTGCCTGGATGATTTCGGATGGAAAGGGGTCCAGGGAGCAGATATTGTACTAATGAAGAGGGTAGAAGCTGCGGTGTCTGAGATCTCACGGGAGCAGTTCGGGGGTGCCACGATAGGTGCTGAGCACGTGTGATTGAATGAGTGGTTTGGTTGTACGCTGAGGTGCGTGCACGCTCGTTGGGAGCGGCTGAGTGCTGTAAGTGCGCTTTGGAGGAAGGGCTGAGTGTGAGTGAGGGCTCGAGCAGACCCGTGGTCGTCAGGCCTCTGTAGAGGCGAGCGCGTATCGAGATATGCCCAAGAGGGATAGAATCTGTTCTTAGGCGTGCAGCGCAAGACAGGGAGACGCATCTGATCTAACTGAACACGGAGCTTAGAGAGACAGCGAGGCATCTCTGACTCACAAACCCAACATGAATCGTAGGCAGGCCAGCCAGAAAGTTTTAAATCGGCATATGTTCCGCCAGGGGGGTCCACATTTCGCAAGTATGGAGATGAGGAAATGATGACAGTTGAGAAGACCCACAGCCTGTTGTGGAGCGACAGACTTGGCAGCTTCCACAGTGTTTCACAGCTGATAAAAAAAAGTAATGCTACCCGACAGATTAGGAGACTCTGCTGCTAAACCAGAACCGGTCATAAGCACACTGCCAAGGTATAGAAACGTCTCCACTATCCATAACTCTCCCATCACTCATGAGGAGCTGAGGGGGTGGAGCATTCAGCAGCATAAATACCCAGGCAGGTGATTGGTTTTGATGGGACAATCGTATGAATGTGGCATGCTCCAAGCTCCACGGCAGTGCCCCTAACTCTTCAGAATGAGTGGCAATTGCTAAATCGTTGGCATACATATTACGGCTGGCCAATCGAGAGCCATCCCTTCCTTGACTGTACCCGAGCATCCATAAGCCTCACATTGTACTTGTACCAGACGGAACTTCTAGCAGTAAGAACATCCATGGAAAGCTTATCAGACTACTCGTTCAATAAAAATGTTAACAATATAGGAAACTGGTGACACGGTGGCCCAGTGGGTAGCGCTGTCGTCTCACAGCAAGAAGGTCCCAGAATCGAATCTTGGCTCGGGTGCCTTTCTGAGTGGAGTTTGCATGTTCTCGCCCTGTGTCTGCGTGGGTTTTCGCCGGGTACTCCGGTGTCCTCCCACAATCCAAAAAAAAACATGCTGCTGCATTGGTTAATTGACTTGCAGACTTAATTGCTCGCAGTGCCCGGTGATGGACTGGCGTCCCATCGTGGGTATATCCCTGCCTTGCGCCCTGTCTGCCGGGAGAGGCTCTGGCTCACCGCGGCTCAGTACAGGACTAAGCGGTTTCTGACAATGAGATGAATATAAGAGAGGGTATCCCTATCACATCCCATGGTGAATAGGGAATGGCTCTGACTCACCACTATGTAGCTTTACCTGGGCTTGCCAACTATCACGAAGGGCTTTACTGGCTATGAGCAGAGAATCAGTGACATTGAAAGAATGAAGAACATTCCCTACATCTCTGCTGTATCATCCGGATAGGGAATATGACATCGGTGCAGGACCGACCCTGCCAGAAACCACATTCGGGTTCCACAGGCCTGGCAAGGGGATTTTGTGTGGTGCCATGGGTATGGACCTGACAGCCTCACCGTCGCAACTGTGTTCATCCTGGCCCAACTCACGCTCTGCACCACATCAGCAGCTCACACCAGGCCCGTCCCACTGCGCGTCGTGAGAGCACTGTTTAGGTTGACCCAACCACGGCCTCTAAATCCCCGCGCCCCCCTCCTGCCCTCATCCCCTCTCCCACGAAGCGTTTTGTTTTATTTTCAGGAGGGGGGTCAGGTGCCTTCTCCAAAGCTTTCACACAAAAGCCGGGAGGGGGGAAATCGGAAACAAAGGTCTGTGGGGGAGGGGGGTAAGGTAGGCTCGGGGACCGTGTGGCCATGACGAGCAGGTTGGCCCTCACGTGGTACACTCGAGATCGAGGATCGGTAATTATCATCTCGATGATGGCCGCGAGTTTCAAAGGCAGGGAGAAACCGGAATGTCCGAACGCCTCGGGGGTTGAAAGGTGGAGTGGGGCAGAAACACACCACAACTGACAACCACAGCACGTTTGTGTTCCTCCCAACATACATACACCACAATTGGTGACTCTTGCAGGTTTCAACACCCACCAGTAGACACACAACACCACACATGGCTGCCAGTGCAGTGTTGGCAAGTGGCGTGGATCATCACACTACTCGACAGAACTATGTTGCGTGAACATATTCACCTACATGCGGACACTTGCTCACGCGCGGTATGACAGTAATAAAGTGCGACGGGTAACGTGATACGTTTGGGAAGATAGAACTTCCACTACGCTAACATTTTGCTGCACTGTTTTGTTTAGTACGGGGATTAGCCTCACGTATCCATTCAAGTGATGGGCACATGTTCAGATGAATAATCAATGGCGTTTGAACTCGTTTTAAAGTTGTTAAATGATGTCTCCTGCCTGGCTCTTCGCAACGTGGTGACTTGCTCCTCCCTCTCGCAATCAGAAATCATGAACCCCTGTACACCAACCTAAATCATGAACCCCTGTACACCAACCTAAATCATGAACCCCTGTACACCAACCTAAATCATGAACCCCTGTACACCAAAGCTCGTTCAGCCAAGTGATTGTGACAGCACCTAAGCCCCAGCAAGGTCATCTTCATGCTGTCCCATGGTGCTATCTGAGCTAAGAGGGTTGCGTCCCCCAAGACCTCAGAGAAAAGCTCAGAAAACGTGCGAACTTATTTCTGAGGGTTGGAGATCGGATCACCATATCCACCTTCAAGAAATGAATGGGTGCGGCATTGCAAGTAAGTTTTCAAACAGTATTAAAAAGTTATTTGTGATCACGGGCTACTGAGACAGACTCAATCTACCCAGCAGCATGCGACCACCACTTATCCTTGCAATGCTGCACAGCTCTCCGAACCTCTGAGTGAAGGCTGTGGTAAGCCTCTTCATTCTCAAGTGTGGGATGTTGTAGATGGTGGGAGTTAGCCTGGCGCTTTCACTCGGATAGCTGGAATATGTTGTCCATCATCCAGGTCCTTCTGGGGAAGTCTGGACCACATACCCAGTGCAAGAATTCCAGATGCATGAGCCACAGCCCTAAACCACATCCGTGTCCTCTCGGCACCAGGAAGATGGGGGGACGATGCCAGCCCCAGCTGCAAACGATGCTGAAATTCTTGCTTGCAGCTTTCATCAGATAGCCGAGACCAAGTCACTGTGGATATCAATGGGGTGCTTGGTAGCTGCTCAGGCCAACACCAACACCCAGCGCATAAACTGCCACTCTCACTTCGTCCGGTCAGCTGCCGCGACCACCATCCTCCCCAGAACACCAACACTCCAACTCTCCCCCCTTCCCTTCCGTCTCTCACCCCTTTTATATCCACACCCTGGTGCGTATGTGCTTTGTCTGGTGTCCACACAAGCCGCTGCCGTCTCTCTTCCAGTCATGTGCCGTCACTCTCACCCTTCCTGTACTACGTGCATTCCAACACGCGGACGTGCATACTATTTCTATTACCCTCCGAGGATCATTATATCGCTAATGACTGCTCGATACCCCCTACAGCCAATCACAACACAACATAACCCGGAGATCGGCCCGATTCGAGGGTAGGAGCGTCGGGGTGTACCTAGCCTGGCACTGCGCGGAGCTTGAAACCACAGTTACTCCCCCGGCGGCCAGGCCCATTCCGGCCCAGGCCCATTCCGGCCCAGGCCCATTCCGGCCCAGGCCATCAACCATGGGAAACTCCGACCGCAGTCACGAAGTTCTGAAAGCACACCGGGGGCCGTCTCAGCCACCTTGGCCCCACAGGCACTGTCAGACGGCGCCGTGGTTGCCGCAGTCTTTGCACTCGAAGGGCTCAGGCAAAGGCCCCCCGAGGTGTCAGGTCCGTCCTGTCGGGCGGCGGTAGTGACCCTGAATGCAGAGCCTGTTCGGCACCACAGCCCCGGCTCCACCACCACTCTCGAATGGGCCACCTCCTGGTCTCGTACCCACCGTGCTCGAACTCGACACAGAGTTCCCTCAACTCCCAGGGTCGTTGCTGGAATAGTCCCTCCTCAGGGGTATCCGTTACGCAGTGTCGGGTAGGGTCCGTATCCACGGCCATAGCGCCGTTGGGCGCCTGCGTCTGGCCGCTCGACTCTGCGCCACTCTGGAGTCAGTGACCTCTGGAGCTCATCCTTGCCACGGCCGGACTCGACGCCGGGCTCCCTCACCTCCCCCGACCGCTGCCTCCAGGCACCACACTTTCATCGGAGCGGCGCTCGCCAGCCTCTCTCCGCAGCATCACTATCCAGGGCGTCCGCTGATGCCCCACCGTGTGGGGCCCCTTCCAGGGCAAAGTGAGTTCTCCCCACCTGCCCTGACTGTCGCCATGGCGAGAAAACCCAACTTTGTTCTTCAGCCCCGTCGACCATGGGCTCACCCTCAGGCTGTGCCGCCGTCGCATGCCTCGGGTGGGCCTCCCCGCCACCCCTGAAGGCCCTGCCGCAGCTCCCCCGGCTACTCGCAGTGGCCCCCACGTCACTCGGTGACACCACTGGCAGCCCCTCACCCAGCCGGCCACTTCTTCACGTAACCCCAGCCACCGGTATGGACGGTGCCGAGTCTAAGTCGAGCGCCGTTCGCCGTGATGCCCCACCATCACTCCCGGGAACTCACAGCAATCCTGACCTGGAATCGTTTCAACCCGCAGCTTAACAGCCTCGCCGGTGACTGAACGCTGGCGCAGAGCTCCCCGTTTGCCCCCTTCGTGGTATCCCCAGGAGCTGACGTCACATCCGCGGTCCCAGGGGGCTGACGTCATGATCACAATTCCTGGAACCACCACCACGGTGCCCCGATTCCAGGGTCGATCCTTCAGAACCGGTTCCTCGCCCCGACAGAACGGGTTCTTGTCACTCGTGGCATCGTGCTTCGTGCATCTTCGTGGCATGCACACGCTTAGGTCGAGTATCTTGAGCATGTCCGTGCCGAGGATGCAGTCCTGACACAGCTGTGCCGCGACGTAAATCTCGTGACAGCACTGTCAGACCCATCCATATCTTCAGAGGGACCCCATCCACCTCCCGGTCCGAAGGCTGGAGGACTGGAGGTTGATGCCCGCTCACTGGCAGTGCTCGAGGCTCACCGCGGACACTGTAGCCCCTGTGTCGAGCAGCATCTGGGTCGGTTGTCCCACCACCGGCCAGAGCACCACCACAGTGACACCCAACAGCCTCATGTTTGACCCGATTACTAGGACGCATGCCATCGGGTACCGCTCTCCAGTCGTCTCTGACCCTCTCTGCATCGGGATCTAGGTGTTGCCCCCGGTACTCCTGCCTACCAGGGGCCATTGTCATTTAACGGCCCCCGAGGTCAGCATGGGGCCTCCAGCGGGCAATCATGCCATAGTTGACCCACTTGACGGCATCGGTAACATTTGGGTCCCAGTCGGTTGCAAGGCAACGGTCCCATCTCACTTTTATCGAATATCCAGGACCTCATTAACAGCCGGTGCTCCAGTGCCCACAGCTGCTGCTCTGAGCCCTCTCCCACATGTTGGGATTGTTCCACTGACCCCCTAATTTGTAAATCCTGCGCCGCATCTCTCCCAACTGTCGGTGGATGTCCCGCAGTAAAGCGCTTACGTTCGGTGGGGTCGCACGAGCTTTTCACGGACTTTGTGGATTATGCAGTGATTGACGCTGGCTTCCCCGACCCGGACGGTAACCCATTGTATGTCCAGATGATGACCAACGTGAAGGTACTTAGGTACCTCCGAGAGACGAATTGGTGGCAAAAGGACATGGAATGCCCAGAGCAATCTCTGCCACAGATCTTGGCCTGGGCGCTCGCCTGCGAGGATGCAGCATGGGGTGGGGTTCATTGGCGACATGGATTAATGATGGCATGCGGCGACTCAGAGAGGTGGGGGGCAGACGACAAGGGTCCACGGAGCAACGGGGTCGCGTGGCTATGGCGCGAACCGCTGCACCACCCAGCGCTATCCGCGGCTACTGCGCTACCTCTGTGCCACCGCTATCCCCCGCAGCCACCGTGCCACCCGCTGCGCCACCACTATCCACCGCACCACTGCGCTACCCTGCGGATACCGCGCCACCCGCTGCGCCACCGCTATCCCCCACGGCCACCACGCCACCCGCTGCGCCACCGCTATCCACCGCGCCATTGCGCTATCGCTCACCCACACACACACAGAGCGCTGACCGCTGCGCTCGCTCACTCACACACAGCGCTGACCACTGCGCTCGCTCACTCACTCACAGATCGCTGACCACTGTGCTCGCTCAATCACAGACAGAGCGCTACACTCGCTCACTCACTCACACACAGAGCGCTGACCGCTGCGCTCGCTCACTCACACACACACAGCACAGTAACCGCTGCACTCTCGCTCACTCACAAACACACAGTACACTAACTGGTGTACCATCGCTCTCACACACACAGCACGCTAACAGCTGCACCGCAGCTCACTCATCCACACAGCGTGCTAACCGGTGTGCCATCGCTCTCACACACGCAGCACACTTAACCGCTGCACCATAGCCCACTCACCCACACAGCGTGCTAACCGGTGTACCATCGCTCTCACACACACAGCACACTTAACCGCTGCACCACAGCTCACTCACCCACACAGCGCGCTAACCGGTGTACCATCGCTCTCACCCACACACACTACACACTAACTGATGTACAACGCAGGCCCGCCGAGCAACGCCGCAGCTCTGCCTCCTCCTCTCGCCTTCGCCGTCATCTCCTCCCGGGTTGGGACGAACCGGGGGGGCCCCCAACGGGCCTCCTCCCCGGCTCCAGCGCCGACGGGACGCCACCACAATGGCGCCGGCTCCCAGCGGCCTCCGGCACCACGCGCGGCCGCCGAACAATGGCAAGCCTGTGTGGCGCGGCCGCTGGACAATGGCAAGCCTGCGCGGCACGGCCCGGCGAGCCCGCGCGGCGCGGCCTGATGAACAATAGCGAGCCCGCCATCGCTCCACCGCTCGCCATTCTCCGCCGCTCGCCATTGTCGCCATCATCATCTGCCTCCTGCGGCGATTCTCCCCCATGGCTCGCTCTCTCGCCGCCACCACCCTGCGACTCCCGGGTTGCTTTGCCATTTTTTGCGGTGATTTCCCTCCTCTGCGCCTCGCTTTCACCGTCATCGCCCCTCCCCCCGGCCCGCGCCGCTCGCTCACTCCGCTCGCTGCCTCCGCCGCCACCGCCGCTCCTCCAGCTGCCACTCATTGCAGTCCCAAGTCGCTGCACCATCCTCCTGCGTGAGTCCGCATCCTATTCTCTGACACCAAACTGCGGTACCACGACTTGGACCGCAGACTCGTGACGGCTCAGCGGTAACACCACGGCGGGGATCGGCATTCACTCCGCGATCGTTCAGCCAGCGAGCAGAGACTTCTTGACTTTTGATGCTTTATTGGAACACAGCGACGCGGGCCCGGGGCGTAACGAAACACGAGCAGCCGCCTACATGTTGAACGTCTCTCCGTCTCCCCGATCTCCGTCCGACTCCTGGCTCGACTCCTGACTGACTGACTCCCAGCTCGACTGATTGACCCCCCTCCGAACCCCCTCTTATCAATCCCCACCAATTACCGCAGTTCCCCCTGTGCCTCTGGCCATCGCCTCTCTCTACCAATCACCGCTGTTCCCCCCGTGTCTCTGGGCGTCGTCTCTCTCCCCACCAATCACCGCCGTTCCCCCCCCTCCCCTCGTGCGCTCCCCTCCCAGATGACATCATGCAAACACCACGGGACAATATGAGTAAACAACAGCCGCTCGCCAACACGGGATTACATGAGTCAACAACACGAGGCTGAGATGAGTCACGGGTCTCGTAATTGTACTGTCCGTTCGTACTGTCCGTCCCGAAAAGCCCTAACTCCACAGTTGATACCCCCTTCAGCCAATCACATCACCATAACCCCTGACATCGGCCCAATTCCAGGGCGCGAGTGTCGGGGTGCACATAGCCTGGCACGGCGCGGAGCTTGACACCACATTGCTATTCATCTGCTGTTAGCCCCTACAGCATCTGCTCAATCGTAACACACCCATAAACCTAAGAATTTTTACGTATCGAGGTGTATAGCACACCTACCTGTACGCACAACTAATAACCTAACCTAACATCATAAACCGGGCGGCGCGGTGGCCCAGTGGTTAGCGCTGACGCCTCACAGCAAGAAGGTCCCGGGTTCGAATCTCTCGGCTCGGGTGCCTTTCTGTGTGGAGTTTGCATGCTCTCCCCGTGTCCGCGTGGGTTTTCGCCGGGTACTCCGGTTTCCTCCCACAGTCCAAAAGCATGCTCCTGGATAGGTTGATTGGCTCACAGACTAAAATTGTCCCGCATTGCCCGGCGATGGACTGGCGTCCCGTCGTCGGGTGTATTCCTGCCTTACGCCCTGTGTTTCCGGGATAGGCTCCGGCTCACCGTGACCCTATATAGGATTAAGCGGTTTCAGATAATGAGATGAGAGATGAGAACATCATAAACCCTCTCAATAAAACATTCAAATAGGTGTTTTCATGTGTGTGCATCATTCCTATATCAACATGTCTCCATGCAGGTATTCTAGAAAATCGTTGTCAACTTATGTCTATATGTGTATATTTACTCAAGAAAATTCAACTGGTGTTAATTTTGCTGAGATTTCCGCCTTGACATTCAACCTGAGATGGCTGGAGAGACGGGGTTTCACGCTGGGAATACGAACTCAGCTTGTCCTTGAAACGACCTAAGAGACGAGAAAGCTGGTGTTGGGGGTCGGGGCAGAGTTGAGGCTGGACTGCTGCTTGAAGGTGCAGACGATGTGGTGAAGGTCTTTATGTGATCAGCTTGAACGGTGACTGGAGTTTTCTCTAGGGCTTATGTTCCCTTCTGTTAGGAGCTTTAGCACTCACCAACACCTAATATTATAGCATGTTGATTTATTCCTTTGCTTCTGTAATACATGCTCTGACTCTTTTTTACATACATATGTCTGCTCGTTTCTTTGTCTCTACCACCTGAAGCTGCTTCTACAAGCAGTTTCCTACCTTTGTAGTTCATCTCACTCACTTTCTTCACCACCGCTGCCCCGACTCTGCTGCCCCTCTCTCCTTTTCACAATTCCTTCTCCCGCCCCCCTCTCACTCACGGCCTGCCCGTCAGGTGTGACCTGGTTTCCCTGGTAACGGCACTGTTTAGGGCTCTGCCCCTACTGTCTCTAGCCACATGCCTGCATGTACAGTCTCCCATCACCTCCTTTCGGCTCTATTCGAACTGTCCTGATGTGGTTGTTGTTGCTGACAAACTGTTCTCTCCACGGCTCAGATTTGTAACAAAAAAACCCCAAAAAGCCATATTGTTGCTGATTTTCTGTTATGTCGTTATTGTTGCTGACATGCCATTCCCTCTGCCGCTCTGTACAGCGCTTTGTGACCCTCGGGTGAAAGGTGCTGTATAAGTGTAATTATTATTATTATTCAATCTCACACCAGACTTTGCTTATTTACCGAACACACACACACAGTCAAGACCGTGTTTGTGACACCTTCCAATCATTCCAGTCCAGATGCCTGCATCATGAACCACTCGGGCATTAAAATCACCCAGCAAGATGACTCTATCCTGAGGGGCCACATTACTCAGCACCTGGGACAGGAGGTCATAGAAGGCATCTGTTTCATAGGTCTTCCGGAGGTCAGCTAACATCCTGGGACTCACAAGTTCCCACACCTCACTGCCACGCTCCCACCACCCCCTTCATTCTTTTATTCAGAATAATAGCCAATCCCTGTTGTTTGGCAGTTTCCTCTCCCGAGTGGAGGATTGTCCACCCCTCATGATGACTACAGCCAGAACCAGTACACGGACCTCCTGTATACTACAGAGGTCCAGGTGGTACCGATCCAGCTTCAAACAGAGGAGTGGCTGCCTCTCCTCCACAACAAGCAATTTGATTACTCATTGTGGCTATACGCAGCAGCTTTTTGTTGTTTCTGGAGGAACCTGCAGGGAGGGTAATGAGTCCCCCGACTCCTCCAAATGGGGTTTTGGTTGGAATCATCATAAACGCATGTCCCCCAATTGCCTCCAGCACAGGCTTAGGTTTTTCACTGGCTCACACACCAGAGCGCAGAGATATCACACAAACATCACACATACGCTCACCACCACACTAACCACCACACACACACCCTAGCATGCACAAAAGACAAAGATAAGGATGCCCCCGTATAGCCTTAACAGACTGTTTAATTTGCCAAAAGAAAATTGAACGATGAACAATCCCGAGAGAGCAGCTTTTCGAAGCAATCATCATGCATCGAGCCGTGAAAACCTACATCATTACAATGAACAATCACACAGAAACAGAGACACATAATATAACAACATTAACAGCGTATAATCAGTTAAAATATAACTACAACAGTGAACCCCAAAAATATCCTTGGCCACCAGCATTATGCCGTGCACAGGCCTCAACTGTTTGCCACGAAAGTAAGGCCGCTTAAACAAGCACAAAGACTCCCCAAAGCCGATAAATAACTATACAAGACAGACACAGATGGACAAACGGTCGTAGCAGCGATAACAAACAAAAACACAAACGTAAAATGCAATGGTATTAGATGTAAAGGAAGGGATAGACTAAGCCGTGGAGCGGATTAGGTTGTGGGAGCCGCCAAAAGACAAGATCCCCCGTGTAGCCTTAACAGACTGTAGGGTGAAGTGTCGTTAGCGAGCACCTATTAAGGTCGCAACGGCACCCCAGGGAAGTGGGTGACCAGTACCACGCACGCCCGCCTTTATCTCCCTAGCGACAATGTTTACACACTGCACTAGGTTCTCATTGGGGAATGAGTCG
Organism: Mordacia mordax; assembly: GCA_036362905.1. Lineage (NCBI taxonomy): Eukaryota > Metazoa > Chordata > Hyperoartia > Petromyzontiformes > Petromyzontidae > Mordacia > Mordacia mordax. The sequence goes on along the minus strand of JAZEWT010000015.1, from coordinate 9,068,049 downwards.
ACCCTAGTGGAGGCATTAACTTTATAAGGATCTGTCGTGGATGGCGAGAATCCCTGCAGTCGATGGCGTCGACTCGTCCTCCCGCCGTGGGGTATTCCTGACGTTTAACACAGACCGAGGGGCCGGGACGAGGCTCCCGTGCGCACTCTCCCGGTCAGCACACCACCGGTCGGAGACTCCATCGCAAGGCGGACCGGTTTGAATTAATTATACTCGCACAAACCGCCACGTGGCCACTTAGGGAATTAAGACACAAACGAACAGACAGCACTGCCAGATCAACGCTGGACACACAACTGGGGCTCTCGCACCGCGCACTTCAATACCCATGCTTCGTGCGCGCGCCTCCACCACGCGCCAATTAACCGATGCGAAGGCCCGCATGCATCACTCGCCAAATCATAGTCTGGCCACGAGCTGTTGTCACCGCCAGCGTTGTCACCGCCAGCGTTGTCACCGGCCAATCGGAGTCGGTCCACAGTCGCTGTCAGTGCCGCTGCTGCTGTACTCGGTCGCGTGTTGTTTACGACCCAGCGTGGGTGTCCTCACGCTACCTCGCACGGCCGCCTCAGCACCACGTGACTCGCTGACAGTTGTCCCGCGGAACCCCAATGCACCCCCATATTCACGCGGCCTGGCACGCGCATGGCTGAGCACCACAGTTCCCCCCCTCGGCGAGAAGTCCTGGTCCTACCTACTCGCCGCCATTGTGTACAGCCTCCACCGTCGTCACAAAGGCCTGGAGGTGGGCTGGCACCCCCCTTTGGCTGCTTTGTCACCGAGGCTCTGTCACACTCCGTCGGGGTCTTGGCGGCCCCCTGACCGCACGGGAGGTGCCCGCGGGAACAGTAGCAGCGTCCATTCAGCGCCGCGGTACCTCCGCCCGACACCGCCGCCACACGCGCATGGGCCCTCTCTGGGGCTCACGGTTGTCGTCACCAGGCTCCGTTGTTTCCCGGGCATGCTCTCCCCTCGAGGGTGGTCTCCAGACTTTCACGCGCCACACATTGATCATGCGGGGCGCCCGCCAGCCAGCCTTTCCCTTTCACCAGCACCGTCTCGCCCGACAGCTGACGAAGCACAGTGTGGGGTCCCACCCAGGGCAAGGCAAGTTTTCCCACCTGCCCCGGACGAACCTGCGGAGAGTACACCCACACACGCTGGCCGCTCCAGAACACCGCGGTCTCACTCCTCGGTCGCACTGCCGCCGCTTGTCTGGTGTGGGCCCCCTCGCTGGCTTCATAGGCCCCACCACGGGCCTGGTGCAGGGTCTCTAGGTGCTGGGCAAGCACCTTTTCCGTCTCCAGCGGCTGGGGCAGGGCTACCCCAGAGAGCACGTCCGCCAGCAGGTGCGCCTCCTGCCCGTACATCAGGAAGGACGGGGTCTGGTGAGTTGAGGAGTGTGTAGATGTGCTGTAGGCGAACAACACGTATTGTAGATGCGCGTCCCAGTCCCTCTGGTGCTGGACCCCCAGACACCGCAACTTTCCTGCGAGGGTCTGGTTCAGCCGCTCCACCATGCCGTTCACCTGCGGGTGAAAGGCCAGGGTCCTCACTCGCTGAATTCTGAATTGCCAGCTTTTGACAGAGGCCGTCGAAAACATCAGCCTTGAACTCTCTCTCTTGGTCAGTAATGATGTGTTCAGGGACCCCGTGACATAACACGTACCCTTCCAGGAAGGCTTGCACAACCGTGGCGGCCGTCTTGTCCGGGAAATCCACTGCTATCGGGTATCGGGTGAAGTAATCCACGGCAACCATGATGTACCGGTTGTCTCAGTGGGTTGTGGGGAGAGGTCCCTGGAGGTCGATACCCACCAGCTGGTTGACCCGGCTAGCTCGTAGTGGCTGCAGCGGGACAGTGCAGTGTGACAGACCCCTCACGGCCTGCTGGCACCACTGGCAGCCCTTCACCCAGGTGGCCGCATCATGTTTCAGACCGGGCCAGGGGTACCTGCGCTGTAGTGTCATGTTTGTACAGTGTTCGCCCCCGTGCCCCCCCAGGGGATGGTCTTGAATGGGGTGCAACAGCTGCGGATGGGTGGTAGCCGGGACACATACCCTCCCGGCCTCCCCGTCAGGCCCCCGCTCCGGAACCACTCCTTCCCAGAGTCCCAGCTTGGGGTAGAGGCTCGCCCACGGGCCCTTGATGGCTGCTTGGCCCTGGGCAAGGGCATCCCTCACTTCTACTAGTTCAGGATCATGCCCTTGGGCACTCTGCAGGTGCTCGTTGGATAGCCCCGGGAACTCGCAGCCCACCTCTTCCTGGAGTGGCTCAAACCGGGGTTCGTCGGCCTCGCCAAGGTGCTATATCGTTGCACGTGGGCCCGAGATTCCGGCAGCAGTGCTGTGAACGGGTAGATGGCACCGGCTCCCTGTGAAGCAGGGGCACAGCTGGTCCAGCGGGGTGTCCAGGCGGATCGCCGGCCGTCGGGAGAGGACGTCCACATTGGCGTGCGTCCGTCTGGACCGGTACTCAATCCACAGGTCATATTCCTGCAACTGGGCCAGCCACCAGGCCATCTGTCCCCTTGGCTCTCGGAAGTTGAGGAGGTACTGCAGGGCGTGGTGGTCGGTGCGGATGTGACACCCCCGGGCGTGCAGGTACGGCAGAACTATCTACAGGCGAAGACAACGGCGAATAGTTCCTGCTGAGTAACACAATAATTTTGTTCGGCCGCGCTCAGTGTCCGACTCGCGTACGCGACCACCCGCTCGTTGTCTCCCTCGCCCTGCGACAGCAACGCCCCTAGTCCACATCCGCTGGCATCAGTGTCCAGAGTAAACTCCCTGGCGAAGTCCGGGGATGCCAGTATGGGGGTGTGCACCAAGCGGTCCTTCAGGCCCCAGAATGCATCCTCGCAGCCTTGGGCCCACTCGAATTTCACTTGGTGGATGTGAGCAGGGTGAGGGGGTGAACGAGGGTGATGAAATTTGGTACGAAGTGACGGTAGTACGTGGCGAGGCCGAGGAAGGAGCGCACCTTGGTCGATGCACGTAGCCGCAGCTACTCGATGACGGCCCGAATTTTATCCAGGTCCATGCGCACTCTCATCCCCACTCACCCTGTGTTCCAGGTATGCCACCTCATGCTGGACGAGGTAGGATTTGCAGGGCTTCAGCTTGAGGTTCGCCCCCCTCAGCCACTGGAACACCTCCCAGAGCCGTCCCAGGTGCTCCTCCATCGTCCTGCCGAACACAATGATGTCGTCGAGATAGATGGGGCATTTCTTCCACTGCAGCTCCCACATCACGTGTTCCATAAGTCACTGGAACGTAGCTGGCGCATTGAAGAGCCCAAACGGCATTACCCGGAACTCGAACAATCCCAGTGGGGTGGTGAACACCATTTTCGGCCGGTCCTCCTCGGCCACCCTAACCTGCCAGTAACCGGAGGCCATGTCTTGCATTAAGAAGCTCCGGGCCCCGCTCAGCCCGTCCAGCATTTTGTCGATGCGGGGTGTGGGGAAGGCATCGCCCATGGTCATGGCATTTAATCGGCGGTAGTCCATGCAGAAGCGGGTAGACCCATCTTTCTTTATCACCAGGACTACCGGGGCCGCCCAGGGACTCGAGGACGGCTGGATGATCCCATCGCGCAACATTTCATGCACCGCCTCATCGACCCTTGCTCGCTCAGGGGCGCTCAAGCGGTACGCCGGTACTCTTACCGGCCGGGCATCTCTGGTGTTGATGTGGTGTTGTGCCTAGTCGGTTCTTCCCTTCATCCGCGTCATGCCAGCTATGTCCGAGTAGGGGCGCAGCAGTTTTTGTAGCTGCACTACCTCATCCCTTGACAGGCCCTTCCAGTCTACTCTCACCTCATCGAGGAGTGGGGGATCCGGCTCCCGGACGACCGGCCCCACTTGCCAAGACAGGTCGCGCTCGTCCTCCAAAGCCTCTTCCGCCACCCTGGCCAACAGGGTGTATTATTGTACACAGTTCCCGGATCAGTGTGGGCTCATAGCGGGTGTACCTCGGTGACCTCCATCCCAGCTCGAAGCCACACCGGGGTGTTGTGGGGGTTTAACACCTGGAGCATTAGACTTCACTCAGCAGTCACCATGGTCATCGTGCCCATGAGCCCGTGGCAGCAAGCGAGATCCGGGTGGAGCGTCAACAGGACCTCCCCGCTGAGTGTGGCCCCCTTACGGCTGCGGGTGGTGATGTGCAGCACAACCTCGGCGTTGGGGCCCACAAGTGCCCGACCGCCCACGAAGCCGGCACTCGGCCTCACTACATCTGGCACTGTACCCCATGACCCCGGAACCGACGTCACACTTGGCACTTCTGGGGCTGACATCACGTCTGCACTTCCGGGAGCTGATGTCACACTCGTACCTCCTGGGTTTGATGCCATGGCCACGCCCACAGGAACGACGTCACATTTACTGCTCCTTGCCTTGACGTTGTCCCCATCGCCCTGCCCGAGACACTCCCAGTTGGCCCGGTCACTCTCTCCCAGCCCCAAAACCGGACCTCCTCTCGGGATGCTTCCACCTGGGCGCACCTCCTCGGGACACTAATGGTCAAATCGAATGCTTCAAGCACCCCCGTCCCTAGGATGACAGTCTCCTGGCCACATATACATCCAGGTGGCCCCTCGACGTCCCTATCCATATATCCAGCGAGAGCCGACTTATGGTCTGTAGTTCACCACCGCTGGCTTGAGTCAAGGTCCCAGTCCAATGACCGCAGTCACTGGGGATCGACCCCCGCATACTGGCACATCTCGTGGCTCACCACTGACACTGTGGCCCCCGTGTCCAGCAGTATGCACGTGGAGTGCCCCTCCACCCATTTTGGGACCACCACCATCGGCCCCAATGGTGTGCCGTCTGTGCCCAGTGCTGGGACGAACCCCCCACCCTCGGGATCTCACCACTAGCCCTGGTATCCCCGTCTACCAGGGCCCGTTATCGTTTAACTCTTCCCGAGGTGAGGATGAGGCCTTTCATGGACAGTTCCGTTGTAAGTATCCCCTTTGTTAGCACTGAAAGCTTATAGATCCCCCCCGGGCATGGGACATCAGATCTGGGTCGACCTGGGCGCTCCGCTGGATCCTGCCGATAGACGGCCTTCCGTGGCCCATGGTTGCCGCACCGGGGACCCTCCTCCGGACCCCATCTTTAGCAAGTTGAGCTGCCACTTCATTGTCGTGAGCACTTCGCTCAGGCTTGTTGAACTCACTCCGTAGTCCCGCTTCTACAGCGCGGCTGTGTCTGCTCTCTCCTCCGCCGGGTCCTCGCAGGTCAGCAGCGCCCCCGGGCGCCGGCGGGTCCGACCGCATGCCGCGTTGTCACACGCCAAGGCCCTGGTCACAATTTGTGCGCGGGACAGCTCTGAATGGTCGACGTCTTCTTGCTACCACTCTCTCCTCCGCAAGTATCAGAGCAATTCTATTGTGACCAGGCTCTGTGATAACTGGTATCGCTCCCCCGGGTAGGCCCACTCGACGAGCTCCGTCAGGCTCTCTGTGAAATCGCGCAGGGGCTCGTCTGGCCGTCTGCGCTCCGACTGTGCCGTCGCCGGGACGATTCAGTCAATTCGTTCCTCGACCGCCTGATTGAGAAGGGCCCAGCTGTCCCTGGTCCCGGCCTCCAGAGTGCCCAGGAAGTGCGCCGCGTGCCCCCGCAACTGAAGGTGAACCCGTATCGTGGTCTCCCTGTTTGATGAACCTCCGAGGCGCCACGCGCTGTCCACATGCTGACGGAAGTCCTCCCACGATTCTACAGCGCGGCCCTCAAACGTCAGCGCGATCCTTGTCTCCCCTCCTCCGGCATGGGGACGAATTCCAACTTCGGACACCAAATTGTGCTGGATCGCGAGAATCCCCCGAGTCGATTGCGTCGGCTCCTCCCGTGCTCCCGACGTTCGCGCTGACGTAGACGACTGGGCCGCCGTGGGGTATTCATGACGCATAACATAGAACAACTGGCCGGGGACGAGGCTCCCGTGGCGCACTCTCGCGTTCAGCACACCACCAGTCGGAGACTCCATCGTAAGCGGACCGGTTTTTGTTAATTAACACTCGCACAAAAGGCCACGTGGCAACTCAGGGAATTAACGCACAAACGAACAGGCAACACTGCCAGGTCAACGCTAGACCCACAACTAACTCGAGCTCTCACGCCACGTACTTCAAAACCAATTGTCCGCCTCCACGCCTGGCACGTGCATGGTTGACCACCATATATCCATAAATTAATTCATTATAAATTACCACTTAATCCCGTACAGGTTCGCCGGGGGGGGGGGTAGAGCCTATCCTGACCGATAGAGGTCGCCAGGCAAGGGGAATACCTAGGATGTAACGGCAGTGCATCGCAGGGAACATTGTTTGGGGCAATTTACTCAGCAGGCCAATTAACCTATGTAAGAGCGTGTCTTTGGACGGTGGGAGGAAACCGAAGAACCCAGCAAAATGCACGTGGGCCCAGGGAGAGAACACGCACACTCCACACAGAAAGGCGTCAAAGCAGGGGGAATCGAACCAGGGCCCTTCTTGCGGTGAGGTGACAGCATTACTTACTCGCCACCGTGCCACCCCATATCGTAAATATCAACAATACCTAGTCTCAGAACGCCTGAGGATGCTTCCAACATGGCAGGCGAAACATCGCGAAGGAGAGAGGGGAGAGCTCGACATGACTATCTCGAAAGAGCAGTTTTGGAAATTAATGTTGATGCATCGAGTTGTGACAAGCATACTTCAGTAGATCAACAATATCCTTGCTAAGGGTCCAGTGAGCCCCTATGAGAACCAGCATTTTCTGGTCACAAGATATCTCGACCACCCTGTACAGGGCAGCGGGGGGTCGGATCCTATCTCGGCAGACACAGGGCGCAAGACAAGGGTTATATCCCGGATGGGATACGGACAATTTATTCCGCAGGCCAACCTTTACTCAAATTAGTTAGCAGGTCAACAAACAGCATGTTAACCTAGGCAGTAGCAACGTGTCTTTAGATTGTGGGGAGAGTTTGGAAAACGCATGCGAACTCCACACAGAAAGTCACCCGAGTGGGGCATCGAACCCGGCGATTTCCTGCTGCGAAGCAGAAGCGCTAATCATTAGGCCGGATGCAGGATCCAACCCACCAGAATGACTTGATTAAACCACGCAGGTGCGTGAGCAGGTGTGTGTGTGCGCGCGTATTTGCCTTTGGCCTCAGGCGCGATAACAGAGGCAAATATTTAAACGTGGTGCCTCACCAAGGGCTACTCGATGTTAGGAATAACGAGCTGGTGTTGCTCAACACCAGAGGGAGTGGTGCTGAGTGTCGGACTTAATAGGTGCTACTCGCGAACAGTGCTACACTGTTAAAAAGACGATATGGGGAGCCTTGTATTGTGCGAGTGTGTGATTTATATTTTTATGCCAAAATCAGTGATGATTATTCTGATCAGCACTAGGGAGAGAAAGGTGGCCGGGCGTGGTGCTGGACAGGGGACTGCTCGTGTGCCGTCTCGGCCTTCATAGGTGCTCGCTAACAGCACTTGACCCCACAGTCTGTTAGGCTACACGAGGCGTCTTTGTCTTGGCCAATACATCGGTGCACAGCACGTGCCCGACTCCCCCTCCTCATAACCTGTCATGGTAATGTGGAATGTCTCACACATTGGCTCAGAGATGTCGTGAGAATAATAATTGGAATTCCTCTTCATCAAAGGATCTCAAGGCAGTGTGCAGATTTACAATAAAAATAATCAGGTAGATAAAATAGAAAACTAAAATGAAATGAACCCCAGAGAGGACATTTACTCCTAAAAAAACATTTAATGGAGAAAGCGTTTGTGTGTATCGGGTTCGAATTGTAGATAAGCATAAATTGTATGTTTACAACACCATTGATATTTTGTCATTATCAACGTCACAACTCACTGCTTAAATATTACTCTGTCACAACTTTAAATTCCCACTTTTGCGTTGCAGCACCATTAACCCTCGTAAGTACTCTTCCGCCTATAGCCTGACGTCCGAAAAAGGTGCTAAACGCTTGAAACAAGATTGTCCGTAAGGCAGGTACTCTGCTAATTGCTATAAAAACAATTAGTGTTTCTCAGAGCTGAGGACGGGTGAATGAGATAATTCAACCCGGAATGATGAATGTGACTAAACCACTGATGACCACCTGTGCTGGCAGACATCCTCCACCCCCCCCCC
>JAZEWT010000015.1:9048614-9059828 GCA_036362905.1 Mordacia mordax | reverse complement strand
CCGCCTCTTTCACCCACCCCATCCCCCACCCCCGCTCCTCCACCCACGCCAACCCCGCCCCCTCCCTCCAGGCCAGAGTATAAATACTGAACGGATCGCGGAATTTGTGGATCAAGCGGCGCATTTCCCTGTTCACCAAGTTCTGAAGCAGCGCGTGTAACGACTACGAGATTCAGGTCGGTCTAGTAAACGGGTGTGGGGGTGCTTGAGGCGAGAGTAAGCTGGCGCGGTAAGAAAGTGGTCGACGCTTTCGCTACGGTAGCATTGGGAATTGAGGGGAAGGGCTGGGTTGTGATTCCACAGTAGCGGTAGGACTGCGTCCTCCTGGGTAAGGGGGATTGCGGTGGTGTCGGTGGGTTTTTCGGAGAGAAATCTGCAGTTTGGGTTGGCTTTGCCCTCCTGCTCATGAGCAGTGTCCGTAGCAATGCGGAACTCCTCCTCTTCCTCCTAGATGGAGGCTTCCAACACCTCCGCACCAACACAGTTTACTAGCCTCACCTTTGACTTTTCTGCTGTTGCAACCCATAATTAATTGCAATAACCAATGTGCTAACACTTTTGTTCTTTCACTTTAAACTAACATTAGTATTGGTAAAATGTGTAGCTGCACTTTGCTCGCTTGTCAATGTAATGTGTTTTTGGATTACCTCGGCTCTCCTTGCTCCTATTGGGGCTTCTCCAAGCGCTCGCAACCGCTTTGTTACCGATGGCCCTGCTCCCAGCACCCCGGTGGTATTGGGTTGGGCCGACGTTCCGGAAAACGCGGCTTCGGTGGAGTTCTTTGTTCTGTCGCGGAGCAATGTTGGGTGGCGCGGTGGCTGGTGCCGCGGTACAATTGCAGGTATTAGCCCAGTGGCCACTCCCTAAACCGCACACTCGTTGTGTTGGACTCTGTCCTTTAGAACTACCCACGTCGAGCATTCCTCTTTTTCGCGAGGTTTTGCCACTTCATTGTCAAATGGTCAAGCTTTGGCGTTCATCCAGCAGTGGCGCAACATGGCTATGATTTATTATACTGTGGTGATGAGCTGAGAAGTGCGTGGGCGTGGCGCTCATTGACCAACGAAACCCAATATCGTGTTACCGCTTTAGCGACCACCGGGATGTGGTAACGCATGGGCTGATTGTGGAGCTGGAGATCGTAGGTTGACGGCTTTCAGCTGAGCACCTGGCTTCAGAAGTGTTTTTTTTTTTAACTCTAAACACCCTCCCCTCCATTGGTCGGGTCGGCGAGTAGGAACCATGTGCGCTGCGTACATCCCCACGGATCTGGAGCTCTGCATTGCTTCCATGTTGGGCGTCTTCCAGAAGTACGCGGGAACCGACGGCGACTCATCCCGCCTCTCCAACTCCGAGCTCAAAACGCTGCTGAACGTCGAGCTGCCCGGGTACCTGCAGGTGGGTGGACTCCGCCGTTTCTAGCCGTCTCTCATCGAGCTTTAGGTCCAGCACGGCACCTGTGTCTGTTCTGTGACCTTGTACACATGGCTTTGCGCGACAGCCAGACGTGGATATGTCCCGTGACCTTGTATGCTTGCCGTAATGGGCTTGGCACAAGCGCTGTGACGTCACCAATACGTTGACACACATGGCATGGTCAGCGCTACGCCTGGCCGCCTCTGCCTCCTTGGTGACGCTATTTACACTGCCTCGGATGCTCAGTCGGCCCAGGATTAATTACGCTAATAGATGTTTATTACAAAGTACCCAGTGAGCGTACAGGAATCTCGCATCTCGAACTTGCAATAACAGACGTCTGAAATGACAACGTGACAACGCACAAAATGAACGCGCTGCCAACTCTACGACCACAATCTCTGCAGAAATGAAACCGCAAATCATCGCAAGAGAAATCGGTCATACTTAAAATTGCATAATTCGCAACACCAACTTGTACAAAGCTGAAACCTCAAACCCCCAGGTAATGGTCGGTTGCACTGGTTGTAAAGTGGGAATCTAACTTCGCTCTTAGGGTTCCTCGCGCTGCGTGCTAATCGTTGCGCCACCGCTCCTCAAGCTTGCGATGCGGTCACGTAGTCCTTGGTTAACGATTAATCGAGGATTTTTTTTGCCAAGTCTGGGTGCGCTTGATGGCTGCGAATTCTGGGGAGTGGGTTGTTCACGCGCGCCCCCACCGACCAAAGTTATAATTAACGTGGAAAGAACGAGCAGTCGGTGGGGAGTCCGATTTTACGAATGTTTAGCGACCAAAGCTGACTTTGACCAAAAAATGAAACTCGTACAATAATGAAAGGTTGTAATCGTTTAAAAACTGTAGCCTTGGTCAGGATACCAGGAAATGTCACCAAGCAAACTCTCCATTTCAACTTAAACAAGACGTGTTTACCCTTGGGCCGTAGAACGAGATTAAAAAAAAATGATCTTGGGCCCTCCCTAGGTCCATTCTGCCTCAAATGAGCACTTGGAGCAGCGTCAACACTGCCACTAGCTTGATAAAGCCGGGCGTGATGCTTGCAACCCACCCCTTCGTGTGCCGTGCTCACTAACGGCGCTTGACCCTACAGTCGGTCAAGGCTCTACTGGGGGAGGGGGTATTTGTCTTTGCAGTGGTTGGCGTCCTGCGTTTTGAATCCCGTCCGTGGCTGATGTAGGCGCGGTGGGTTTTTTCCACTGCATTGGTTATCAGGCTGCGGAGTAGTTGCGAGGGTGGCGCCCGGGGTGCCGCCGTTGTCTCCCCAGTGCCGACGCTCAGACCAACGCGCTAGATAAAGATCTCCTCGTGTAGCCTCACTTAGACCTCGGGGTGAAACGTTTCTCGTGATCAACGCTTATAAGCCCTGCACGGTGCACCACTGTGGGCGGCCAGCAGAATTTCTGGTCGCCTTAGTATCCGTTGCGGTCACGTTTTCGAGTCGAAAGAGCAGGTAGGTACTCGTGTGGAGGCGTCGACGAAGGGGAGGCCCAGAAGAGATTTGCAATAATTGTTCCGACGTGTTGGCAGATATCGCTTAACTGCAGTAGCCAAAATTTATACTGAGCGTTAACCGCTACCCCCAGCACTCCTCAAGTAACCGGTGACGTCAGTGCTACTTGTGCCAGCCCACGTGCACATAGAGGCCCCCTCACAGGCAGGAGGTCAGATCCAGGTGCAATGGGTCTCCTGCCCCAATGACGCGCACACGTGGTGCATCTGCCACACTGTACCAACTCCAAGTACACCCTCAAGCCTCGTTGTACAAACTGGTGTTACATTGGTGCAATATTGCGAGTTAATATTTACTTGCATCATTTTTTTGCTAGCGTTTAATTAATGCACGCCGTTGTGCTATCGCTAACATTTCGTGCATTCTTACCTTGCTCAGCTGAGACATTTGTCAGCACGAATTCCTCTCTGCGCTTCTCACAGAATGCGAAGGATTCGTCTGAGGTCGAGAAGCTGATGCAGCAGCTGGACGACGATGGCGACGGGCAGGTGGACTTCAAGGAGTTCATTGTCTTCATTGCCGCCCTCACTGCGGCCTGCTATGACGCCATCGCGCAGCAGACGGCGAAGACCAAGAAGTGATGTTGACCCAAATGCGAGGAGTAGCGGGCTCGGGAGGGGGCTTCAGATCACTGAAGCAGTGCTGGGTGTTGGTGTGTTTTTTTAGGCTTGGTTTTTGGGGATGGCATTGGACAATGTACCTAGTGTGGCACAGCTGCCAGAGTGACATTACCACGTCATGGGGGACTGGCGGTGGCTGTGCTGGTCAAGCTGATTGGTCTGTGGGAAGGACATAGCTATGATTTCTATCGAGATGAAGGTGGCAGCTTTGGGGTTTTCTGCCCTGCAAGCCATTGTTACACTCCACCGCTCATCGTTAATCCACTGTTGCATCCCCAATGCTAACTAGATGTGCTCACCCTGGGCTTTCACGGTCGTGGTCTTGGCACCATTCTGTGCCATCATAAGCAGGTGATTCTGCTGGCGTTTGCTTGATAACATGTCTCTAAAGGCAATAAAAACGTGCTTTGCACGCTCATTCGCAAGTTTCCATTGGTGATTCGTGCTGTTTTCTGTGCCGCAAAAACAAGGGCTTGCAGGTCCCTGGTGGATGGTCATTGTTACAGCAGGAGACTGAACTGGCAAGCTCTGGATGTGGGATTTCTGAGAAGGAGCCTCAGTAGAAAGTAACTTACATTTTCCAACCCTCCCCACTGAGGTGCGTATCGGCACACGGGTGGCCCTCACTAGGCAGGTAGAACTTGCGGCGCGGATAAGTGCCAGACAGCGGGGTCTCGCCATGTCACGACGGGACCCCTTCCCCTCGGGCCGAGTATCCCTCCCCAGATCCAGGGGGCCTGAGCAGTGGGAGGCAGCAGTGGATGATCAGACCCCCTTCCCTCCTTCCCCCGCCTACTAACCCACTCATCCTGGATGGTGATGGCAATAGTGGAGGAGGGGCTGGGGGCAGCGACTCCTACGGATGTTTGCAAAATAAAAATTGTACACTCGCTCAGCTCACGAGCTATGCGTGTCATATTTAGGGCCAAAGAGTAACTGGTTACATTGAACCACACCACGTGACATCACTGATTATTCCATTTAAACAGCTTCACCACCCAAGACGGCACATGAAAGTCATCTCCTCAAGCCGCCCCGCACACACAAGGCCAGTACTTCACGTTCTTATGGGGTAAATGTAATGAATGTGTGGTTAACGACACGATTGTTGGTAACTATTTGAGACGCATTTTCGGACTGATTTGAGACCCGATCCTTCTTAATAGTGTGCCTGCCTCTACTATTGTTAGTTACAGTCGCTGGCTCGCAGATGCTATTGTCCCGTGAATCGCTGAATCACTAGCCCGGGTCGCGCGTGGAATTGGCATAGGTGTGTGTGTGTTTTAAGAGTAGAATTGATAAACTCGTTAAGTATGCGTAGAGAGACTTTTCAGGAATGCGCAGCTCTCTGGGCTCGAGGTCAATTGGCCTGCTGAGAATCACACCAGGGGAGGTGCCCTGTGATGTGTTGGGGTCGCATCCGCGGTGTGGCCTTTGCTTGTGCCCCTTGTCTCCAGAGTTGGGCTCTGGCCCTTGTTCGATATGATCACCTACACATGCGCGGCTCTAAAGAGCTTGATTACTACATTATTTCCTTGCAACCCCAATCTTCTGGCCATTTGCCGTGAGCTAATGATTAACCTGCCTGGAATTGATTTCGCTACCCCATCCACGTATTAAGCCCTAAATATTGGCTACTGAGGAAACAACAAGTTGGACTGTTTGCAGCTCGACGTTGATAAAAATACTGCTGGTTAGTGCTCCTCTTCTAGCACGCACATTGCCTGCAACTTAAAGCTACTCTGCCCTGCTCAATGTGTGCTCTTCGAACACCGAAAATCCCCACTCATTGCTGAGCTGATCTCGGACAACAGTCTGGACCTAATCTACCTAACAGAGACCTGGCATCATCAAGATGTTTTTCCTCACGTTGACTCAGGCCCTACCGCGAGACTTTGTATTCTATTAGACGGCTTGTTACAATGGCCGTGGTGGCGGCCTAACAGTTCTCCACCATGTGTCTGCTGACATCAGACTTATTCCATCGCCAACCTTCAATTCATTCGAGCATATGTATCAGAATTGGAGGTCAGCTCAACTTGTGGAGTTGGTGTTGCTCGACCGCCCACCTGGTGCCTTCAATTATTTTGTCAATAAACTCTCGGAGCTGCTTTCTAAGATGTGCTCCACTTCTGAAAGGATCCTGATTCTTGGCGATTTCAAGATCCGTGTTGACTCTCTAAAGATCCCTCTTGCAAGGGATCTCATGGCCACTCTGACCTCACTTGGCTTCACTCAACATGTGATCTGCCACTCAGAGATGCAGCCAAACTCTCGACTGGTTTACTCATGGGGCATATTGGTAACCAACCTGTCAGTCACTGATCCTGGTCTGTCTGATTACTCTGTATTGTTTGATCTCAAAGTACTACCTGTTATTTCCATCTCCAAGTGCCATATCCAACTTCGTAACCTTAACGACCTCACTCCAGACATATTCACTGCAGCAATCAATAGTAATTCACTCTCCGCCTCGACTCACTCTGCTATCAAGTATATGGGATGATTTGGCCCCATTAAAATCACATTATGTCTCGGGCAGAAAAACATCCCCCTGGTATACTGCTGAACTCTGGGATCTCAAAGCGAATGCACGCAGGGCTGAACGGAGAAAATCTGGCCTCAGTTCATGGTTAAATCTTAAAGGAAGAGCTCATCCGCTATTGGAAAGCACTTGACTGTGCTCGTACCAGCCATATTTCCAGCATTCTGGCTGATACCTGCGACAAGCCCAACATTCTTTTCTCAACTATTAATCAGCTTCTTCATCCGACCAGTCACTCACCCTTACCTCCCTTCAGTAATAAAGATCAGGCTCATCAATTAGTTCAGAATTTTCTCAGAATAAACTGAAGCCCATCGTATCTCTACCCAGCCTCAATCACCAACCAATACCTCAATAAATGTTCCTCCACCTTCCTTGACCTCAAAACTCCTGGAATTTTCTGAATTAACGGAATTCGAGGAGTCTCTTTTTTTTAGTTACCAGATCTCGGCCCACAAACTGCTCCCGGGATTCTTTCCCGTTCAAGGTCATCAGGGCAAATTTCAAATTCCTTGCCACGTTCGTCACTCATCTGTTTAATGTTTCACTTCGCTAACGTATCGTTCACCCTCTATTTAAATGTACCGCAGTTATCCCCCTGCTTAAGAAACCTGGCCTCGATTGTAACATTCCTGATAATTATCGGTCTTTGAACGTGCTCTAGCCGCACAACTAAAGAAACATATTCTGAACAATGACCTCCTCGATCCCTTCCAGTCTGGGTTCAGATTCGGCCATAGTACTGAAACTGCTCTGGAAATAGTATTTGATGACCTACTCGTCGCTGCTGATGAAGGTTTGCCAAGTATTCTTGTCCTGGACCTAAGCGCTGCCTTTGATACCGTTGACCATCAGATCTTACTTGAGCAACTGGAGGGTATACGGGTCTCTGGCAGTGCCCTGCATTAGTTGAGCTCCTTACCTATCCAACCAGAAGCAGTTTGTCAGCCTCAGACGACAAACCTCAAAGATCCATCCTGTTTTATCTGGAGTTCCTCGGGGTTTTGTTCTCGGCCCACTCCTCTTCAGTATCAACGTACAACCTCTTGGCCATATGCTGTGCACCCTCAATCTCAACTACCATTGCTATGCCAATGACATCCAAATCTATATCCACGCAAAGTCATCCATGAATGTGTCTGGTCTTTGCATGTCATCCTGTAAACTGTGAACGCCTAGCTCAATTAATAAAAATTAAAAACTAAATGGCGACAAACAGAAGCTTTGCTTGTCAGAACCCCGTACCAATTGTCCAAGGCTGAACCTATCCAACTGATGCTTGATGACCAGACCATTTAAGTTGCTAAGGCAGTCCAGAGTCTAGATGCAACTCTTGAATCCACACTCACCTTCGAGACACACATCAGCAAGGTAACGAAGGTAGCCTATTTCCATCTCAGAAATATAGCCAGACTGCGCAGCATTCTGTCACCCGCTGATGCTGAGAAGCTAATACACAATGCTCCCTGGCACCCCTGCATACCTTCTCAATCGTCTCCAACGTGTGCAGAATGTGGCTGCTCGAGTCCTCACTCGCACACCCATCCACGATCACATATCCCAAGTACTGATGTCTCTCCACTCATTACCTGTTAAATACAGGATTGAATTCAAGATCCTCCATACCACCAACAAGGCTCTCACTGGCGTTGCTCCAACATACATCCGTGACCTACTCCGATTCTCCAATACGGGCTTGCTGCATGTGCCCAGGTCGCACCTCCATTTGATGGGTGACAGAGCCTTCTCGCGTACCTGCTCTCGGACTATGGAATGCCCTTCTACTGGAGATTCGTTCAGCTGGGTCCTTGGGCATCTTCAAATCTTGTCTCAAAACTCACTTGTTCTGTAAGGCATTCAAGTCCTCCAGCTAGGACTGTTGATGCGGCTCAGTGTTGTCGTGCCGGGATGATGGCTCTCTTTCGACCTGCGCCTGTTCGGGAACATTTATTTCTTCCTTGTTTGTTTAAAAGTTTATGGCTTATTTTACGTCCTATAATTTATTGCTGTTTGTCTTTCAGTTCAACTGTCCTGATGTTGTAATGATGTAGGTTTTCACGGCTCGATACATAATGATTGTTTCGAAAAACTGCTTTCTCAGACGCCTGAGGATGCCTCTAATGTGTGAGGCGAAACGTCGTGAGGAGAGGAGAGGAAGCGAACGACGCGGCTGTCCTGATGTTGTTGACATGCCGTTCTCTCCACAGCTCGATTTGTAAAAAAAAACCTCCAATAAAAGCGTCATTGTTACTGATTTGTCGTTCTTATCCCGTTGTTGATGTGCCGTTTTCTCCGCAGCTCTGTCCAGCGCTTTGTGACCCTCGGGTGAAGAGCGTTCTGTAAATGCAATAATTATTATGTCTGCTCGGGGTAATTAATTGGTTTTTTTTTACTGCTGCCGCTAACGCTCGTTCCCCAGGTGAAGCTCGCTATTGTGGGGGTGGGTCCACGGCGCTGAAGCCCACGTGATGTGGCCAGGGTCTGATACGACTGCTGTATTGTCTTTGAGGGTAATCGCAGTGTGCTCTTACAATGTCCTCGCAGGGAAGCGTGCTGTTACGGTACCCTGCTGCTCTGACGGCTGACAGCATCGCCAGCTCACCCTGATCATTCCTTATCACGCACGCGTGCGCCGCCCTGGTATAGACTGTATCACTGTATTTACTTGCCAGAGTCTCACGTTCAGGGCGGCACGGTGGCCCAGTGGGTAGTGCTGTCGCCTCACAGCAAGAAGGTCCCGGGTTCGAATCTCGGCTCGGGTGCCTTTCTGTGTGGAGTTTGCATGTTCTGCCCGTGTCCGCGTGGGTTTTCGCTGGGCACTCCGGTTTCCTCCCACAGTCCAAAAACATGCTGCTGCATAGGTTAATTGGCTTGCAGACTAATTTGCCCACAGTGCCCGGTGATGGACTGGCGCCCCATCGTGGGTCTATCCCTGCCTTGCGCCCTATGTCTGCCGGGATAGGCTCCGGTTCACCGCTACCCTGTACAGGACTAAGCGGTTTCTGACAATGAGATGATGAGTCTCACGTTCGCCCCATCACCACGCGCGCTGTCACGCGGCTGTGCAGTGAATGATCGCTACTCACGGCGTTCACTCGCGCCTCCTCTGATCACGCCAGGGATTATCAATCAATGGCGTTATGATAGACAACATACTGTTGGTTTGAGTCGTGTAGTCGGCTTTCTCTCTCACCGCTGTCCAACATCACATGGGCAGTCTCATATTTGAAATTCTAGCAGGGGTTTTAGCCCAACCCCTCCGTCCCCCTTTACCAGGTTCAAGAAATATTATCCGCTCGCTATGAGTTAATTGTTCAACTGCGTGTGACGTGTTGAACCGACTGTCGAGTTTTCATGATTATATTTTTTTCTGAATCGCTCCCGCGATGCTAAGTATGTGTGATGATTAACGCGCTTTGTCCTCGTGTAAGAAACCGTTAGCGCGATGCCGGCGTGCGTGCGCTCGTTCTTCCACGACGCGTGCAAGTGCTGCCCCCTGGTGTTGGCTCCACTCGCCCTCCACATCAAGCCTCATCATCGGGTCGTCGATCACGACGGCTCAGTTATGTGTCATTCCTCATCTCATCTCATTATCTGAAACCGCTTAATCCTATATAGGGTCACGGTGAGCCGGAGCCTATCCCGGAAACACAGGGCGTAAGGCAGGAATACACCCGACGACGGGACGCCAGTCCATCGCCGGGCATTGCGGGACAATTTTAGTCTGCGAGCCAATCAACCTATCCAGGAGCATGCTTTTGGACTGTGAGAGGAAACCGGAGTACCCGGCGAAAACCCACGCGGACACGGGGAGAGCATGCAAACTCCACACAGAAAGGCACCCGAGCCGAAAGATTCGAACCCGGGACCTTCTTGCTATGAGGCGTCAGCGCTAACCACTGGGCCACCGTGCCGCCCTTCCTAATAACCCTAACTTACCATTCCCATATTACACCACGAACATTAATTAAAATTCTCAAGAAAATGTGTCTACATTTCTTCACACCCATTCATCTTTATTGCTTACACCTACATTTTCTATTTCCCCACGTTGCACTCACTGATATGCATAATTTCAGATTAACACAATTCATATCGTCCCATTCATTCATTGCCTAAAATATATATTTTTCACGTAACAAATGCGCTTGTGTTCGGCCAATATTAGTGCGGACAGATATAGAACACACACATTGGCTAGTTTCAGCAAGCTTGAGGTCACATCATGGAGCATGGGTAATGGTGATAAACCCCGTGAGAGTCATGATTGGTATTTGCATAATTAACTCAAGTCAGCACGCAGCTCTTCTTGCCGAAGACTAAGCACACCTTCCCTATCAGGAGACTCTGAATCTCAAGGGTGGATTTGTTGTTTAGTATCTAATTGAGCGCTCTCTACATTAAAACAGTTTAAATTATGGTATCAGAAGAACCCAGCTCTACACGCACAACACACCCGGCGACCAGGCCAGGATGTACCTCCAGAAAGGTGTCACACACATGAAAGATTGCTGTGCAGGAATTGTCTATTGGTTAAATAATTTTTTGCCTGATTAATATATTTTTATAGTAAGTTTCGTAAATTACACCTTTTTTGCCTTTTTACTAATTTTCTTAGTTTTATTTAAGTTTGATATCCGACTTCATACTCCTGAACATATATTCATCTGAGAATATCTCAAAACCAGCAACTGTATCGATTAAGCTCCAGTTTTATTGATGGAGGTTTTCACGGCGTCATGCATGATGATGATGATTGCTTTCAAAACTGCTATTTTGGGATAGCTACGTCGATCGCTCCTCCTCTCTCCGTCGCGACGCTGCGCCTCTCCATTTGTCTGGTTCAGGTCACGCAAAAAAGAGTGTCGTTTAACCCTCCACCACCCGACACGGCCAATTAGTAAGGCTTGTCACGTGAACAGAACGTGCCAATTCCTTCACTATCTCAGCACACCGGTGCATGGGAGAGCGAACCCACAGTATTTATAATGAGATACACGATGTTTCGCTGATACTTGTAGCGAGCATCATCAGGCACCCGCGCCAATTCTGCGCGAGCATCTCGGAAAACTCGTCCGCTTCTGGATCCCTTTATAAAGGGGGG
>JAZEWT010000015.1:9031554-9048602 GCA_036362905.1 Mordacia mordax | reverse complement strand
GGGGGTGGGGCAAAATATTACATAGGTGTTTACAAGACAGGTTAACTAGATTCAGTCCGGTCTTTCAAATTACGTGAGTTATTTGGACAAAGGGCCAACAATGTCAGATTACCCTCATCATGAAGTGTTATGCACGGGATTGTGTTTTGCGTTTAGGGTATATGAAGTTGGTTCGTTTATTGTTTGAGAATGCGTTTCCAAGCCGCACTTAGTGCGATTGACATTATTGTTATTTTTGTCAATTTCAATAGATTCTCGGATTAGTCTCGGCCAATAATGATTAGTTTTACATAAAATGTGGACGTTGTTAAAATCAATTGTGTGACCCTTTTAGCAAGCGTGTTCTGCGACCGCCGACAGCACACACCGGTGTGCTGAGATAGTGAAGGAATTGGCACGTTCTGTTCACGTCACAAGCCTTACTAATTGGCCGTGTCGGGTGGTGGAGGATTAAACGGCACGAACTTTTTGCTTTACCTGACCCAGAAGAATGGATTTCATGGGTAAGTCATGTTTGTGACTGTTAGTTGTATATGAAGTCATTCTCTTATACGCTGTCACTTCTTCTCAATCATGTCACTCCTATCGAGTGACAATGGAAGGGGGAGTCCATTTGAAAGGGTTCCATTGTCTTGTTTCCATATTGGAATTAATATGAACTTGATCCGGTGGCACCCCCGATTTACCAACTAATTTGATGATTGCTTCGAAAAGCTACCCTCTCGGGACAGCCGCGTCGATCGCTCCCTCTCCCTCCATTGTGTCATTTCGCCTCACACATTAGAGCCTCAGGTGCCTGAGGATGTCTGAGGATGCCTCAGCACCTGAGCCTTGCAAAGCCACACAGCTCTCCGAACCAGCAAGTGGAGGCTACGGTAAGTCTCTTTATCCTCGGGCGTGTGATGTTCCAAACGGTGGGAGTGGGCCTGCCGTTTTCTCTCGGCCAGCTTGAACGCCTCCTCCATCAGCCAAGGTTTCTGGGCAGGTTTAGACCGTGTACCCAGTGTAGCCATTCCAGCTGTTTAACTCACAGCCATTAACCCCACCCATTTTCCCTCGGCATCAGAAGGAGGCGAGAACGATGTC
Source organism: Mordacia mordax (assembly GCA_036362905.1). Lineage (NCBI taxonomy): Eukaryota > Metazoa > Chordata > Hyperoartia > Petromyzontiformes > Petromyzontidae > Mordacia > Mordacia mordax. Next base: position 9,047,516 of record JAZEWT010000015.1, on the reverse strand, counting down.
ATCCCCAGCTGCAAACGATGAGGAACTTCTCACAGCTTTCATCGGCTAGCCGAGACCAGACCACTGGGTTTTAATAGGGTCCTTGCTGGACGCCCACCACTACTGTGAAAGAATGGCAGGCGGAGCTTAGAGATAACAAGCCGATGGTCAGAGGTCAGATCAGCACCACGGCAGGTCTTAGTGTCAAGGACATGGGTCTGTATCCACTGCTCTGCCACTATGTAGTCCAGTAGATGTTATATTTTCTGGACCCGCCAACGTGTGCATTCTGCATACGTTGGAGATGATTGCTCAGCTAGGCAGGGATGCCAGGGAGTAGTGCATTGCAATATTTGATTCGTGAAAAGATTAAGAATGACTATTAGCGTCTCAATATCAGAGGGGGACAGGATGTTGTAGAGTCAAGCTATGTTTCTGAGATGAAAATAGGCTACCATCGTCACCTTTGATGTGTGTCTCGAAGCTGAGTGAGAAATCAAGAATCACTCCTAGACTCCGGACTTCCTTGGCAACTTCGATGGTCTGGTCGTCAAACATCAATTGGATCGATGCAGCCCTGGACATTTGGGGCGGAGTTCCGACCAGCAAAACTTCTGTTTTCTCGCCATTTAGTTTTAGGAAATTTGAATTAAGACAGGCCTTGACAGTTGACAGTGAGGACGACATGTAAAGACCAGACGCTATATGATGCATGGCTTTGCGTGGATATAGATTTGGATGTCATCGACATAGCAATGTTAGCTAAGATTGAGGCTGTTGCCTTCTTTTGATCTTCCGCCTGCACGCCCTTGCTTCTGGCTCTGCTGCACTGCTCCCGTTTTCTTCCCTCATGCTCTCTGCTCTCGCTCCATGGTGTTCGCGCGTGCGTCACTGCTGAGGTATGTGTCCTCAAGCTGTGAAGGCATGTCACACTCGTTAAGTTCATGCATTACGTGTAACGCTAGTATCCTCATTATCTCATCTCATCGCCAGAAACCGCTTAGTCCTGTACAGTGTCGCGGTGACCCGGAGTTCATCCCGGCAGACACAGGGCGCAAGGCATGGATATACCCATGATGGGACGCCAGTCCATCGCCGGGCACTGCGGGCAATTTAGTCTGCAAGCCAATTAGTCTATGCAGCAGCATGTTTTTTTGGACTGTGGAAGGTGTCAGGTTCAAAAAAACCTCGACACCTCGGATCTTTTATGTGACGTGATGGCCGACCTTCCACAGAGCTTACACCACGACTTTGCAACTGTATGGAGATGTTTATTTCAAAAGCAACAAGGAAAGCATAATACGAATATAATTCTCCAATATAAGTACGGAGCAACATAAGCTGTTAGCGGCTAAAAAAAAAACGTAACTGAGACTCTCCAGCAGCAGGCTTTGGGACTCACGTAAACACCCAAGTTTTCTCCCGATAGTCTGGCGTTCCCCAGTTAGCTGCCTGTCAGAGTTTTTCTTGGGCGCTCGCTCGTCAGTCACGTTCGCCACTCGAACGGCGCCTTTTATCCAGTTTATCTGTGGGATGTGCCTAACGAAAAAAACCTCAACTCAGCATTTTTGTCATGTCCTTATATGGTTGGGTTCCGCTTTGCAATTATTTATTATTAATCTGCTTCAACGCTTCGTTGTTTTAACCTGAGAGGGATCCTCCCAACACATAACTCTGGCTGCGTCTGGTTTTTCTCATCCTAATTATTTATTAATTTAGCATTGTTCATTATACGGTTATCCCACTTGCAATCTTACGTTGGTTGAACTCTCACCCTTCAGCCTTCACAGAGAATTTACTGCTGTTTTCGCTATGGGATGTGCCTAACCAAAAAAACCTCAACTCAGCATTTTTGTCATGTCCTTATATGGTTGGGTTCCGTTTTGTAATTATTTTTATTAGCCTTCCACAGCACTCTCTCAGTTGTTTATTTTATCCTTGGCTTGACCCCCCACACATAACTCTGGCTGCACTCTGGTTTTCTTATCTTATTTTAATTAACTTTTTATTATATGGTCATTCCACTTGTTTTCTAAACAAAGATTTCCCTGATAGCCCTCACAGATAGTTGGGGCTGTTTTTGCTCAATGTCATAAACCTACTCCTGAAGAGAAGGAAAAATTCCACACACAAAGCAAAGATCCCCCTATTAGTTCCATCGGCTTCTAGGGTCAGGTGCGGTTAAGCAGCACCTAAACTATGAGGGTCGATACGGCACACAAGGAGGTGGGCAACCAGCACCACGCTCGGCCACCTGGCAAGGGTTACACAACGCAATAAGTACTCATTTGAGGCTGAGTCGACCTAGGGGAAAACACAGGACCGGTCCACAAATCTCATCAGGTGTTGACCGTGAGCAGAAATCAAACTCAGGTTTTCAGGTTTTATAGCCCGGCGCGCTAACCGCTGAGACACACACACTCACACACACGCAGACACACACTCACACACACTGTGTCACGCACACACGCAGACCCACACACTCTCACACACTGTGACACGCACACTCGCAGACACACACACTCACATGCACAAACATCCTACAGATACACACAAAGAAGCCCCATAGCAAGAAAATCATGGGTTCGGCTCACGGCTCGGATTCCTTTGCGTGTGGAGTTTGCACATACTCCCCACACACACACTAACTTTCTCTATGTCTCCACATACAGCCCCCACAAAGGAAACCGGAGTGCCCGGCGAAAACCCACGCGGACACGGGGAGAACATGCAACTCCACACAGAAAGGCACCCGAGCCGAGATTCGAACACGCAATCTTCTTGGTGTGAGGCGACAGCGCTACCCACCGGGCCACCGTGCCGCCCTATCCTAATCATGTAACCGCATAAGAGAGGCTACACCACGTGGCGCCCTAACAAAGAGATGACTTCATTTAAATATTACCGTGACTGTTGGACCACGTGTCTGAGTCGTGTAAGTTTACCGAATTGAGCCATTTCTGATTACATCGTGGCTGCTTTCGTTGTAATGAATTGTGTTTTTTTATTTTTTACTGAACGGTGGTGGGTTAACCTCCCTGTATGAAAGTGGGGCCACTGAGGCCCACATTACTGTGATAGTAGGTATAGTCTACACCGCCACACAAGCAGTACTTCTATGTACTGTGAGTGATGTAAAACTAGTGTTTATACCGCAGTGCTCACCCTAATCGACTCGCATGATCCCGTTTGCCTCTTCACCGACCGCGTCGCCTGATTCAGCTGCTGTATTGTCGTGAGGGTCGCTATGTGCTGTGATGTCCTCCCAAATGTATACTGTCGCCGATGGTACAGTGATACGGTACCTGGATATTCTGGTGACTCACATAATCGCCAGCCTCCTAATCATCGCCTATCACGTACATCTAGTGGCAGTTGCGATGCGCTGCCCGCTATAGACTGTATGACTGTATTTAGATTGTTAGTCATTTGTGGAGGCCCACTTTGTGGGCCTCAGAGCCGCCAGGGGCACTGGCTGTGTCCCCGCGATGTTCGCCCTTGTGACCCCCCCTGGATAGTATATTGTGCCACACAGACACGCACGCAGCCACCACTACCGCGCAACACCCACCTGATGCCTGCGCGCATCCGTTTTGGAGCGGCCATTTGACCGCGGCGTACCAGTCCCACACTGATGGAGTGTATCGCACGACACGGGGTTCGGTGGGTAACAGAACGACGATGGAACTCGGCCCCAGCGGCTGAGGTTTTGTCCATAGACTCTGTTAATAGGACAGTTTGGTCGGTGGTTCCTCAGTCAGCTGGAATTCGGTTTAGGGGGTGCCGAGTTCCATTCACCAGTTCTGCCGAGGGGAGCGTTGCTCCCTCGGATAGTTAAAGCTGCAGACAGTAGTGTGCGCGGGGCTGCCGGCCGGCGCGTTACTGTAAAGGGGCCGGCTAGGGGGTAGCAAGCTGGGCGGGGCTTTCGGACGGACGGTGCGCGTCATCTTCCTGTTATTGTGTTTGCGAGGCCTCGTGACCTGGGCGTAGCTAGACAGGTTGGCGCCAGTTGTTTACAACGGCAGTGATTGGTAGAGGGACAGATGGCGCCCAGAGACAAGGGGGGAAGCGGCCGTGATTGGTGGAGAGGGGCGACGCCCAGGACGACGGATATAGCGGGGTATATAAGGAAGCGCGGAGCAAGGGGGCGGGGCAGTTGCAGTGGAGTTAGTTGAGCAGTTGGGTCAGTTGAGGTTGCGGACTGGAGGGGAGTTGAGGCAGTTTTCTGAAGAGGGAGTGGAGTAGCGACAAAATGTAGGAGCAAGTTAGTCGAGTCGCGTTCGGGAGCGAAGGAGTAGCGGGAAAATGTAGGGGCGAGTCAGTCAGTGGGTTGTGCCGAGGGACAGGGAAGGGAAGGAGACCTTGTCGCGATGCGCTCATCTGCAGCAGTAAAGGCCTTCAATACGTCCCATCTGTCCGGTATTTGTATCGAAGCGGTTTTGGGTGAGCGTGGTGTGATCAAAAGGCGAGAGCGCGGAGTGTGGTGTGCGAGATCGGAGTCTGATCGCACGCTCGCTGTGCGCCGGTGTACGCGCGCACGTGGGCTGTTCGGAGCGTCGAGAACGCGGCAGGCAGGGTCTGAGCGTGCCACCGGTTGAGATGGCCATGAGGCGCCGGCTTCGGGGGCCGGCGCCGAGTGCCATCGAAGTAGAGTTGAACGAGGAACTTGAGAGAGAGAGAGATAAAGAGGTGGAGCGGGACCTCCACACATTCCATCCTCATGTAATGCCACCGGTGGAGCTCTCACCTCATGATCACATACCAGACACTGGACGTGTACTGCCCTTTAATATAAAAGGGGATTCAACCGGTAGCGAGATGAATGGCTCGCTGACGTCAGCTTTTGGCCACCGGGCGTTTCGCATTGTATAGTATCGTCTAGTGGATTAGGAATGGCCAATGGTCAACAAGGATACGAGATATCATCTGCGTGCCGAGTGTGTGTCGGCAGTTGTCCTGGAGTTGGGACAACTGCGTCTCAGCGCTCCGCGCTGCGGCTCCACGGCTAGATGTGGCAGGCTTAGCGCTCGGTGCAAGCAGATCCACTGCTGAATGAGAATGGGCTTGCTTGTATAAATAAACAGTTGAATCGAGACCAGTGTGCGGGCCTTGCGGAGTGAAGGGACGGAGACCAGATCGACAAGACTGGTGCGCGATGCGGAGGGGGCTGAGCCTCACTCCAACCCCGACACGCAGTCGCTCAGCGCACTCGGGAGCAAAGAGGGATCAGCGTCTCCTGTCACGGTGCAAGGGTGTACGCCGGCGATAAGCGTCATGACCCAGACGGCGCACGACACTCATCCAGTCACAGTTAACAGAGAACGAAATTACGTTTCTCGTGATCCCGGTACAAAAACCAAGAAAACCAGACTGAATGGACATTTCAACAACGCGGGGTAAAACGGGCAAGGGAACGCACGTTTACTCTACTGTCTTTATCACGCACCCAATAATACGGGCTGGGTACTGTATGCTCGCGATGGTCGTCTGTTGCTCTCGCTTGAGTCAGTTTGTAAACAGGAATCCGTGATTGATTGCCGTTAAATCATCCGTTGGGTCATGCTCTCGTAAATTACTTGTTCAATCGATTGCCGAGCGTTCGTGATTAATTGCTTTTTTTCTCCGAATCGTGGCAGCGGATGCGAAGTTGAATAATTGAAATGTTAAAGTAATGATAATAATTGCTTTATTCTCGTGTGAACAGTTTACGCTGTTATAGGCACGCGTTTGTTCCTCCACTACACGAGCAAGTGATGCCCCCTGGTGCTGGCTCCAAGCTTCCCACCCCAAGCACAATTCCTCACGCCAGGGTTGTCTATCACGATTCAGCTATGAGTCTCATCTCATCTCATTATCTGAAACCGCTTAATCCTATATAGGGTCACGGTGAGCCGGAGCCTATCCGGGAAACACAGGGCGTAAGGCAGGAATACACCCGACGACGGGACGCCGGTCCATCGCCGGGCATTGCGGGACAATTTTAGTCTGCGAGCCAATCAACCTATCCAGGAGCATGCTTTTGGACTGTGGGAGGAAACCGGAGTACCCGGCGAAAACCCACGCGGACACGGGGAGAGCATGCAAACTCCACACAGAAAGGCACCCGAGCCGAGAGACTCGAACCCGGGACCTTCTTGCTGTGAGGCGTCAGCGCTAACCACTGCGCCACCTCGCCGCCCTCAGCTATGAGTCATACCTAATAACCCCCTCTTATCATTCCCACATCACACCACGCCTATTGATTAAAGTTATCCACATTCCAACATCCCATCACACTTAATTCGTTAAGTTATGAATTACAAATGTTCCAGCAATCCCACATGTTGCCCCATTCCATTCATTATTATTCTTAATAACTAAATTACGTATTTCACCCCGTTCATCCTTTAATATCATCTACTATTTCATATTCCCATTTCACCATGTCCCTCATGATTATTGCCTATAATTACATTTTCACATTCCATCGCGCCCCTCCATTGCCACTGCCCATATGCATTTCACAATTCCCCATGTTGCACTCACTGATATTACTCATAATGAAATAATTCTTATTGCAAGTATATAGCGCCTTTCACCCGATGGTCACAAAGCGCTGCACATAGCTGCGGAGAGAATGGTACATCAATCACGAGACAATAACGGCAAATCAGCAATAACGTTTTTTTTTTTAGTTTTTTTTTTCAAATCCAAGCTGTGGGAAGAATGGGTCACCAACATCAGGACAATTCAACTGAAAGTCAAACAGCATTAACAATTTTTAGGACAAAAAAGAAGCGATTACAAGAATAATAGAAAAAAAAACAGTTCTGCAACAAACAATGAAGGAATAAATGTTCCCGAGCAGGAGCAAGTCGGAAGAGAGCCAACATCCCAGCACGGCACCAACAGTCCCAGCCGGAGGACTTGAAAGCCTTACGGAACAAGTGAATTTTGAGACGAGATTTGAAGATGCCCAAGGACTCAGTTGAACGAATCTCCAATGGAAGGGCATGCCAGAATCTTGGAGCAGCGCGCGAGAAGGCTCTGTCACCCGTCAAATGGAGGGGCGAACTGGGCACATGCAGCAAGCTCGAATTGGAGGGTCGAAGTTGTCGTGTTGAGGAGGGTGCCTGAAGAAGGTCACGGATGTTTGTCTGAGCAGCGCCAGTGAGAGCCTTGTAGGTGAGAAGGAGGATTTTGAATTCAATCCTGTATTTAACAGATAACCAGTGGAGAGATTTCAGAACTGGAGATATGTGATCGTGGATGGGTGTGCAAGTGAGGACTCTAGCAGCTGCATTCTGCACACGTTGGAGACGATTGATCAGGTAGGCAGGGGTACCAGGGAGCAGAGCAGTGCATTGCAGTAATCAATTCGTGAGGAGATGATATGTAATAGCTGCTCAGCGTGAGCAGGTGACCGGATATTGTGCAGTCTGGCTATATTTCTGAGATGAAAATAGACTACCATCGTCACCTTGTTGATGTGTGTCTCGAAGGTGGTCTGGTCATCAAGCATCAATTGGATAGGTTCAGCCTTGGACAATTGGTGCGGGCTTTTGACAAGCAAAGCTTCTGTTTTGTCGCCATTTAGTTTCCGCATTCCACATTCCATGCCCAATTAATTATAATTTTCCTAGAACAATCTTTAACCGTGTTATTTCATCAAAAGAACAGCCCACACCCATTGATTGCCATCATCGAATCCCAAGTGTATGTGTTTCAGGCAAGGAATGCTCTCACGTTCTGCCATATTTGTCGGTGGTCGGGACAAACACCGCCTTCTTTCGGCAAGCTTCAGATCTAACCAAGGTACGTAGGTAACAGTGATAAACCCTGTGATTTGCATAATCAACTGTGGTCCGCATGCAGCCCTTCTTGCTAAAGACTAAACATACTTCGCCTATATGGAACATCCGAATCTCAAGTGTGACGACTTTGTGGTGGCCATATCTCTAATTGAGCCCTCTCAACCGTTGAAAACGGCGATAATTACATCATAAGGTGTTACCTCTATTCGCCTAACACAATTGGCAACCACAGCAGGTTCGATTCCCATCGTAGACACTTAACATCCCATAGTCCAAAGACATAATTGATATGCTTTTTCCTTTTGCTAACCAAAAAGCTTCTTCAATGTATTTCCATTGCACTGTTACAATGTTATACTTGAAGATCATACCGTATACAATTGCAGTAAATAGAGGAAATAGATTACGTTTCTACTTCATGATTATGGTTAGATTTTTATCGTTACATAAAATATTGCTGTCAGTTTGTATATTTACCTTCTGATTGTATTTGTTGTATTGGTCATTTCGAACGTTTGTTGTATCGCAGGAATCCCACATCCAGAGCCTGCAAGCTCACTGGTTACTTTCTGCTGTAGTAATAAACATATATCTATCTGCTTTCGACTCAGTGATCTGCTGTAATAATGTCATTTGTGCCCTGCGATTATCTGATGCCCTATCCTGGGTATAGCCCTGCCTTGCACTCCGTACCTTGTACAGGCTGCAGCGGGTATTGATTTTGATGATGGTTCTCTGGTCACAGCAACGCCGATGGGTCGCTTCTCATCTCATCCCCATCTCATTGTCTGAAACCGCTTAGTCCTATACAGGGTCACAGTGAAGCCGGAGCCTATCCCGGCAGACACAGGGCGCAAGGCAAGGATATACCGACGATGGGACGCCAGTCCAACGCCGATGGGTCGCTTCATGTAACGTTAATGCGCACACGAGACGTGCCGTTCGCAGCCACTAGAGGCCGCTAATTTTCCAACAATGGTTCTAATCAATAGATTCTTGCCTAAGTCATAAATAAAGAAGCAGACAACGCCTCCGCCTGTCTCGTATATATTTTTTAAATCTCTGCAACACATACAAGGTGCGGCACAAGTCGCTTTATCGAGAATAGTTATGTTTATAAAATTGTAACATCTGCATTTCCAAAGTGCCTTTCACCAGAGGGTCACAAAGCGCTGCACATAAATATGTAAAGAACGGCTTGTCGACAATAACATCAGAGTAGATGAAGTAAGTAAAATAATGACTGCAAAGCAATGAAGGATGCCAATTATTAAAACAAATAAAGGATGGGCGGTATAGATGAAGGAAATGAGGCTGCATAGATTTGGCAACAATGATGGTGCAATAGACACAGTGGCGCCACAAAGCAAGAAGAACCTGGATTCGAACCCTGGCTCGGGGGCCTTTCTGTGTGGAGTTTGCGCGATCTGCTCCCCGCGTTCACGTGGACTTTCGTCGGTTCCTCCGGTTTGCTTCCACAGTCTTAAGAAATGTTGCTGCCGACATTAGTTGTCCCGACTAATTTTCCCCGATGCCCTGAAATGCTGTGATATGTTTACTCATCCCCGCTGGACAACTGTTAAAAAGAGATATATAATGCGAGGTTTCCGTGCAGCTTGAATACAAATTGACTCAATGATGTCAATAACGCTGCGTGTAGTCGTGAGCTGGCTCTCTTCCGATTCGGTACGAATACCATTTTGTGTAGTGTTACCAATTTGGTAAGGACCGACAAATATTCCTCACAAAGTTACATTCCAAAGACGTTAATTGTTACAAAAGAAAATACAACGGAGTTTGCAAGCTCTAGATGCGGGATTCCTGTGAGAACACTGCCTCCTTATCTCCAACACTGGCTTCTGTTACTTTAACGCCATAGGGCGTGGTACTGCGGCCTTTATTGGTGCTATTCGCTAACAGTGCTCGATTCTACTATCTGTTAAAAAGGTTGTACGGGCAGTCTTGTATTGTGCGAGTGTGTGATTTATATTTTATGCCAAAATCAGTGATGATTATTCTGATCAGCACTCGGGAGAGACAGACGGCTGGGTGTGGCGCTGGACAGCCAACCCTCGTGTGCCGTCTCGGCCTTCATAGGTGCTCGCTAACAGCACTTGACCCCACAGTCTGTTAGGCTACACGAGGCGTCTTTGTCTTGGCCTATACATCGGTGCACAGCACGTGCCCGACTCCCCCTCCTCATAACCTGTCATGGTAATGTGGAATGTCTCACACATTGGCTCAGAGATGTCGTGAGAATAATAATTGGAATTCCTCTTCATCAAAGGATCTCAAGGCAGTGTGCAGATTTACAATAAAAATAATCAGGTAGATAAAATAGAAAACTAAAATGAAATGAACCCCAGAGAGGACATTTACTCCTAAAAAAACATTTAATGGAGAAAGCGTTTGTGTGTATCGGGTTCGAATTGTAGATAAGCATAAATTGTATGTTTACAACACCATTGATTTTCATCTCATCTCATTGTCAGAAACCGCTTAGTCCTGTACAGGGTCGCGGTGAGCAGGAGCCTATTCCGGCAGACAGGGTGCAAGGCAGGGATATACCCACGGTGGGTAAGGCAGGGATATACTTTTTTTTCATTGTCTGAAACCGCTTAGTCCTATACAGGGTCACGGTGAAGCCGGAGCCTATCCCGGCAGACACGGCGCAAGGCAAGGATATATAGACGATGGGACGCCAGTCCATCGCCGGGCACTGCGGGGCAATTTAGCCTGCGAGCCAATCAACCTATGTAGTAGCATGCTTTTTGGACTGTGGGAGGAAACCGGAGTGCCCGGCGAAAACCCACGCGGACACGGGGAGAACATGCAAACTCCATACAGAAAGGCACCCGAGCTGAGATTCGAACTCGAGTACTTTTTGCTGTAAGGCGACAGCGCTACCCACTGGGCCACCGTGCCGCCCCCATTGATTTTTTGTCATTATCAACTTCACAACTCACTGCTGAAATATTACCCTGTTACAACTTTAAATTCCCATTTTTGCGTTGCAGCACCATTAACCTTCGTAAGTACTCTTCCGCCCATAGCCTGATGTCAGAAAAAGGTGCTAAACGCTTGAAACAAGATTGTCCGTAAGGCAGGTACTCTGCTAGTTGCTATAAACACAATTAGTATTTCTCAGAGTAGAGGACGGGTGAATGAGATAATTCAACCCGGAATGATGAATGTGACTACACCACTGATGAACGACCACCTGTGCTGGCAGACATCCTCCCCCCCCCAAATCACACCCTCCAGCGCAAGATCGCACGTCATAATGACCTCATTGAGCACAGCTGCTCAGTAATTTGAATAACCTGGGTTCACACGCGAGCCGTGGCGTTTGGCGCGGGGGTCCCGCTCATGAATCATTCATCTGCGTGGGCAGTCAAGAGCCTTCGCATCACGTGACGACGTTACACCAAATGAGTCGCCTCCCTCGCCCCGATCACAACCCCCGCCCCTTCCCCCCACCCCTTTCCTCCGCCCCTTCCCCCCGCCCCTTCCCCCCGCCTCATCCCTCCGCTCCATCCCTCATCCCCGCTCCTTCACTCATGCCAACCCCCGCCCCCTCCAGGGTTAGAGTATAAATACTGAACGGTCCACGGATCACGGATATCGCGTGTTCCAGTTCGGTCAAGCTCTCAAGCAGTTCGTGTACAGACTACGAGATTCAGGTCGGTCTCGCAAAGGGGGGTGGGCGTGGGGCTGCTGCGAGGTGACAGTAAGCCGGTGCGGTCCGGTAAAAAAAAGTGCTCGATGCGATAGGGAAGGGCTGGGTTGTGATTCCACAGTACCGGTAGGACTGCGTCCTCCTGGGTAAGGGGGATTGCGGTGGTGTCGGTGAGTTTTTCGGAGAGAAATCCGCAGTTTGGGTTGGCTTTGCCCTCCTGCTCATGAGCAGTGTCCGTAGCAATGCGGAACTCCTCCTCCTCCTCCTCCTAGATGGAGGCTTCCAACACCTCCGCACCAACACAGTTTACTAGCCTCACCTTTGACTTTTCTGCTGTTGCAAACCATAATTAATTGCAATAACCAATGTGCTAACACTTTTGTTCTTTCACTTTAAACTAACATTCGTATTGGTAAAATGTGTAGCTGCACTTTGCTCGCTTGTCAATGTAATGTGTTTTTGGATTACCTCGGCTCTCCTTGCTCCTATTGGGGCTTCTCCAAGCACTCGCAACCGCTTTGTTACCGATGGCCCTGCTCCCAGCACCCCGGTGGTATTGGGTTGGGCCGACGTTCCGGATAACGCGGCTTCGGTGGAGTTCTTTGTTCTGTCGCGGAGCAATGTTGGGTGGCGCGGTGGCTGGTGCCGCGGTACAATTGCAGGTATTAGCCCAGTGGCCACTCCCTAAACCGCACACTCGTTGTGTGTTGGACTCTGTCCTTTAGAACTACCCACGTCGAGCATTCCTCTTTTTCGCGAGGTTTTGCCACTTCATTGTCAAATAGTCGAGCTTTGGCGTTCATCCAGCAGTGGCGCAACATGGCTATGACTTATTATACTGTGGTGATGAGCTGAGAAGTGCGTGGGCGTGGCGCTTATTGCCCAACGAAACCCAATATCGTGTTACCGCTTTAGCGACCACCGGGATGTGGTAGCGCATGGGCTGATTGTGGAGCTGGAGATCGTAGGTTGACGGCTTTCAGCTGAACACCTGGCTTCAGAAGTGTTTTTTTAAACTCTTAACCCCCCCCCCTCCATTGGTCGGGTCGGCGCGTAGGAACCATGTGCGCTGCGTACATCCCCACGGATCTGGAGCTCTGCATCGCTTCCATGTTGGGCGTCTTCCAGAAGTACGCGGGAACCGATGACGACTCATCCCACCTCTCCAACGCCGAGCTCAAGACTCTGCTGAACGTCGAGCTGCCCGGGTACCTGCAGGTAGGCCGACTCCGCGGATTCTAGTGGTCTCTCATCGAGATCTTGGGCCTCCCCTAGGTCTATTCGGCCTCATGAGCACGCAGTGCAGTGTACACTTGCCATTTTTGGCCGTTTTAACATCTTTCCTTCCATGCCCGTGCAGTTCCACGCCCCCTTGTGTCCACCTCGTCTCCCTTATTCACACGTCTGCTCTCCCCACAGAACACGAAGGACGCATCGCAGGTCGAGAAGTTGATGCAGCAGCTGGACAATGATCGCGACGGGCAGGTGGACTTCAAGGAGTTCATCGTCTTCATCGCCGCCATCACGGCGGCCTGCTATGACGTTATCGCGCAGCAGGCCACGAAGTCCAAGAAGAAGTGATTTTCGACCTTGATAATAGGAGGAAGGGTGATTTGGGGAGGGGGGGGCTGCCAATGATGGAGTGGAGGTGGAGGCATCTCGAAAGCAACGACAGTGACATGGTGCTGTGTTGGTTGGCTTTTTTTAGGGTTGGTGTTGGCAGGGATAGTATTGTGTCCGTAGCAATGAGGCCCTCATTGCTACAACGGCTATGCCACTTCGCATGGCATACCCGCCATAGTGACATCATTACATCATAGGGAACTGGCGGTGATTGCTAATCAAGCTGATTGGTGTGGGAGGGACGTAGCGATGGCTTCTATCAACATACAGGTGGCATTTAATTTGAAGGCTTTCGTGACCAATATTATCAATGAAATCCATTTTTGGGTCAGGTCACGTAAAAAGTTTATAGATTATAAAATAGTGTCGTTTAACCCTCCACCACCCGACACGGCCAATCAGCAAGGGGTTGTCACGTTGAACAGAAGACGTGCCAATTCCTTTACTATCTCAGCACACCGGTGTGTTGAAAAGCGACCCCACAATATTTTACAAAAAATGTACGACGTTTCGCTGACAACAACGTTCAGCATCATCAGACACCCGCACCAGCAACTATTGTGGGGTCGCTTTTCAACACACCGGTGTGCTGAGATAGTAAAGGAATTGGCGCGTCTTCTGTTCAACGTGACAACCCCTTGCTGATTGGCCGTGTCGGGTGGTGGAGGGTTAAACGACACTATTTTATAATCTATAAACTTTTTACGTGACCTGACCCAAAAATCGATTTCATTGATACAGGTGGCATATTTGGACTTTCATTCACCCCTGCAGCTTCTAATTTCGCGAACTTTGGTCGCAAAATGAAAAAATACATGGCTGCAATCCACTCTTATACTCCACCGCACGTCGTTCGTCCACAGTTACACTCCACTTGGTAGCTCCCCAACGTTAGCAGGATGCACTCACCTTCGGGCTTTCTCGTTCTTAATCCCGTCACCATCCTGTGCCACCATACACAGGTGACTCTGCTCGCTTTCGCTTGGTGCAAACCACTGGTGTTGTCTGTTAAAGCAATAAACTGTGCTTTGCAAGCTCACCCCTTGGCTGTCGCGAGTTTTCATTGGTTGTGATCGCTCCGTGTCGTGGCTTTCTTTGTCCGTGCGGCACAAACAAGGCCTTGCAGGTCCCTGTGGTGGAGGAGATAGTTGATGTTTATTGTTACAGCAGCAGACCCGGTGAACTTGCAAACTCTCGATGTTTGACTCCTGAAAAGTGAGAATTTCTCTGACCAGTGCTTTTGGGGTGGCCTTCTGCACCCCTCCTTGCTATGACGGGCTCGATATGGCTTTCTCCCAGCATTAAAGGGGAGACATGCTCAACACTGCTATGCCGAATAAAACCGCTCCTTAGCAATTTTCATTCATAAATGTGAACATCCCACATCCTCGCGTTGTGCACACGTCTTTCCAAAGCGCAGTGACATTGACGAAGATGAGGCTTTGCCTTTGCCGCGGTATAAAGAGTGACAAGTTATGACTGGTTGTTGGTGTCAACGGAGCTGTTTTTATTAAACCAGGAAGTACCGAGTGAGCTTGTAAGTTCTATATGCGGGATTCCTGCTGCACAGCAAACGTCTGATCTGAGAAAGGCGACAACGCATACAACTAAAGGGGGCAAATCAACTCGCAACAACAACGTGTGCAGGAGCAAAATCTTGAAATCTTTAAAGTAAACCGTAACACTAAAAAAAAGAGAAGGGTTTTTTTTTTTACCAATTGTACAGATGATGATTAAAAAACACCAATATAGACACCTTTTACAAAGTGTACGGGTTGCAAAAAGCCACACAAACTCGTGGTAAAATATGCAAACAAAAATCTTTGATGTGTTGTCCGTAAAACTGGTTGGCCTATATCAGATATGGCTTTCTTTACAGCTTAAGTCTCAATGTTAGCCAGGTGTTGCCGAAAGACAATTAGCTCAGGACAACGCAAAACAAATAATATGTGCACTTCTAGAGCTCTTTATATCCGAGGGTCACAGTGTAGGACGATCCGTTTTAAGGGCATTCATTCCCACTTAATCCTGTACAGGGTCGGGGGTGGTGGGGTGGCTGGAGCCGGAGCCTATCCCCATTGACAGGACGCAAGGCGGGGCTATACCCAGGCTGTGACGCAAGTAGATCGCAGGGTGCACTTTGGTGTAAATTACTCAACAGGCCAATTAACCTAGGCAGCAGAGTGTCTTTGGACAGTGGAAAGAAAACGGAGTACGCGCTGAAAACCTACGCATGCACGGAGAGAATACGCAAACTCCCGAACCTGGAATCGAACCTGGGAAAGGAACCTGGGAAAGGAACCTGGGATCGTCTTGCTGTGAAACGACAGCGCTACTCACCGCGCCACCGTGCCACCTGTTTAAAAGACAGCACATATGTTGTTGCTGACATGTCGCTCTCTCGACAACATTGTGCATCGCTTTGTGACCCTCGAGTAAGAAACGCTCCAGAAGTGCAAACATTATTACTATTAAATATTATTGTTTGCATATTTTGCAACAAATGTGTGGCGTTTTTTCAAACTGGACACTGAAAGGTGTCTATTTTGATGTTTTAAGATCTTAATACCTGTACAATGACCAGAAATGGTAAAAGCCTTTAAAATTTTCTCTTTGTTCCGTAAGACGCAAGTTTGCACCATGAAGCCGCAGCTCTGATTGGAGGCGGGAGGGCGGGGCTGTATTGGAGGTTCGCTGGAGGCTGCAGGTTGGTGTGGGATTGGAGGCGGGAGGGCGGGGGCTGTGTTGGAGCTGAGCTGGAGGCTGCAGGTTGGAAGAACGCCAGGCATGGCGTGGGAGGTGGGGCGAGAAGTGATCACGGATGGTTCGCGGCATGCATTGGGGTGGGGGCTGGGTGGCTGGCTGTGGAGACACGGTGGGTGTGGGGG
>JAZEWT010000015.1:9003664-9031480 GCA_036362905.1 Mordacia mordax | reverse complement strand
CACGGTGGGTGTGTGGGTGGGTGTGGAGACACGGTGGGTGTGCGGGTTGGTGTGTAGACACGGTGGGTGTGTGGGTGTGTGGGTGGGTGTGGAGACACGGTGTGTTTGGGGGTGGGTGTGGGAGTGGTTCGATTATATACCAGATATGGATTTATTTAGAGCTTCATTCTCCTTGTAGCCAGGTGTTGCCGAAAGGCAATCAGCACAGGACAACGCAAACAAAAAAATTATATTTGCACTTCTAGAGCTCTTTTCATCTGAGGGTCACAAAGCGCTACATAATATCCAGTGTAGGACGATCCGTTTTAAGGGCATTCATTCCCACTTAATCCTGTACAGGGTCGGGGAGAGTGGGGGGGACTGGAGCCGGAGCCCATTCCCATTAACACGGCGCAAGGCGAGGCTATACCCCGACTGTGACGCCAGTACATCGCAGGGTGCACATTGGGTAAATTACTCAGCAGGCCAATTAACCTAGGCAGCAGAGTGTCTTTGGACGGTGGAAAGAAACCGGAGTACGCGCTGGAAACCTACGCATGCACGGAGAGAATACGCAAACTCAACAAAAATCCACCCGAACCTGGAATCGAACCTGGAATCGAACCTGGAATCGTCTTGCTGTGAAACGACAGCGCTACTCACTGCGCCACCGCGCCACCGTGCCGCCTGTTTTAAAGACAGCACACAAATGTGTGGCTTTTTTCCAAACTGGACACTGTGAAGGGTGTCTATTTTGATGTTTTAAGATCTTAATACCTGTACAATGACCAGAAATGGTGAAAGCCTTTTATATAATGATGTATGTTTTCACAGCTCAATGCATGATGATTGCTTCGAAAAGCTGCTCTCTCAGGACAGCCGCGTCGATGGCTCTCTCTCCTCTCCTCGCGACGTTTCGCCTCACACGTTAGAGGCATCCTCAGGCGGAGTATGTGTGTGTAGTGCCTATTGCTCCCTTTATATATGTGGGCACTATGCATGTGTCAAGTCATCTTTTGTTGTGTAAGTCTACATCTGAATCAGATTCTCATTAATTTCCTTATCTTACTCCCACCCCCGGAACTGCGATAACCCCCTCCCTGCTTTGTCTGTGGCAAGTCTCCTAATTTGCAGCTCATGAAAGAAACCTCTCACATACCTAGGCGATCCCCTTTTGATGTCCACACGCAATAGTTCTATATCTATGCATTCCTGACTTCAATAACTGGCCTCCAGGATTGGCTGAGCTTTACATTCATTTATTATTTTAGGTTCATTATCCTTTTAGTCTTCTGAATCTCAATTGCTTCACGAATTCATCTTGGACCTTTATGGCGGATGGCTGCTAGTATTCCTATTTTATCAAAATCGATTCTATGTTGTTGATCTACACTATGTGCTGCTGTTGCTGATTTATCCGTGTGCTGCAAATGTACTGCTGCCTCATGTTCTCTTTTTCTTGTCGCTGGCTATTGTTCTTCCTGTTTGTCCGATGTATACTTCCTCACAGTTGCTGCAAGGGATGCAATATACGCCGTCTGTAGCGGTAGTCGGTCTTTAGGTGATTTGAGTATGTCTTGTATCTTCTGGTAGGTTGTGAAGACTGTTTTTATTTTATATTTTTATAGGTATTTACTAATTTTGTCTGTCGTGCCTTTCACATATGGCAGGAAAGCACGGGTGTTGACATCTTCCTCCTCATTTTCTTGCTGTTTCTATCTCGGTTCTCTCGTTATGGCACGTTTGATTTCTGTTTTTGTGTATCCATTATCTCGCTAGTGCTTGTTGTAGATGTTGTAGCTCATCTCTTAGATGTTGTTTGTCTGAAATCGTTTTTGACCGGTGGGCTAAGGTGTGCAGTATCCCCCGTTTCTGTTTCGGGTGATGGTGAGACTCCGCGTGTAAATACCTGTCCGTATGTGTTATCTTCCTGTATACAGTGTGGCTGAGCGTCCCCTCTGCGTTTCTCTTCACCAGTACGTCCAGGAACGGGATTTGTCCGTTTTCTTCTATTTCCATGGTGAACTTGATGTTCGGTTGTATGGGGTTTAAGTAACCAAGGAATTCCTCTAGCTTCTGTCTTCCGTGTGGCCATATGACGAATGTGTCATGAATGTGTCGATACCAGTGGGTAGGTTTTAGTGTAGATGAGTTTATGGCTTCTTCCTCAAAACTGCTTAGATACAGGTTGGCTGCCGTGGGTGAGACTGGTGATCCCATTGCTGCACCCTCTATTTGTTGGTAGAACTCCCCATCGAACTTGGAATAGGTTATTGTCAGGCATACCTTTGCCAGCTCTGCTAACCTCCGGTCGAACTGTTTTTCAATCATTTTGATGGTTTCTTTGATGGGTATTTTTGTAAATAATGAGACCACATCAAAACTAACGAGCAGGCCCGTTTCGTTGAGTGCGATTTGTTTCAACATTTCGATGAAGTGTCTTGAGTTCTTGATATATGAGGGTGCGCGTTCCACTGTGGGTTGTAGTTCTTGGGCTACGTATTTGGCGAGTTTGTAGCTCGGTGACCCTATTGCACTTACTATCAGTCGGTACGGGGTCACCTCTTTATGAATCTTCGGTAGCCCGTAGAGTCTGCTATCTTGTGGATTCAATTCTGTTCTTTTCTCTTCACTTTGAACATTCTGCTTGATGATGGCCTTTGTTCGGATTTCGATTTTCTTGGTTGGGTTCCGTTTGAGTTTCTCATATATTGCGGTGTTGTTGGCTTCCTGGTGCATCTTTAACTTGTCATTATTTGTGTTGACGATGATTGAAAAACAGTTTGACCGGAGGTTAGCAGAGCTGGCAAAGGTATGCCTCTAACGTGTGAGGCGAAGCGTCGCGAGGAGAGGAGAGCCATCGACGCGGCTGTCCCGAGAGCAGCTTTACGAAGCAATCATCAAAGCCTTTTATCTTTTCTCTTTGCTCCGTAAGACTCAGGTTTGCACCATGAAGCCGCAGCTCTGATTGGAGGCGGGAGGGCGGGGGCTGTGTTGGAGGTGGGCTGGAGGTTGCAGGTTGGCGTGGGCTTGGAGGCGGGAGGGCAGGGGCTGTGTTGGAGGTGAGCTGGCGGCTGCAGGTTGGAAGAACGCCAGGCATGGCGTGGGAGGTGGCGCGAGAAGTGATCACGGATGGTTCGCGGCATACAGTGGGGTGGGGGCTGGGTGGCTGGCTGTGGAGACACGGTGGTGTGGGGGTGGGTGTGGAGACACTGTGGGTGTGGAGACACTGTGGGTGTGGGTGGATGGGTGTGGAGACACTGTGAGTGGGTGTGTGTGTGGGTGTGTGTGTGTGGGGAGTGTGGAGACACTGTGGGTGTGTGGGTCTGTGGGTGTGGAGACACGGTGGGTGGGTGTGTGTGGGTGGCAGTGAGGAGACAGTGTGCAGTAGGGAAGCGGTTAGCTCCCTGCTCTACAAACCCAGCTGGTTCGATTCCCTCTCATGGCCGCCAGTCACGACTTTTAGAATTTGTCCTAGGCCTCCCCTAGGTCGATTTGGCCTCAAATGGGCACTTGGTGGGCTGTATAAAAGCATCATCGCTAGGGAGACAAAGGCGGCCTGCGTTGTGATAGCCACTCACCCCTCGTGTACTGTGCTGGCTGTTATAGGTGTTGCTCACTAGCAAGTTGTTCCTACAGTCTCGATGAGAGATGTTGTTGTTGGCATGCCGTTCTCTTTACAGCTCTGTGCAGCGCTTTGTAACCCTCGGGTGAAAATCGCTCTAGAAGTGCAATTATTGTTATGTTTGTATCGTATTCGGTGACTATTGAGTGTGTGTGTGTAGGCGTGATGCACGCTAACAGATTGTTGACTCAGGTAGGAGGCACCTCGCTCCGTGACCCGCACAGCCCCGTGGAGATAAAGAGGTCGGGGTCCTTTAAATAGATGAGGTCTCTAGGAGCCTCGCGGCTGCTGGTACACATTGATAGCTACGCCGAGACATCAGCCGACCGCCAGGGGCCATGGCCTTGCTCTTCGATATAGAGAGGAGGAGGTGGAGGTTAGGGGTCGCTCTGATGCTGCTGCTGCTGCTGTCGAGAGATCCATCGCGATCCGTGGTGCAAGCAGAGGTAAAAATAAACCGGTTCGGTCTGGGAAGAAAGTGCCCGAAAATGTGATGTATTGCTTAGAAGTTGTTATTGTTCCGTTAAAGAATAAGGACCGGTAGGTGAGTTCGCGCATGCAAGGATTAACAAATATTCTGGCAGTCATGCCCCAGCGAGTTGAATGCGTGTGTGGACGTGTGCGCAATGGCACGGCTGGCTGTGCCCTCACGGGCTGTGGAGCGGAAAATAAAACCACAGCGCACTGTACGCACACGCCTGGGTTATTGAGCGACGTGCGCTATTGTAATGTTGTTCATTACCTTCTATGTAGTTTTATAGTGTCACCGCAACCACACACACCAGCAATTGCAATTCAGATCATTTGCAATTCATGAACAGAGTGGGCGCACGGTGGCGTAGTTGGTGGAGCTGTCGCCTCACAGCAAGGAGGTTCCCGGCTCGGGTACCTTTCTGTGTGCAGTTTGCGTGCTCTCACCGTGCGCGCGTGGGTTTTCATCGGGTACTCCGGTTTCTTCCTACCATCCAAAGACACGCTGCTGCTACCTAGGTTAATTAGCCTGCTGAGTAAATTGCCCCAAAAGGTGTGCCATGCGATGTACTGGCGTCACATCCTGGGTATTACCCCACCTTTGCTGTTGACAATATCTGCATAGCTTAACGGTTCCGTCCAACTTCGATGCACTGAGTGGCTTTGTACCGGTGATGGTTATTAGTTTTCGTGTATTTGACGCAGCGGGTGTAGCTTGAAGGCTGAGTCGACCGAGGCGAGGGCCAGTGTAACCAACGCCAGTCGTCTCGCCTCTCTTTTCTCTCACTTTCGGCCGCATGATCGTACGAGAGACACCAGACCGGCGCGACGGTTAACCAAAATACTAGAGATGACCAGCTGAACAATGCGCGCACACACGACCGCACGAGAGGATATTCAGATGGTAAGAGTCTGCGTTGTGTAATTTTTTTTACGTGAATCCCTCTTGTGCTCCACACGCGCCACTGGTCCGCTGCGATGCGCCTCTTCTGCCACCACAGACTTGCACCACCCACACCAACGTGTATCTTCTTTTATATAAACAACTTTATTAACTCGCTCGACCACCACCTGCGCCAACTTCACGAACACCAGCCACGCACCAACACACAGAGCCACATTAAACCTCCTTTGCAGCCCTCAGCGGGTCTCCAGTATGCTCATACACTACCGCGAGAATAAAAATATGATGTTTAACGAATTAGCAAAATATCGCGAACATCGCCAAACAAAATGTCCGACTTTTACAAACGCATTCCCCACATTCAATGCACCTAAGATGGCCACCGCGGACAGCCACGTGCCTCGCGCCAAAATCTACACAAAAGATTCCTCTCCCTCCTAAATAACGACATCTCGCTGGAACCGCTTAACTCCAAAATGACCTGTTTCGCCCCGACTATCGATCTCCCGACTTCCCGATCCAGTATTGCCAAGCGACAACCTCCGGAAAACGCACATCCACACACAGTCACGTACCTTCACGAACACCAGCCAAGCACCAACACACAGAGTCACATTAACCTCCTTCACAGCCTGCGGACAGCACAAAATGCCTCATTATCAGACAAACCTTATGGATATTTCTCTCGTGTAAATTTTATTATTATGTGTTCTACCCCCGAGAGCAACATTTGTACCTCAGCGGGTCTCCAGCACGCTGAGGTGGGTCTGCAAGGATGGGCGTAGCTCACTCTACGTGGAAGCGTGTCCATGCCGATACGTCAGCACTTTAATATATGTGCGACCATGCATATGTACAACTCAACATGTCAGTAGCCATTGGCTACATGCACCCCTCCTGAATTGTACTATCGTGATTATACATCAACCGGACGGTTCGTCCACGACATGAATACGTGCAACTCATCACTTCCATAGCCACCGGCTACACCAGGAATTATTCGGATAATGTTCGCTCGTGGCATTGGAAGGGAGGGGGAGGCGAAGTCGTGTCACCGGGTTCATAGCAGGCAGTGTGCTGCTATGATAATTGTGCTTACCATATACCCACAGTGTGCTGCTATGATAATTGTGCTGACCATATATCCACAGTGTGCTGCTATGATAATTGTGCTGATCATATACCCATAGTGTGCTGCTATGATTATTGTGCTGACCATATACCCACAGTGTGCTGCTATGATAATTGTGCTGACCATATATCCAGTGTGCTGCTATGATAATTGTGCTGACCATATACCCACAGTGTGCTGCTATAATTGTGCTGACCATATACCCACACTGTGCTGCTATGATAATTGTGCTGACCATATACCCACAGTGTGCTATGATAATTGTGCTGACCATATACCCACAGTGTGCTATGATAATTGTGCTGACCATATACCCAGTGTGCTATAATAATTGTACTGACCATATACCCACAGTGTGCTATGATTATTGTGCTGACCATATACCCACAGTGTGCTGCTATGATATTTGTGCTGATCATAAACCCACAGTGTGCTGCTATAATTGTGCTGCCCATATACCCACAGTGTGCTGCTATGATAATTGTGCTGACCATATACCCACAGTGTGCTGCTATGATAATTGTGCTGACCATATACCCACAGTGTGCTGCTATGATAATTGTGCTGACCATATACCCACAGTGTGCTGCCATGATAATTGTGCTGACCATATACCCACAGTGTGCTGCTATGATTATTGTGCCGACCATATACCCACAGTGTGCTGCTATGATAATTGTGCTGATCATATACCCACAGTGTGCTGCTATGATTATTGTGCTGACCATATATCCACAGTGTGCTATGATTATTGTGCTGACCATATACCCACAGTGTGCTGCTATGATTATTGTGCTGACCATATACCCACAGTGTGTTGCTATGATAATTGTGCTGACCATATACCCATAGTGTGCTGCTATGATTATTGTGCTGACCATATACCCACAGTGTGCTGCTATGATAATTGTGCTGACCATATACCCACACGGTGCTGCTATATTTGTGCTGACCATATACCCACAGTGTGCTGCTTTGATTATTGTGCTGACCATATACCCACAGTGTGCTATGATAATTGTGCTGACCATATACCCACAGTGGGGCGGCGCGGTGGCCCAGTGGTTAGCGCTGTCGCTTCACAGCAAGAAGGTCCCGGGTTCGAATCTCTCGGCTCGGGTGCCTTTCTGTGTGGAGTTTGCATGCTCTCCCCGTGTCCCCGTGGGTTTTCGCCGGGCACTCCGGTTTCCTCCCACAGTCCAAAAAGCATGCTGCTACATAGGTTGATTGGCTCGCAGGCTAAATTGCCCCGCAGTGCCCGGCGATGGACTGGCGTCCCATCGTCGGTATATCCGTGCCTTGCGCCCTGTGTCTGCCGGGATAGGCTCCGGCTTCATCGTGACTCTGTATAGGACTAAGCGGTTTCAGACAATGAGATGAGATGAGATATACCCACAGTGTGCTGCGTGCTGACCATATACCCACACTGTGCTGCTATATTTGTGCTGACCATATACCCACAGTGTGCTGAGATGTTGTACGTTGCTGAGATCCCCCCTAGCACTTCCCCACCCAGCTGAACAACTGTTAAAAAGAGCTACACCGCTCAACGGTTCCTTCCAGATTAAATTATCCTTGACACCATGACAACGCCTCTTCAGCCACGCTTTGGGCACTCGCTTGTATGAACGAAGCTGTTCTACATCCCCGGCCTCGTAAAGCCAGACAAATGGCGCCCCGCCCCCCTCCTCCTGCCGTCTGAGCCGCAATGCTCTTGCTTGCGGCTACCAGGACAGCGCGCGTGTCACCCGCACACAGGTGACCTCTGACGCTGCCCTACACCCTCTCCCTTGTCTCTCCCAAAGCAAGGCGACCCTTCGGGGGACAAGGTGATTGAGAAGCACGCTGAGTTCATGCATCACGAATTCAGAGCCATGCTCTGTGTGTACACGTGGCAGGGTACAGTAAGGTTGGACACGTGGCAGGGTACAGTAACAATAATTGCACTTCTAGAGCGCTTTTCACTCAAGGGTCACAAAGCGCTGCACAGAGCTGTGGAGAGAACGGCATGTCAGCAACAACCACGTCATAAGAACAGCAAATCAGCAACAATAGCATTTTTTGCTGAATATCAGATGGGGCGCTAATTATCAGGGATGTTGCAATCGAAGCCAAGTTTTTGAGCAGAGGGGTAACTGTGGCACATTTGAATGGGGGGGGGGACGATGCCAGAGCGAAGTGAGGTTATTGAACAGATTAGTGAAGAAGCTGGCAAGGGATTTGAAATTCTCCCGGATGAGTTTGGATGGGAAGAGGTCCAGGGAGCAGTTTGTAGAAAGAGTAAGGGTGGACACTTGTAAAAGTACAGTAACGGATAGATACCTGTCGAGGTAGAGTGACGGGTGGACACGTGTCACGGTACAGTGACGGGTGGACTCGTGTTGTGGTACAGTGTGGACACGACGCGCCAAGGTGCTCAGTCACACCTGTAGTGCCTACGTATCGCAAATCTACACTCACAGCACTGGTTCTGTTGTCACGATACTGTGATGCCCTGGCGGGGAATCCTCTCTCCACAAGAGCCGAACTCGTTCCGCCGCCAGGGTATCAGGTTCCGATGCGCGCGAGCGACCACGTGGCGCGGGCTCCTCGCGAGCAGCAGCGACACCGCACACGCCAGCATTCACTCAGCGAGCAGACCAGCAGAGGTTTCTGAGGTTTTCCGATGATTTATGAACCAACACAACACCATGCCGGAGTAACACCACACATCAACTCCTACCCTCCCGCGCTTAGCGCTCTCACGGCTCTCTCCTGCTGGTTACATGCTGAACGCGGGTTCCTCACCATTTCCCCATGGGAACTCTCTCGAACGCTTCCACACACCGCGTAACTCCCCAGATCCAATCCGTTTACGCCACATATCCGGTCCAATCTGTTTACGCCACATGTTACCTCATGCCCCCCCCCAGACCACGTGATGTTAACGATCTGAGAAGGGAGGACTTAGCGCAGTCCCCATCACCCTTACCTGACTCCTTGTCACCCCGGGTGACCCCTCGTACCCACCTAGCCTGTCACGTGCGAGGCTTAGCACCACAACACGAATAAAGCACCGGAGATTGTATTAACTTGAAAACATTTTCAATCTGTGATCCCTGTGCGTCCAATAACGCCATCCCGTAGGTAACAGCCAAGGTGTTCCTGTATTTGGAGGGTTGCCACCCGTCCTGGTGTCCCCCAGGATCGTCTTGATTATTGAGGTAGTTGTCTCATCTCATCTCATCTCTCATCTCATTATCTGAAATCGCTTAATCCTATATAGGGTCACGGTGAAGCCGGAGCCTATCCCGGAAACACAGGGCGCAAGGCAGGAATACACCCGACGACGGGACGCCGGTCCATCGCCATCTCTCATCTCATTATCTGAAACTGCTTAATCCTATATAGGGTCACGGTGAGCCGGAGCCTATCCCGGAAACACAGGGCGTAAGGCAGGAATACACCCGACGACGGGACGCCAGTCCATCGCCGGGCATTGCGGGACAATTTTAGTCTGCGAGCCAATCAACCTACCCAGGAGCATGCTTTTGGACTGTGGGAGGAAACCGGAGTACCCGGCGAAAACCCACGCGGACACGGGGAGAGCATGCAAACTCCACACAGAAGGGTACCCGAGCCGAGAGATTCGAACCCGGGACCTTCTTGCTTTGAGGCGTCAGCGCTAACCACTGGGCCACCGCGCCGCCCTGAGGTAGTTGTTGTTTTGTGAAATCTAGGTTTGCACAAATCAAGTCATTCAAACTCTGATAGCTGAACTGGCGTGACCGGTTCAGCTATCACTTGCCACTGATCTTAGCATTGGCTGAAAATCTAGAAAAATTTCCACACCCCCTCACGTACGAAATGTTTAACGTTATTATATTGCAACACATTTATAATAGTATAATTGTATTTATAGAGCGCTTTTCATCCGAGAGGGGCAAAGCGCTGCACAGAGCTGCGGAGAGAATGGCACATCAACAACGACACTAGAACGGAGAATCAGCAACAATAACATTCTATTGGGGTTTTTTTAATTATATTTATACACATCTTTGCAGAACAACATGTTAAATATGATCAGACTTTCAACTATAATTTTAAAATGCTACATTACCAGTGTTAATAATACATATGTTGGGAAATGGTTTAATGTAACATTTACCGTATAATAATAATTACTCATAACTCAAGGGTCATTATGGGCTTTGAAGCATTCAATATAAGTTTTGCATATCGGCAATAGAGCCTTCTCGCGCGCTGCTCCCAGACTCTGGAACGCCCTTCCAACGTTAATGCGGTCAACTGAGTCTCTGGGCATCTTAAATCCCGTCTCAAAACTCACTTGGTCGCTAAGGCATCGAAGTCCTCTGGCTCGACTGCTGTGTGCTTGGATGATGGCTCGCTGTTGACCTGCGCCTCCTCAGGAACATCTCTTTATTTATTTATTTTAACAATTATTTTATTTATATTTGAGGCCCTATATTAATTTATAGTTGTTTTACTTAACTTAGTATTCTGATGTTGTTGTTGACATGCCGTTCTCTCCATATCTCTGTGCAGTGCTTTGTGACCCTTGGGTGAAAGGCGCTTTAGAAATGCAAATATTATTATTTATTAATTGTGGACGTCATTGAATTTTTTATATAATTGTAACGAATATTTCTTCAGTGATGCTCTCCGCAGCAACTGTCCTTTGCACCTTGTTCAATTATGCAACCGCGTGCGGATTATTCCTGCCCACGCCCCAATAAACGGCCCACTGTCTACGTGCTCTGTGAAACCAAATGAATCGCAGTTCGTGGAAAACTTAAACAAATACAGGTGATTCAACCAAGAGCGTCTTTTATTTGATAGCTTTTATTACAGGAGAAAGTACCCAGTGAGCTTGCAAGTTCTGGATGCGGGATTCCCGTCGCGCCACAGCAAGCGTTCGAACTGACCAACGCAACAACGCATAATAAATATGATTGAGGACCCTATATGAGAATTTATCTCAACGTTGCGAAGGAGAAAGGAGGAACATTCGACACAGCGATCCCGAAAGAGCAGTTCTCGAGAGCATATCTCATTGTTGCTCTGCTCCCACTCACGGGCGGGGTACGAGGGAGACGGAGCGAGGATTGACCCCCAAAATGTAACAACGTGGATCCTGACAACGAGGCCTCCCGTTACCAAGCTGCCAGCATGATTCACGCCCACAAAGACAAAGATCCCCCGTATAACCTACACCAACTGTATCATCAAGTGCTGTGGGCGAATTGCGCCAATGATGACCGGCAACGGCTTGTGATGTCTGGGTTAATCTCGTCACCACCGCCGGTAATACACTCCCCAGTTGCACTCGTTCTGTGATACGACCTCAGCTACTGTCGGTGAAATACCTCAATAAATATAGAACATTTCAACTAGAGCACTAAATTAAATGGCGACAAAACAGAAGTTTTGATTGTGGAACCCCGCACCAATTGTCCAAGGCTCAACCTATCCAATTAACGCTTGACGACCAGACCATTGGAGTTGCTAAAGCAGTCCCGAGTCTAAGTGTGACTCTTGATTCCTCACTCCCCTTAGAGACGCATATCAATAAGATGACGAAGGTAGCCTATTTTCATCTTAGTAATATAGCCAGACTGCGCAATATCCTGTCACCTGCTCACGCTGAGAAGCTATTACACATCTTCATCTCTTTATGAATCGATTATTGCAGTGTACTATTCCCTGGCATCCCTGCCTACCTTTATCAATCGTCTCCAACGTGTGCAGAATGCGGCTGCTAGAGTCCTCACCTCCACTTCCATCCACGATCACATATCCCCAGTGCCGGCGTCTCTCCACTGGCTACTGGCTATGCACACGATTTAATTCAAGACCATCTTTCTCACCTACACGGCTCTCACTGGCGCTGCTCCGACATATATCCGTGACCTTCTTCAGCCACTCTCCTCAACACAACAACTTCGATCCTCCAATACGAGCTTGCTGCATGTGCCCAGATCGCACCTCCGTTCGATGGATGATAGAGCCTTGTCGCGCGCTGCTCCAAGACTATCGAACGTCCTTCCAATGGAAATGCTGTCAGCTGAGTCCCTAAGCATCTTGAAATCTCGTCTCAAGACTCACGTGTTTCGTAAGGCTTTCAAGCCCTCTGGCGAGGACTGTTGATGCGGCTCAGTGTCTTGCCGGGATGATGGTTCTCTGCCGACGTGTGCCTGCTCGGGAACATTTATTCCTTCCTTGCTTGTTGAAGAATTATTTTTATCGCTTATTTCATGTCCTATAATTAATTGCTACCGTTTGACTTTCAGTTGAACTGTCCTGATGTTGTTGACATGCCGTTCTCTCCGCAACTCTGTGCAGCGCTCTATGACCCTCGAACGAAAGGCGCTCTAGAAATGCAATTATTATTATTCCGCGACCCTGTACAGGACTAAGCGGTTCCTGACAATGACATGAGATGAGAGCATTGACGTCATCAATGCGCCTGTGCCAGGACAGGTGCACTTTGAGGCTCTCACGCGATGTATGAAAGGCTCGCTGACAGGAGAAGGTCAGGCCCAGGTGACTGGTGGAGGCACCACCTTGTGACGACTCGCTGAGTTGTAGCCGTCACTCCTCCGCCCTATGTTGTCGCTCTCTCTACCTCTTTCCCTTACTCTCTCTCGCCCCCTATTGCTCTCTCTAGGAACTGAATTGATATATGTGTGTGACTTAAATTGTAACTCAAGAAATGTCGCTTTTTGTGACTCGGGTGAAGAGTGCTCTAGAAGTGCATATAATATTTTTAAACAGGCTGTAAATAGTTACACATATTGTGTTTTACCTTGATTGTATATATGGTGGCTTTTCAAATAATATCTTCTCTCTCGAAGCAAGGGTATGAATACATTTGAAATCAAATGAATGTTTACGCGTTAGAAATTGCAAACTGTATTTAAGGGAATGTGGGTCACGGGGTGTAAATAATTGTCAATATTGTATATTGTATTGATTGCATATTTTGTGGCTTGACAATTTGCCCAGTCGCGTTCTTCACGAGTCTACTCCACAGGGAGGTGTCTCCCACCCTCGGACGGGAAGGGCCACTGCAGGCGTTGAGAAACCATTGTGTTGATGGTCTCATCTCATCTCATTATCTGAAACCGCTTAATCCTATACAGGGTCACGGTGAGCCGGAGCCTATCCCGGAAACACAGGGCGTAAGGCAGGAATACACCCGACGACGGGACGCCAGTCCATCGCCGGGCATTGCGGGACAATTTTAGTCTGCGAGCCAATCAACCTATCCAGGAGCATGCTTTTGGACTGTGGGAGGAAACCGGAGTACCCGGCGAAAACCCATGCGGACACGGGGAGAGCATGCAATCTCCACACAGAAAGGCACCCGAGCCGAGAGATTCGAACCCGGGACCTTCTTGCTGTGAGGCGTCAGCGCTAACCACTGGGCCACCGCGCCGCCCTGTGTTGATGGTACGGGACAGAAAATACCCAGTAGCCCCGCTGCCTCGCAGCAAAAAGGTCCCAGGTTCGGTTCCCGGCACGGCGCCCTTCCGTGTGGAGTTTGCGTGTTCTCTCTCTCTCCGTGTGCGCGTTGGTTATTGTCGGGTATTCCGGTTTCCTCCCACCGTCCAAAGACACGCTGCTGCGTAGCTTAATTGGTCTGCTGCGTAAATTTCCCCACCAGCAAAAATCGCGTCACATCCTGGATATAATTCCTCCTTGCGCCACCGACGACCCTGTACAGGACTAAGCGGGTATTGATAATGATGGTGATGAAATACCCAGCGAGCCTGCAAGCTCTGGATGAGGGATTCCTGCGACAAGAAACGTTCGAAGTCACAGCAACCAATTTGATGAACCCCTTGGCTATAATCATCAAGCAAACACGCGAAATTGTACGGCACAAGAGTTCCAAAATATTAATAATTTGAGAATCGATAAAGAGACATAGTGTGACAGTGCGATGGCAAGGGATTGCAGCTTTTTGCCGAATTCAAGCAACGAGCATAAATAAGCACCGCTTCGCGACGTTTCTCCCGCCACATTGTAGGCATCAGGCGTCTATTTGTGCTGTTGCACACAAAGCACAGTTACTAAAGAGCTGCCTGGTGACGCCTTCAACGTGGGAGGCGAAACGTCGCGAAGAGCACGGGAGGAACGCTCGACGCGGCCATGCCGAAAGATCCACTCTTTAGAGGAACCCTCATAAAGCCAGAAGTTAAAACCCCGAAGCAGGAGTTGCGGGTTGGTAGGGATCTTGGCGAGACTCCTAAAAGTTGCATACAGTCCCCATTCAGCAGTGAGCGCCTCCGGCAGGCGAGGCTCCGGTGGCTGCTCATGGAACCCACAATCCCAGCCGTCACATGCCCAAGCATCACCTATGTGGCCAGATAGAAGGGGCGGGTGGTTGCCGTGTGTACTGTATCCGGTTGCTCTATGTACTGTATCCACAGGAGATTTTGCGTGACGAGCCGCAGCACATTCTTAACTCTGTAGGGACCTCTAGGAGGTGGGGAGGGGGGGAAGAGGTGGCATGAACACCTGTCTCCCTGGCGCCTCCAACACGGGATTTTTTTGACGTTCCCGTAGCGACGATTGGTAATGTGGAGGGGATACCATCCCCTCGGACACACCATCCTACCTCCACGCTCACTCCCCACTCACACCACAGCGTCACCATCTCCACCCCCATCGACCCACACCACACGCCGACCCGCACTTAGTCCAATCCCATCCACCCCTACCTCCACACACACACACTCACTCTGTCCTGTTAGCGAGCCTTCCACAATTCGCGTGGCCTCAAAGCGCACCTGGCCCGGCACAAGGGAACGCCTTGTGAACATCAGCGCCACCTTGTGGCGGAGCGCGGTAGTTGTAACCGCAGACGGCGGAGGGGTGGCGCACGCACGGGGTTCCCCGCCCATCCACGCACCGTACGAGTGGCGCCATTGGACACTACCGTGTGATCGACTTATATTTTGACCCCTCATTTAGTTGATCCCTAACACTTTGTTTCCTTTGCCCATTTGTTTGTTGTTGCGTTGATCGGTTCGAACGTTCGTCGTATCGCACAAATCCCGCATCCAGAGCGATTGATATATTTTTCTGTGTTTTTGTGTGTGTAAATAAGCCCTATTTATTCACATGGCTGATGCTATTGAAGGACGCCCTTGCGGTGAGTTCACGAAAAATAGAAAGAAACCCCACGATGAAATGGGGGTCACAAGACATCTGGACCACCCTGTAGAATGAACTCGGCGCACTTTGAGCGAAGTGTGCTTTGTGTCTGACAGACTTTGAGTGACGATGTCCCGACTGTGGAGTGAGGAGGCGACGTTGCAGTTTGCTAAAGTTAACAATAAAATAACAAATGCAATCAATCAATGTCGAAGAGAGAACAACTGAGAGATGCAAGGAAACCGCAGAGAGGCGGCGAGCGGAAGGGCAGCCACGCAGTCAGCCGGCGCCAACATTTGCCAGACACTGCGTTCTATATATTACAATGACATCAGACAATTTATTCGTGAAAGATTTTTTAAAAATTGTGTTTCGAAACCGAAGAACCCGGAGGACACCCACGCAGAACAAGGGAAGAGAACACAGAAACTCGACACACAAAGGAGCCCGAGGTGGAAATTCGCCTCGGACAGGACTTTCTTTATCTTAGGTGCAGACGTTCTCACTGCGCCACCCTGTGGCCCAATGTCTGTGTCTTTTGACCGGCCTGGGAGCGTCTAGGAATCTCCCAGGAGGAGGAGTCTCCAGTCCAGGGTAACGGGGGTCCCGTCCACCCTATTCAGCACGCTGCGGTCACGACTCATTATAAAGAGCGGATCATTGAGATTGGATTGGGGGTGAAACGGTGGCGTAGCGCTGCCTTTTCACAGCAATAAGGACCTCGATTCGACCCCCGGCTCAGGCGCATTTCAGTGCAGAGTTTACAGGTTCTTCCTTTGTCCTGTGGGTTTTCGCCAGGTACTTTAGTTTTCTCCCACAGTTCAAAGAAATGTTGTTGCCTAGGTTAATTGTCTAGCTGACTAAATTGTAAAATTGTCAATCACATATGTCTCAATGTTGGACAATATTGGAGATACGATCAGCTGTGTCCCTGGCATCTTTAATTCTGGTCTCAAGACTCACTTGTTCCATAAGGTTTTCAAGCCCTCTGGCTAGGATTGTTGATGCAGCTCAATGTTGCCATGCCGGGATGATGGTTTTCTGCCGACCTGCACCTGCTTGGGAACATTTATTCCTTCCTTTAATTCGAAGGGTGCTGTGGGTTTGCTCACACCTGTGTGCTAAGATAGTGAAGAATTGGCACATTCTGTTCACGTGGCAAGCCTTACTAATTGGCCGTGCCAGTTGGTGGAGGGTTAAACGACACGGTTATTTTTTGCGTGACCTAACCCAAAAAATGGATTTCTTCGATTTTCCTTCCTTGTTTGTTGAAACATTATTTTTTTCTCCGCTTACCTTGTGTCCTATAATTTACTGCTACTATTTGACTTTCAGTTATTGAACTGTCCAGATGTTGTTGTTGACATGCCGTTTTCTCCAGAGCTCGGATTTGTAAAAAAAAAAACCCAAAAACGTTATTGTTGCTGATTTTCCGTTCCTGTCGTTGCTGTTGATGTGCCGTTCTCTCCGCAGCTCTGTGCAGCGCTTTGTGATCATCGGGTGAAAAACGCTCTATAAATGCAATTATTATTATTCGTAGAAGTTCAAAGAGCAGAGATTTGTGGAATATCATTGTCACCAACGTCCTGTAGGATACGCTACCTAGAAGAAGACTAAATTGCCCACAGTGCCCTGTTATGGATTCGCGTACCATCATAGCTATAACTTTTCATTTCGCCCTGTGCCTGTCGGGATAGGCTCCAGCCCCCGTGACCTATTACAGTTTTAAGCGGGGACTGCTGATGATTATTATGAATCGATGGAAGAAGATCTGTGCATGGTCACGCTTTAAGTTCAATAGAACTTGAGTAATATGAATGTCAAGCCAGGAACTACATCTACATGGTCTCAGTTGCAAGAGCAGTGTCGGTCACCAAGTCGATAGGTACTGATAAAGGTACAAATAATGCACCGCTATGAATGAAATATGTAAATAGAAATTGGTACGAAAATACATGCTGGTAACATCTACAGACGTGGGGCGGAACGGTGGCCCAGTGGTTAGCGCTGTCGCCGCACAGCAAGAAGGTCCCGGGTTCGAATCTCTCGGCTCGGGTGCCTTTCTGTGTGGAGTTTGCATGTCCGCGTGGGTTTTCGCCGGGTACTCTGGTTTCCTCCCACAGTCCAAAAGCATGCTCCTGGATAGGTTGATTGGCTCGCAGACTAAAATTGTCCCGCAATGCCCGGCGATGGACTGGCGTCCCGTCGTCGGGTGTATTTCTGCCTTACGCCCTGTGTTTCCGGGATAGGCTCTGGCTCACCGTGACCCTATATAGGATTAAGCGGTTTCAGATAATGAGATGAGAGAATGAGATCTACAGGCGTGGCTCAGATATCCAGAATTGTCAATTAATTTATGTTTCAATGCAGATTCATAACGTTCGTGAATTTTTTATAGAGATTACTTCACATTGCGTACCCGTTGGTATTTAAAAATGTGAAGTCTTAGGTAATTAGCGTGGGGTCACAAGACATCTGGGCCACGTTGCACAACTGCACAGACACGAATGGATGTTCTATCATCGTCATCATTATCAATATCCTCCTAATCCTGTAGAGGGTGGAAGTGGACCAGAGCCTATCCCGGCAGACAGAGGGCGCAAGGCGGGGCTCTTCCCAGGATGTGACGCCAGTACATCGCAGGGCACTGGAGGCAATTTATTCAGCAGACCAATTAACCTAGGACGCAGCGTGTCTTTGGATGGCGGGAGGAAACCGGAGTAGCCAGCGACAACCCACGCGGGCACGGGGAGAGCGATAGTTATAGCCAAGCATATTTCCTCTGGAATGAGAGTTGGCTGCGAGAACTCACATTCAGTGTAAACTGTAGTCGCGTTACAGAAAACAGATGAAACTTTGATGCGACTGTGGCGCCAAGATGTGAAGAGACAGGGACACTTTGCTTTGTAATTGCTATTAAATGTATCGGACGGGAGCCATATCTACGCATGCGTTTGTGATGCAAGTGCTGTACGATTCGAATAATATTTTTTTACATTACAATATAATATTACAATTTGGAACGCGTGGCGCAGGACTCATTCAGAGGGGGGAGGCAACCACGCGTCTAGCCGGCGCCAACATTTCCCAAATACTATTGGCGTCCCTATATATTGTGACGGTTAGTTAGTTAATCGAGTATTTTAGTTGCAGGAGGAAACCGGAGAAGCCGGAAGAAATCCACACAGAAAAAGGGGAGAACACATCGAGGCGGGAATCGAATCGCCTCGAGCAGGACATCCTTTCTTTGAATAGGCGTAGAAGTTACCACTGTAAGTCACAGGAACCCAACATATAAAGGCCGGAAGGGCACTAGAGGGGGTGGGTGGCCAGCACAACACTGGCTCGCCTTTTTTCCCATGCTTGCGGTGT
The DNA here is from genome assembly GCA_036362905.1 of Mordacia mordax. Lineage (NCBI taxonomy): Eukaryota > Metazoa > Chordata > Hyperoartia > Petromyzontiformes > Petromyzontidae > Mordacia > Mordacia mordax. The sequence goes on along the minus strand of JAZEWT010000015.1, from coordinate 9,012,835 downwards.
TTACACTGCACCTGGCAATCATTTGAGGCTGAGTCGACTTCGGGGAAGCCCAGTACTAATTTGGGAAATCGTCACTGGTGTTAGTGGCCGTGTGTGGAGATCGAACTCGAGTCATAGCCAGGTTTGTATCGCAGCGCACTAACCACTAGAGCACCGCTCCCTTTACGAACAAATACCACCACTTACCATCTCACCACTCCTCCTCACCCGCTAAGTCGCTCACTCACTCACTCACTCACCCATTCGTTCAGTCGCTGCTCCACTGCTGGAGTCCCTTCCACCGCCTATTGCCTCCCACGCACAGCAATAACCTCGCCTCGCTTTAGAAATGCAAATATTGTTATAATGTTAACAACACACGTGTTCCTCATCATTGCCAGTCCCCGTTCACTCTTGTACAAGATCGTGGTGAGCCGGAGCCTATCCCGGCAGACACAGGAGGGAAAAGCAGGGCTATACCAAGGCTGAGACGCCTGTCCATCGCAGGGCACCGGGTGTGATTTACTTAGCAGGTTAATGAACCATTGGCAGCAGCAGCGGCCACGGGGAGAGACGCGTAACCTCCACACACAGAGGTGAACACCCGCGTCGGCCATCGAACCCGCGATTGATATCTGTGAGGCGGAATCGCTCCTCAACGCATCACCGCGCTGACTGAAACCGCGCGTTTGTAATCCGTAATCTCTTCCAACTGTTCACTGTGCTGCTTGTTGCTGGCCGTTTGGCGTCCTGGGCATTGACCGTATCCTGGAAGCGTGTTGTAAACGGCGTGCGCGCTCTGGAGATGGATCGTTCTCTTTTCATTATCATTACGGGCAGAAAATACCCCGTGAGTTTGCAAGCTCTGGGTGTGGGGTCCTGCGATGCGGCACTCGTCCCGACTAACGACGAGGGCGAGGTGGAGCCTCGCAATGCGGCGAGTTGACGAGGCTGCACGACGGTTGCACCACGGCTGCTGCACGCGGGCCTGCCCCGACAGCAGGGCTGCCCCGACAGCAGGGCTGCCCCGACAGCAGGGCTGCCCCGACAGCAGGGCTGCCCCGACAGCAGGGCTGCCCCGACAGCAGGGCTGCCACCTCCGACTTGCGCAAAACCGGCACGGCAGAGCCATTTTTTAAAAATAAAAAAATAACATCGAGCCACTGTTTATGACTGTCCAGTTGTCCACTTGCAGCAGTGATGTTTATCTTCAGCAAGTGTTACGTTTTAGAGAAAGAGAGATGGGGGGGTCACAAGACATGTGGACCAGCCCGCAGAGTGCCGAATGCTTGACCCGCCCTGGGCGCCCGGCTCCGCTTCGTGCGGATGGGAGGGGGGGGGCAGGGCGTGGCGCCGACAGGAATGTGGCTCGGCCTCCAAGTTTGGTTCTCCCCGGGTGAGTCTGCCTCGCCCTCTCTCCCCGCACTGTTCGCTCTCTCTCTCTCTCGCACCCTCTCCTCCGCTGTCTGGCAGGCTCCCCACAGCCGCACTCTCTCGCTCTCCCAACTGTAAAGCCATCCCCGCCCTCGCCTCTCGCCCCCATCTCTCCCCGTGCCCCCACTCGCGCCGCTATATAAGCGGGGCTCCTCCCTGAGAGAGAGGAGGAGGGTGGCTTGGAGTCAAACTCGAGTCGCGCGCCTCTTCTTTGCATCCTCGCTCCGTCTCCCCACGGTGAGTCCCCCGCTCACCCGCCGCTCGGCGCGCCTCACGACGAGGATCGTTACCCGAGAGCTGCTCTCTCTGGGCAGCCGTGTCGAGCGCTCCTCCTCTCCGCTCTCGCAACGTTTAACCTCTCACGATGCAAGGCATCATTGGCTCTCGAGCCGGGAATCGAACCCAGGTCCTTACTGTGTACGAGGCGGCAGCGCAAAGATGTTGCGCCACCGTGCTGCAGTCACTTTTGTAAAGTCCTGTTTTTTTGTAATATATTTTGTTATATATATTACGTCACGAAGGAAAGAGGTGTAAGAACGCTTGCCACGGCTGTCCCGAATGAGCAGCTCGAGAGAGCAATTCTCACGCATGGAGCGGTGACGACCCCGCGTGATTACGCTAGGGCGAGGAACTTTAATCCCGTGCGTTACTCAAGTTCTCATCTCATTATCTGAAACCGCTTAATCCTATATAGGGTCACGGTGAGCCGGAGCCTATCCCGGAAACAGGGCGTAAGGCAGGAATACACCCGACGACGGGACGCCAGTCCATCGCCGGGTTACTCAAGTTAATCAGCAGCAATTATCTCACTTATAAAATAAATAATTCATGCCCGGTGAGATTACGCGTAATAATAATTGCACCCGAGGATCACAAAACGCTGCACAGCGCGTCCAGTATGTGTCGGTCGCCAATCCGCAGAGACGCGCTGTATTGCATGGTTGTAGCTGGTGGTGTTGTAGTCAAGGGCGAGTGCTAGTGGTGAATGGAAGTGTTAGAAATATTGACCAAGGGTTGTGGTTCGGGTTAGGAGCTGGTGCGAGGCTTAGCAGTACCAGTGGTTAAGTGGAATCGGGTTGGAGGTTCGTAAGGGTGGGGTTAGAATGAGTGTTCGTGACACTTGCTGTAGTGTTAGGTGGCTGTCTGGCGTAGTGTTGGGACGTTAGCGTTAGGGGTGTATTTGCGTTAATTCACGTCTGGTGTCGGAGCCTCAGGAGGTCTGATGGTTATGGCTCCGAGTACAGTAACGGTGTGTTAGTGTTCAGGCTGGCGCTCGCAATGTGGCCGCTGTCGTCGCTCACAGCCAGAAACCGCAGCGACAATGTTCTGAACCGCTCCTGGGCCGAGGTTGACTCAGTCTCGAATGAGTACCCAACTGGGTGTGGTGTCTAAACGTCACCACCATTAGGTAGAGACAAAGGCTGCCGGGGCCTGTGCTGGCAACCCACCCCCGCATGCTATGCTACCCTTTATAAGTACTGACGTTAGTCGCTCTGGATAAGGGCGTCTGCTAAATAATAATTAATAATAGTCGCAGACAGCACTTGACCCTGATCTGTTAGTGCTATATGGGGGACCTTTGTCTTTGCTATGTGCACCGTGCGTTAAATATGGAGTCGCATTGTCACGTTTACGGAATGTTTGCCAAGGGTGTAACGATTCCGGATCGATTCTACGTTATAACGACGCAGAGTGGTGGCGGTTTGATCTGCGAGGGTGAGGGGGATTTCATCCAGCAGTGGCTTCGAACAAAGCTGCTGCTGCCACGACCGATGGCGGTTGTTGTTATGTGTAGCAGCCTCTAGTGGCTGCCAGGGTCACGCGGGTTTGATTAGTCGGCGTGGAAATCGAGGTTAGCGCAGTGAATAGCGCGCGGTTTAAAACGTTGAACTTTTGCGGTTTGTCAGAGAGAATTGCTTTGAGAGCGGCAATAACAGTGTCGCAACAAAATATTTTCTCAGAATAGTAAAAATGGGATTAGCCCTTATATCCTGCAGCCCTTTCATTAGGATCTAGGGGTCTCTACGTATCCCCGTGCATCCCTGTGAGACCGATGCATCAGCCAGTGTGTGGCTCTGTGTAGTCTATGGGTGTCGCCGTGCATTTCTCTGAGGCTCTGTGGAGTTCACTCCGTGTTCTATAGTTTTGGCTGCACGGCCAGAGTCGACTTCCTCGTGCGGTTTGTGTTGAAATTGAACGCTCGTCTCAAGCCACAGTGCCTGGGCCTTGGTCCCTGGGCCACGCCCCGAGTCTGGCTCGCTGGGGGCGCTGCCTCCTAACCACGGCACTCCCAACATTCGCATTCCGATTACTAGCATAGTGCCCGCTCTGCGGCCCATCTCATTCATTATCAGTCGCTGCCCATTCCATTATGTTGTCGTGATGAGATAAATCCTATCGCGGTAGGCACAGGACGCACAGCAAGGCTATATCCAGGATTGAACGCCAGCTCATCGCAGTAGACAGTAGAGTCTTTGGACTGTGGGAGGAAACCGGAGTACTTGACAAAAACCGACGTAGCCACGGGGAGAGCGCGCATCCTCCACATATAACAGCTTTCGAGCCAGGAATCGAACCCAGGAAGCGCTGCTCATGATGATGACGGTGCATAGCTTGAGGCAGATGTTATTAATGATGATTATATTGATTATGATTATGAAGATGATGGAGATAATGGTGATGATGATGAAGATGACACTGATGGAGATGATAATGATGGAGAAGCGTTAATTATTTAGTGTAGGTTTGTCCCAGCTCGATGTAATGATGGTTGTTTTCAAGGGCATTGTTTCGGGATAGCGTTGTCACTGAACCCTCTCCCTCTCTCCTTCGCAACGTTTCGAGGGAACAGCTTCAGAAAGCAATTCTCCAACGCGTTAATTGTTTTCACATAAGATCACGGCCGCCGGTCATGACGCGCATACTGTCACGGATAACAAACGACGGCGTGACTGTTACGAGTCACACAGAGCCACGCACGCTCAGTGTTCTTCCACAGCGAAACAAAGAGGTCGGGCCCTTTAAAGAGGTGGTGCCTGTAGAGGTGTCGCGGACGTTGGTACAGAATGATGGCTGCTGGGGGTGGCACGAAGCGCGGCTTGGGCCACGGTTCTGCTCTTCTGGTTGCAGAGACGAGGAAGAGGAGGTTGGGGGTCGCTCTGCTGCCTGTCTATAGTTCCACCGTGAGCTCCAGTGCAGGCAGAGGTGAAAGTAAACCGGTACTGTCCAGTATACCGGTAAGAAAGCAGCCGAAGCCTTCTCGTAGGCCGCAGGCGGGAGGGGCGGGGCGGTTGGATATGACCGTGAGATTTGAGTCGCTCTCCCAGCGGAGTGAATGAGCAGCCACGCCTCCTCCCAGTAGTCTTTAGTTGGAGATATTTTTTTATGTTAATTATTTCATGGATCTTTTTACGTGTGAAAGGCGCTTAGAAACGCAACTGAGTAGGTAACGTTGATCTGCTCTCTTTGCCGGCTGCAGATGAGCCACTGCATAAACGACTCCCTTAATGGAGTTGGTCAAACATCCCAATGTAGGATCACAGACCTCGGGAAATTTGTGGCGTCGATTTCACCTCCCTCTCTACTCTTGCCCCTCTCCCCCCTCTCTTTTACCTCTCCCCTACCTCTCCCCCCAGTCGCCGCAGTCATGTCCAAGCTGGAGTGCGCCATGGAGAGCCTCATCAAGCTCTTCCACTCGTACGCGCGGGAGGACAATGACAAATACACGCTGAGCAAGGCCGAGCTCAAGAAGCTCATCGACACCGAGCTCCCCACGCTGGTCGGTTGCTCCCGGGGGGGTGGGGGGGGAGCACGGCGTTGGGGTAGAAGGGAGGCACCAGGTGGGGGCACGGGGGTGGCACAGGCGGGAGGGGTGGTGGGTAGGAGCGGTTGGGTGTCCACAGGTTTCTGGTCTTGGTGAGTCACGTTTTGCGAATCGCTCGTTACAGCTGCTCTTTCGTGATAGCGGAGTTCCTCCACCCCGTATCCAATTGGTCGCGAGATGCCGTTTCGGGATAGCCGTGTCGAGTGATCTCCCTGTCAGTTCCCGACCTCTCACAGAGACAGCATTTGGCTTCTCACCTGTGTTAACTCAAAAGTGTTATAATCACCAACGTCCTGCAGGAGACATTACCTAGTCCTAGAGGAAGAAGAGTATATACATGTGCAGTGCCCGAGTGTGTTGCTGTGATGTTAGAACAGGTAGATACCTCTGTCTGCTGCCCAGTGTTCCTCTGCAGCATTGGTGGGTGATGTGCATTGTCCCACATTCCTAGGAGCTCAGGTGATGCTTTGAAACGTCCTGCATCTCTGTTATTATTGTTTATTATTATTATCATTTAGCAGATGTTCTCATTGAGGGTGACTTACATTATCACACACATTTCAAATAAAAAATAAACAAATGAATAGATAACTAAATACAAAATAGGGCGCATGGTGGCCCAGTGGGTAGTGCTGTCATCTCACAGCAAGAAGGTCCCGGATTCGAATCTCGGCTCGGGTGACTTTCTGTGTGGAGTTTGCATGTTCTCTCCCTGTGTCCGCGTGGGTTTTCGTCGGGCACTCCAATTTCCTCCCACAGACCAAAAACATGCTGCTGCATCGGTAAATTGGCTCACAGACTAAATTGCCCGCAGTGCCTGGTAATGGACTGGCGTCCCATCGTGGGCGTATCCCTGCCTTGTGCCCTATCTGCTGGGATCGGCTCCGGCTCACCGCAACCCTGTATAGGACTGAGCGGTTTCTGACAATAAGAATAATATGCACTTCTAGAGCGCTTTTCACCCGACGGTCACAAAGCGCTGCACAGAGCTGCGGAGAGAACGGTATATCAACAATAACGGGAGAGAACGGCACATCAGCAACAATAACTTTTTTTGGGTTATTTTTTACAAATCCGAGCTGTGGTGAGATCGCCATGTCAGCAACAACATCAGAACAGTTCAACCAAAAGTCAAACAGCAGTGAAAAATCATAGGACATAAAGTCAGCAAAAAATAAATAATATCTTCAACAAACAAGGAAGGAACACTGGTTCCCGAGCAGGTGCGGATCGGAAGAGAGCCAACATCCCGGCACGGCACCACTCAGCCGCATCAACAGTCCTAGTCGGAGGACTTAAAAGCTCTACAAAACCAGTGAGTCTTGAGACGAGATTTGACGATGCCCAAGGACTCAAGGACTCAGCTGGACAATGAGAGAAGATGGGAGATACAAAATAAATACTGCCGGTTGGCCAACAGTGCAGAAGCAATGACATAGCGTCGTTCGCCTATGTGCTGTCGTCATCTTCCACTTTCCTTTGCGTGTTCACACTGCACACAGATACGACTCGGGCACCATGCAGCCAAACCATTGAGAAGCCTAACAGTGTCTGTGAGTGGGAGGGTGGATGAGCGAGTGGGTTGTGGGGAGCGGTGGCTCAGCGGTTAGTGCGCTGGGCCGCTAACGTGGCATCCCCCCCCCACGTCTGCCGTGTCGACCATCATAGCTGCTCGCTCAGGGAACTTGACACTTTGATATGCCGTTCTCTCCACGGCTGTGTGCAGCGCTTTGTGATCCTCGGGTGTAAAGCGCTCGAGAAGTGCAATTATTGCTGTTGTTCGGCTGTCCCGAAAGAGCAGCTGTCGGGAACGATCCTGGAATTGGCCGACATTCCTCGTGTGGAGGATTTTCCACCCCGTGGAAACGTTTCCGCTGCATGACAGCGGAGCAGTGATGGACACGTGGGACTGCGCGTGGGTTCGATTCGTGAATGTTTCGAAGAGCGACACGCGGAGTGTGAGAGCTGTTGCTGCAGAACCTAGTCACCGTCGCTCGGGACCACCGCGTGAATATCCTGGACTGGTGAACTCCGGTCACAGGATCTGTAGCGCGTTAACCACTGTCATTGTCTCCCGTACACCCTGTCCTGTAACAACATGCACCCCCCCGCCCGTCTAAATCACATACCCCTTCACACCCCTCCACACACCCCAACCCACACACCTCACAAACACAAATCGCCACCCTGCTGCACACCCACATACACCCCCTTCACACAACCCAACACAACCACATACCCTCCATCCCCCAAACACACACACCCCATCCACACACACCCCGCAATCTCTCCCCTCCACACACACACAAACCCTCCACCCCTACACATCCCTCCACACAAATACCCCATCCGCACACACCCTCCCCCCACATACACACACACCCCTCCCCTACACACACCCCACACACATCGGCCGTGTGCAGTGCCCTCAGGGGACCGAGAAGTCTAAGGCCCTGGACAAGACGATGAAGGACCTGGACACGAATGGAGATGAGCAGCTGGACTTCCAGGAGTTCGTCATCATGATCGCCGGCCTTGCCATCAACTGCAACGATTTCTTCATGGGCCACCAAGACCCCCCCAAAGCCAAAGCTAAGGGCAAGGGGGGCAAAGCTGACCCCCCCAAGGCAAGCAAGAGCAAGAAGTAGATGGAGGGTGAAGAGGAGGAGGAGGAGGATGAAGGGGGAGGGGGGATGGGGAAGGGTGAACAACCCTTCCCCTTCTCCCCCCCCCCACAACACATCACCAGTTGTGGCAAAGTTATTCTCTGAGCATCATTCCAGCGGGAATATTTGGGAATTATTTGGCATTCCTAGCTTTGTCCTCGTTGTGTCACATTTATACCACAATGTTTGTAGAGTTATAGAATTAGATTTGGCAGCATAAGGCACTTTCAATAGAGAACATAACACACCTGTCCATGGTAATCTTATGATTGTTTTTACCCTGTAGTCCTAGAAACCTCTTTCGTAGCGATTGAAGGAGTATACAGTACAATAGTGTATACTCGCTTTGGATAGGGCGTTAGATCCTAGTGGTAGTGCCTTACGCCGCTGATCTTTACTCCCAAGCCAACGTCTAACAGCGTTTGGAACGAATCCCGAGAGGCAGATGCTTGCCCGTGGATGTCTGGCAGTGCACCAGTCACCGGTCCAGGATGTGGTTCATAATGTTCCGAGGACGTGTTCGTCACCAACAATAAAGTGAACGCCGTGAATGAGGACGAGTCTTGTGCCCTATCAATCGCTGGTCTGTGTGCCCTGAAGAAGGGTCATTGCCCGAAACGTCACCTCGTGTGTACAGTTGGCATCTCACCAGCCTGATCGTCGCGCGCAAATAAGCAGTGTCCGCCCGTGTACAGACTGGTTCAGAAGTCTTGTGAACTTCGCCATTGAAGGGCGGCACGGTGGCCCAGTGGTTAGCGCTGTCGCCTCACAGCAAGAAGGTCCCGGGTTCGAATCTCTCGGCTCGGGTGCCTTTCTGTGTGGAGTTTGCATGCTCTCCCCGTGCCTGCGTGGGTTGTCGCCGGGCACTCCGGTTTCCTCCCACAGTCCAAAAGCATGCTGCTGCATAGGTTAATTGGCTCGCAGGCTAAATTGTCCCGCAGTGCCCAGCGATGGACTGGCGTCCCATCGTCGGTATGTCCTTGCCTTGCGCCCTGTGTCTGCCGGGATAGGCTCCGGTCTCACCGTGACCCTGTATAGGACTAAGCGGTTTCAGACAATGAGATGAGATGAGACTTCGCCATTGAACAATTATACAATTTCTAACGCGTGGCACAAAATCCATTTCAAACGAATTCATTCGGAGGGAGAACGACTCCCAGCAGGTGCACGGAGACCTCTGGGCGTCCTGTATATAATGTTAACAGAAATGTAGTGTTTTTTTAAGTTGTGGAAAACCAGAGAACTCATGGCAACCCACGCAGAACGGGG
>JAZEWT010000015.1:8977874-8990127 GCA_036362905.1 Mordacia mordax | reverse complement strand
CAGTACAATCTGCATCATGATTATCAGCAGCAGTAATACGAGTAAACAGCAGCATAATCGTTACCAGTGGCATCCGCAGCATCTTCACCATGAAATGCATCATCATCGTCACAGCCATCATCACTACACTCATCATCGTGATCGTCACTACAGTCACCATCACTACAATCATCATCACCACAGTCGCCATCACTACACTCATCATCTCATCTCATTGTCTGAAACCGCTTAGTCCTATACAGGGTCACGGTGAAGCCGGAGCCTCTCCCGGCAGACACAGGGCGCAAGGCAAGGATATACCGACGATGGGACGCCAGTCCATCGCCGTACACTCATCATCACTCCAGTTATCATCATGTCGATTCTCATCAAAACCGTCATTGAATTCGCGATTTTAAAAATCAAACATCACCCTCCCCTCCCCGCCAGCCTCCCATGTGGGCATGAACAGGTGCTCGCTAACAGCACTAAGCCACTGCAGTCTGTTGCAGTATGGCATAGTACGTCTAGCTGTGATTATAGATAGATATTTATTATTATATCGGGAAGTACCCAGTGGACTTGCACGCTCTGGATGCGGGATTTCTGCGATTCAACGCTTGTTACTGTGACACTAGGATTCCTATCTCTCATTACTGGCTCCTGTCTCGAACACTGGCTCCTGTCTCGAACACTGCGATTCCCATGTCTGATCCTGGCTCCTATCTCTAACACGGGCTCCTGTCTCTAACACAAGTACATAACACTGGCTCGGGTCTCTAACACCGGCTCCTATCTCTAATACTGTGACTCCTATCTCTAACTCTGTGACTCCTATCTCTAACTCTAGATATATTTTTCTTTTTAGAGCAAGAAGTAGCCAGCGAGCTCGCAATCTCTAGATGTAGGATTTCTGCGACACGACGAATGCTAGAGCTGATTATTTATCTCGAAGATTTCAGTCCGATTGATCCCGAATTATGTATTTTAGTATCAACAACAATCAGCCCGGCCGGACATAGAGTGTACGAGGTTCTCCCCGTGACCGCGTGGGTTTTCACCGCGTGCTCCCGTTTCCTCCAATCGTCCAAAGACACGCTGTAACTTCCCACTCACTCATCCAGTCACTCACCCACTCACCAACTCACTCACCCAATCACCCACCAGTCGAAAAACACGCTGCTGCCGCCGCCGCCGCCTACCTTAATCTGCTGACTAAATTACCCCCAGTACCCTGTGATTGACTTGCGTCCTATCATGGGTATAGCCCTGCTTTGCGCCCTGCGTCTTCCGGGATAGGATCCGGCTCTGTACAGACATAAGCGGATACTGATGATAGTTATTTAATACATTTTAGATATTGAAACATGGGGCGGCGCGGTGGCCCAGTGGTTAGCGCTGACGCCTCACAGCAAGAAGGTCCCGGGTTCGAATCTCTCGGCTCGGGTGCCTTTCTGTGTGGAGTTTGCATGCTCTCCCCGTGTCCGCGTGGGTTTTCGCCGGGTACTCCGGTTTTCTCCCACAGTCCAAAAGCATGCTCCTGGATAGGTTGATTGGCTCGCAGACTAAAATTGTCCCGCAATGCCCGGCGATGGACTGGCGTCCCGTCGTCGGGTGTATTCCTGCCTTACTCCCTGTGTTTCCGGGATAGGCTCCGGCTCACCGTGACCCTATATAGGATTAAGCGGTTTCAGATAATGATGATGATGATGATATTGAAACATGACTGATCAAACATGGCGACACATATAGTCATCAGCTAGACTTGCAGGCGACACAGTAATGAAATGAGTCGCGCTACTGCCTCAGAGCAAGAACCCAGGTTCGGTTCCCGGCTCGGGTGCTTTGCTATGTGGAGTTTACGCGTTCTCTTCACGTGTCCGCGTGGCTTTTCGCCGGGTACTCTGGTTTTTCCCACCGTCCAAAGACACGCTGCTGCCTGGGTTAATTGACCTGCTGATACATTGCCCCGAGTGCCCTGCGATGTATTGGCATCACATCCTGGGTATAGCGATAGACTCGCCTTGCGCCCTGTGTCTGCTGGGATAGGCTCCGGTACTTCGCGACCCTGTACAAGATTAAGCAGATACTAATACTGAGTTAGGGCGGCGCGGTGGCGCAGTGGTTAGCGCTGACGCCTCACAGCAAGAAGGTCCCGGGTTCGAGTCTCTCGGCTCCGGTGCCTTTCTGTGTGGAGTTTGCATGCTCTCCCCGTGTCCGCGTGGGTTTTCGCCGGGTACTCCGGTTTCCTCCCACAGTCCAAAAGCATGCTCCTGGATAGGTTGATTGGCTCGCAGACTAAAATTGTCCCGCAATGCCCGGCGATGGACCGGCGTCCCGTCGTCGGGTGTATTCCTGCCTTACGCCCTGTGTTTCCGGGATAGGCTCCGGCTCACCGTGACCCTATATAGGATTAAGCGGTTTCAGATAATGAGATGAGAGAGATAATACTGAGTTAGAATTGCCCAGTCACTGAAGCGTTCCATCCACAGCACGGTATTTAATTAGGAAACGTCATTCTTATCAGGAGGATTTTTTCAGGACGATGCGTGGAGGCATCATTCACACGCGGGGTGACAGCTCGAACAAAGAGAGAAGTTTACAGCCGCCACGGAGAACATAAACGAAGAAACCCGATCCGTAATTGTGGAGACAGAGATGTCGGAATTATTATAAGTCAGTGATAAACTTTACAAGAGAAACAAGCAGACCAGCAGCCACTGCTTTAACGGAGTTTTCATTATAAAGGTCGACACGGCACACGAGCGCGTGGGTGGCCAGCACCACGCCCGGTCGCCTTCATCTCCTTAATGGCAATGCTTACACACTGCACTGGGTACTCATTTGAGGCTGGGTCAAGCTAAAGGAAGCCCAAAACCGGTTCATAAAATCATCACTGTTGGCCCAGAACGGGAATCGGACTCGGGTCGCCAGGTTCGTGGCTCAGCGCGGTAACCGCTGAGCCACGGGGCAATATCTGTTAATCTCTGACACCAGTGATAACCTACAGGGTGGTCCACATTTCTAGTGACCTCCGTTTAATTGAACCCAACCACGTGCTTTTGTCCTTCAGCTCATTCATTCCTGTTTAAAATCACATTTCTTGTTATTGTAAAATAACAATTTCTTGGGTTTTTTTTTTAAACGGTTGAGACGCGTTTACACAACTCATCAAAAACCGGCCTGGAGTGAGGCTCGCGTGGTCTCACAAAATATCGCAACGCGGAATAAGAAAGAAAACTACAAATTGGGGGTCACCAGACATGTGGACCACCCTCTCTGCTGTACGGCATACCGTGTACTCAATTAAATAGAGCTTTAGGGGCCACTGAGGGCTCTCTGCGCGGCGGGCCTGCATCCCACTCGCACCGACCGTGACTCAGCGAAGCGAACCCCATCTCTCCGCCTGTAGAGTAGCAGAATGCGCGCCCTGCGATAATCTTGTTCCACGCGCCTAACACGTTCTTCTCACGTCGCCTGTTATTGATTACTTTTTTTGCTGACATGACGGCTGCCTTGGTTTGGGTTTCTGCCTGATGCCCTTTTCGAGATATTGTTGTTGGCTCTCTGAGCTTTCAGACCAGTGCTCAGTAAGAGAGAAGTTAAACTGGAAAGAAATTACGCACTTGCCTTGCATAGATAACATACAATTTGCTTTTATGAAGGATCTGAACCCGGTGCCCTGAGTACAGGCATAAGACAAAAGGTAAATACAAAGATCCCCGTCAGGGCCGTAATAGACTGTGGAGTCAAGTGCGATTAGCGAGCACCTATGAAGGTCGGCACTGCACACGAGGAGGTGGGTGACCAGCACCACGCTCAGCCGCCGTTGTCTCCCTAGTGGCAATGTTTACACACTGGACTATGTACTAAATTCAGGCTGAGTCGACCTAGGGGTGGCCCAGGACAGGTTCAGAAAATCGTGACTGGTGTTGGCCGTGAGCGGGATTCGAACTCGAGCAGCCAAATTTGTAGCCCAGCGCACTAGCCGCTGGGCCCCCGCTCCCCAGTGCAGACACACACACACAAACACTCGCTCCGGTATATCCCCCACCAACCCGCAGACTCACACAGATATCCATGGATTGGAAACGGAGAGTTGGTGAGGAAGGGGGACAGATCCTCCAATCCCATCCACGTCCTCTATATTTTCCACTGCCCCTCTCCATTCCGCGCCCCCCCTCCTCTTAAGACCCCCCCTTTCCCCAAACCCCCTCTGAGCTACAAAACCGGCTACATGGGTCCACATTGCTGGTCGTGAAGGTTAAAATGAACAATCTGGCTTCTCGTCGGGTACTCCGATTTCCTCCCACCGTCGAAAAACACGCTTCTACCTCGGTTAATTGGCCTGCTGAGTAAATTGCCGCCTCCCAAAAAAGTGTCCTGCGATGTACTGGCGTCACATCCAGGTATAGTCCCGTCTTGCGGCCTCTTTCTGCCGGGATAGGCTCTGGTCCTCGGCGATCCTGTACAGGATTAAGCGGGTACTGATAATGAGAATGAAATAATCTGGCTGTTTATCTGCTGATAGTTTGCTGCCAAGAGCCGCGATTGCTGGCTGGTCATGTCGAGCGCTCCTTCTCTCTCCTTCGCGACGTTTCGCTTCCCATGTCGGAGTAAGGAGCCCTGTATCTGTCAGGATAGGCTTCGGTTCACCGCGACCCTCTACAGGCTCTTTAGTCTGGCAGATTGAGAGACGAACTAAAAAGACATACTGTATTTATACAGTTGGAGAATCGCGTTCACTGATATCGATCAGACAATAGTAATAATAATGGTGAGCGGGGGGGGGGCCGTGTTGTGCCGGGGAATGCAGACCCCGTGATTTACAACTGAGAGCGCAGACCATCGGAAAAAAATACGGTTCTGTAAATTCAATCAGATCCACTCTGTAGCCACTCACGACCTCACCCCACTCCTCTCCCCACTCCATCCCCCCCACCCTCAGCCTCCCAACACCACTAATTACCTCCCACTCACCCCCTCCCCACCCCCGTCCCCGACCCACCGTACTGTTCCCCCCCCCACTTACCCTCCACTACCCCCCTCTCGGGCCTCACCTCCCCTCTCACCCTCACTGCCAGCTCAGCTCTCCCAGTTGCTGCCAATTCGCTGGTGCTGGGACCGGATTTATTTTTTTATCCTCCAAGTTTGTCACGGCTCCAGGTGCGTTAAGAATCTCGACGCAAGAGCTGCTCTTTCGGGATAGCCGTGTTGAGCGATCCTCCTGCTCTCTGGAGCCTGATGATGCCTCCAACGTGGGAGGGGAAACGTAGCAAAGGAGAGAGAGGAGGAATGTTCGACACGGCTCTCCCGAAACAACAGCAACTCGTGAGAGGCATTTTTCCCATTCTTTAAAACCACAACAGGCCAAGCGGCCAGCAACAAACAGCAGTCAGAGCTGCGATCGATTCGTATTGTAGCCTAACACATGTCACGAATTCAGCCAAGGTTATTGTGGCGGAGAGCGGAGTACTCGCGGGGTGGAGAGGGGGGGGGTGACGTGGTGGCGCAGTCAGCAGCGCTGCCGCCTCGCAGCAAGAAATACCCGGGTTCTATTCTCGGGTCGGGTGCGGTCGGTGTGGAGTTTGCGTCTCTCTCGCTATGTCGCCGTCTCCGTGTGGGTTTTCGCTGGGTACTCCGGTTTACTCCCACAGTCCAAAGAAAGACACGTTGGTCTGCTGCTGCCAAGGTTCATTGGCCTGCTGACTCAATTGCCCCAGATGCCCTGCGATAGACTGGCGTCCAATTGTGGGTATAGCCTTACTTTAAGCCCTGCGTCTGCTGGGATAGGCTCCGGCTTCACCGCGTCCCTGATCACATGAAGCGGGACCGCGAATGAATAAACAAGAGCAGCAGTGCGAAGGAAGAGAAAATGGAACGAACCCCCACCCCTCACCCCCCCTCCCCTCAGAGTGACCCCCCCACTCCCCCCCACTCCCCCTCCCCTCGGAGTGATCCCCGTGACCCCTGCGCCCCCCACCCGACCCCCCCGCCCCCCTCGCTCCCCCCTCCCCACCGTGGCTCCGACGTCACCGTTGACAATGATGGCTGCGGGTCTGAGAGTCGTGTAATGATGACGCTTCTCTGACGCCTCTCCCTGGACCCGATGCCTCTGCCTGCCTAAAGGCACGCAGCTGACCGCGTGAGGACGGAACGCATTCTTCCCGAGCGGTATTACACTACGCTCCCGTCTCCCGAGTAACCCGCAATACTCCGTCCCTCAGGACTCACGCGTGCACTACAACAGACGCTACACCGTTATCCCGGGACTTGATACGTTTAATCACTCACTGTCCTGTGACTTGATCATTAACGACCAGCACAGAGGGTTCCTCTCACTGCCCGGCGTCCCATCACCACCCGTACCACCACCGCCGTTCTCTGCTAAACAATATGCTCACTGGCTGGTTCTCTCGCTCCACTGCTGGACTGTATACCAGCTCACCTCTCTTACGCCAACTCCCTCCTCTCGCATCTGAGTGCGACTGCCTGCTTCTCTTTGTTCGTTCACTTCTGACGCCTTCCTCCAATTCCGAGCCAAAACAAATCCCTGCTTGGATCCTCTTCTCAGATGTAATTCCTCGCCCTTATCTTGCGACACCTATCTACTCACCCAGGTGAGGGGTTAACTGTCGCGTGCTCTCGCGACGAGCAGTTGAGCGAGTACGCGCGGGCTGTGAGTGCTGAGAGCCGAGTCGTTTATTGATGCTAGTACTGCCTACCTGTGGCACCACAGACGCTCGTCTCACGCACAGTGCCCGCCCTACGGGGGATCGTGTTCGAAGTGTGCAACACCTTCTCGTGAAGTCTCTTCTTGTCGATGATGTGATTTGCTACGATAACTTTCACCTGGATTTCTTTCCGAATGAGCAGCTTTAGAGGGTAGATCCTGGTACCAGTGCGAACGTTGGAATTTATACCTAAAATGGTGTTAAGGTTTTAGAAGGGTAATCATCAATTCGTGGAAAGAAAGCTGACATAAGACATAACGCCTCAATGTTGTGCAAACGGGTTTGAGGTTCAGCGCGCTAACCGATGAGCCACCGCTCCCAGGGACATACACACAGACATACAAAAACTTGCTCCGCTCTATATAGAAGATTGCGCTGGCGACGCTTCTCTCGAATATGAAATGGGAATCTCACCGAGAAGTAAAACTTTGCGATTCGTGAAGGGCTCCGTCTCTTACTCAGCAGACACTAATGCTGTGACTGTGGGCCTATTAAAAACACGGGTCTTAAGAAAACTATTCTACAAATTCACACCCTCCCCCTCGCCCCCACCCCACACAATGTTTCTCGCGCAGTCTCTGCCTCTCACGTCCCGGGTTGTGTAAGTGGTTATAATTTACGTTGCATTTCTTGTATATATATATTTTTGGAAAATTTGCTCGGAATAGCAATACATCGGACGTATAAGTAAAAAAGTTTCCTCGTCCACTATCTTCCGGCTGGGAGTGGGAGTGGTTTAAATCTCTTATACCGATCTTATCGCGATCCCCCTTCCTCTACCGTAGCACCCGCTTTCTTACCCGTACGCTGTACCGGACTGTACCGGCTTACTTTCGCGTCTGCCATTGGCTTGGCTATTTATATGTGACCATACTTGACCACGTTGGTCAGCCGCGCTAGCTGGTACAGGTGAAGGGCTCATAGACGTGGGCGCCTATTGCCAGAACCACCACCACCATCACCTGTACCACCATATCCAACACCTCCGCCACCTCCACCACTGCCATCTTCACCACCACCACATCCGCCCAGCTGCTGCTGAGTGAGCCGCGTTTCCACACAACACATAGCTCTCAGAACGCGACGCGAAAATCTGCAGCTGTTCATCCACATACTCATCATGAGACTCTGCTCAATCCTGTACAGGATCGCAGGAGGCCCAAATGTTTCCCGGCAGACACAGGGCACAAGGCAGGGCTATACCCAGGATATGATGCCATTCCATCGCAGGGCACGGGATTAATTTAGTCAGCAGCTCAATCAATCTTGAAAGCAGAAGAGTGTCCTTGGACTCTTACTGTAAACCGGAGTACCCGACGCAAACCCACGCGGATACAGGAAGAACTCGCAAACTCCACGCAGAAAGGCACCCGACCCGGCAATTGAACTCGGGAGCTTCTTGCTCTGAAGCGACAGTGCATTGCGCCGCAGCACAGCGCCGTGTTTCCGTCTGGCAACTGTAACGATTTTCAAATAGCTTGCATTTATCATGGCTAAAACAGCGGCGGTGAGTCACCGAGTGAGGGCCACGGCAACCGAGACGATTGGGTATGTGTGGAGGGCAGTGTTCCATGCCGAGCCACGGCATGCCCAGCTACTGCATGCCAAGTCACCCCATGCCCAGGCACCGCATGTCTAGCCACCCCATGCCCAACCACTGCATGCCCAGTCACCCCATGCCCAGTCACCGCATGCCCAAGCATCTGCTGTTCGACCGGATAGAGGAGGCTAAACGGGCACGGCACGCGCTATAGAAGTCGACTTGCCGATGACCGATACCAGTGGTGTCAAGATTGACCTCTGTGGAGGAGATTCATAAAGGACGCTGTTGGGCAGTTGGAGACAGTCGCCCTCCAGTAACAACGGAGGGCAGAGTCATCTCAGTCAGCCCATGGAACCTAGGTCTTTCCCGTGATCTCCTGTCAAATAGTCTTCGATATTTCACGTGATCTCAAAGTGCACCTGGCCTGGTACAAGCACCGTTCAGACGTCACCGCCACTCATTGGAAAAAAGGCAGTTTCTGTATCATAGGTGCTACCCACTAACAGCAATTGACCCCGGCCTCACGAGTTCTATTCACTCTCAAAGCCACCCGAGTCAGCGATAGGTCGACTCAGCCTCAAATGAGTACTCAGTGGGAGTGCGCATAGATTTCCACTCGGGAGGCATTGACCTTCATAGGTCCTACTCGCTAACTGCGTTTGACCCTACAGTGTGTTAAGGCTATTCAGTGGACCTTTGTTAATATTTGCACACCCTCGCTGATGCAACGAGAAGGACCCAACGGTCCTCCTTGAAAGGTTGAGAAAAAAATTTCTGCTAGTGAGCAACACCTAGACCGGCCGTCTTTGTTTCCCCAGTGCTCATGCTTACAGGCCACACCAGGTACTCATTTGAGGCTAAGTCGCCCCAGGGGAAGCCGAAGGGACCGGTTCAAACTCACCCATGCTATTAATCGCACCGAGCAATGAAGGTAACTTAAACATGCCCGCTCTCTCCACAACTCTGTGCAGCGCGTTGTGACACTCGGGTGAAAAGCGCTCGAGAAGTGCTAATATTATTATTAAATCTCTTGCCCGTATGATCAAATCACAACTCACCTTCCGAACTGATTTGTACCGAATGGGTCGGCGACTTTCTTAACGGTATGCCACACCGGACCGTACCGGCTCACTCTTTCCTCTCGTCGCACTTAGTGCCTGATATCTAGCCTGTAATTATTGCCGACGTTGCTGTTTAACCAAGATAATGCCTCGACATGAAACGTCTCGTTCGGGCCCTGGTGAGAGTCGAGATTCAAGTTGAACAGGGGAGAATTATCCTCAAGAGTTTCTCTGTCTCGCGTTATCCGTGTCGAGCGCTCTCTCCTCTCTCCATCAGACGCCTAAGGATGCTTCCAACGTAGGAGGCGAAACGTCGCGACAAAGAGAGAAGCCGCGCTCGACACGGCTATCCCGAAATATGCACATTTCTCAATAATCCTGTGGCTTTAAAGAAGGAGAATGTAAGACGTTTCGGACCACGACCCATTTTCACAACATACTTTTACGCTCATATTTATTCATCCTGAGTCCCCGCGTAATTCTCTGGAGGGTCACGGAGGGCTGGAGCTTATCGCGGCGGATACAGGGCTCAAGGAGCGCTCTACCCATATGGAATGCCAGTTCATCGCAGGACATTATAGACAATTTAACCAGCAGGACAATTAATCTGGGTAGGAGGAGGTGCATGTCTTTTGACTCCGAGAAGAACCCGAGTACCCGTCGAAAAGCCACTCGGACACTGGGGAGAAAGCGTGCAAACTCCACGTAGAAAGACAGACCCAGGTACAATGGTTAGACTGCTGTGCCAGGCAAGGTACAGGAGGTCATGAGACACACCCAGGTGCTCTGGGTTGCCTTACTGATATGACTAGCACGTACACACGCACACATGCACACATATTTATACTCACCGCGCTATACAAGCCAAAGATCCACCGCATAGTAACAATTGCACTTCGACAGCGCTTTCCACCGGAGGGTCACAAAGTGCTGCACAGAGCTGTGAAGAGAACGGCATGTCAGCAACAACAACGACATATGACGGCAAATTAAGAATGATAACATTTTAGTTATTTTTTATTACAAATCTAAGCTGTGGCGAGAACGGCATTTCAACAACAACAATACAAACATCAAAGTAGATCAATTGAAAGTCAAATAATGGCTATAAATCAAAGAAGGACGTAAATAAGAGATTAAATAATTGTTACAGAAATGAAGTAAGGAATAAATGTTTCTGAGCTGGCGCAGGTCTACAGCGAACCATAATATAAGCATATCAACAGTGAGCAGCACCAACAGTCCTGGCCAGAGGACTTGAAAGCCTTACGTAACAAAAGAGTGTACAGTATTTACAGACTTTAGGGCCAAGTGCTATTAGTGATAACTTATAAAGGCCAGCACGGCACACGAGGGGATGGATGGCCACCACCACGCGCGGCCGCCTTTGTCTCCGCAGTGATGATGATAACACATCACAGGGGGTACTCATTTGGGGCTGAGTCGACCCAGACGAGGCCCAGGACAGGTCGCAAGCAGGAATCGAGCTCGGGTCGCCGAGTTTCTAGCGCTGCCTGGCAACCGCTACACCGCGGCTCCCCACTCCCTCATAACAACGACTGCCATTTGCCACTGAGTGGCGGTGACGTCACCACGGCGCCTGTGCCTTGCCATGTGCACCTTGAGGCCACGTGAAGTGTCGAAGGCTCGCTGACAAGAGGTATAGGGACAGACACGGGTGTTATGGGTTGCAGCTCTATCACAGACACACTCATACACCCACACCCTATCACACAGCTTATACACTCCTACACGCAGACATTACGCAAATTAATATTTAATTACTACAACAGGATGAGCATTTGCAAGAGAATAAAACTCACTCTCCTCTCTCCCCCATCTCCTCTCTCTGTTTCACCTGTCTTCTTTCTCCATCTCCTCTCTCTCCCAATATCTCCTATCCGTCAATATCTCCCTTCTTTTCTCTCTTTATATTTTCTCCCTGTCTTACTCTCTCTGATTGGGTGGGTGAGTGATTGAGTGAGTGATTGAATGTGTAAGTCGGTGAGTGGGTGAGAGAGTGAGTGAGTGCGTGAGTCTAAGTGGATGTGAGTTACGGAGTGTAAATAATTGGACACATTGTATGTTGCTTTCTTTTCCATTGATGGGAATAAGTTGTTTCGGAGCAGAAATAAAACAGGACTTAAGAGTCTATCCATCTCTCCATCTTTCGCTCTATCTCCTCTCTCCCAATCTCTCTCTCCCCTCCATCTCTCCTATCTTCTCTCTCCCCCACCTTCCGGCTTCATCTCCCGATCTCTTTCCCCCCCCGCACCCTTTTCCTGTCTGGCCCCGCCCCGCTCGCGCGCGATTGGCCGCGAGAGTGCGGCACCGCGGAGCATAAAGAGGGGCGCCGCGGCCGCTCGGTCACTGAGCGCCGCCTCGCTCCCGGGGACATGGACCCGGCGGCCGCAGGAGGAGTGGGGGTCGAGATGGAGGGGCCCTGGTGCCTCCAGGGCCCGCCGGAGCCGGCCCATCTCTCACCGGGATACTCTCCCCGCGTTGTCTCCTCGCCGCCTTCCTCCTCATCCTCCTCCCTGCCGTGCCACGCCATGCTTGTTGTGCTGGGCGAACTCGCAAGCGAGGATCAAGTTCGGGCCGCCGTGTCGGACGTGGAGAGAGGTGAGACGCGGCAAACTCGGTGATTGATTCTGCCACGACCTCCCCCTCCCCCCACTGCCCCTCCAGACCTCCTACAACCGGGAGACGTTTCCCCTCGCCCCGCGCGGAGTTCTCCCCTCTCACTCTGCGTCTCTCTCGTCGTCGTATTCTCTCGCCACCGCGTCGTGTGGCTTCTCCGGTCTTTCTACCCTGGGCGTTGATGATTCTGTCTCCCTGTCCCTTGCCTGCTCCTCTCTCTCACCATCCCCTCTCTTCCACACCTCCTTCCTCCCCTCACCCCTCCCTTCTCCTCTCCGCCCGCACCCCCCCCCCCA
>JAZEWT010000015.1:8963901-8977850 GCA_036362905.1 Mordacia mordax | reverse complement strand
TCCCATCCCCTCTCTCATTCCTCGTTCTACAAACAAGCGTGTCTCCCACATCTGCTCTCCACATCTCCCCCTTCTCCGCCCTCTTTCCCCTCGTCTCCTCTCCACCTCATTCTCTCTGTATCTCGGTCTCAGTGTCTCGTGGTTCCACTGGCATTGCCTTGAAATTATCAGTGCCTGCTTAATCCTGTACAGGATCGTGTGTGTTGGGCGGGGGGGCGGTATCTAGAGCCTCTCTCGGCAAACACAAGGCACAAGATAGGGCTATACCCTAATTGGGACGACAATCCATCGCAGGGTACCACGACAGTTTAGTCGACAGGCCGATTAATTTAGGCAGCAGCAACCTATCCTGAGATTGTGGGCGGAAACAGGAGTACCCGATGAAAACCGACGCACGGCACGGGAAGGTCATCGAGTGCGCCAAGTCAACAGATACAGGCGGCGCCCGATCTCGGATCGGAACCCGGGTTCTCCTGGCTGCGAGGCACCTCACGACACCGCTCGCCCGGGCGCTGTCCCTGGTGCTGAATCTGTGACCGCCGCGTTTAAGGCGGCGCTCGCTCCCCCCATATAGTCTGAACACACTGTTGTGTCAAGTGTCGTTAGCGAGTACATATGAAGGTTGACACGGTACACGTGGATGTGGGTGACCAGTACCACGCCCGGCTGCCTTTGTCTCTCGAGTGGCACTGTTTACACACCGCACTAGGTACTCGTTTGAGGCTGAACCGACCGAGGGGAGGCCCAAGAATGGTTCAGAAAATCGTCACTGGCGTTGGCCATGAGTGGGAATTGATCTTGGCTCGCCATGTTTGTAGCCCAGCGCGCTAACAACTGAGCTACTGCTCCCCTCTCTCTCTCACACTCACCCACGTGTTTGTCTGGAGGCTATTCTGATCCCGGAGAATCCCATTAGTGGGCAGATTACAAATGAGGGGCTGCCCGTGTGTGCGTCTCCACTGCGTCTCCACTGCGTCTCGCTGCGCCAGCAGCAGCAGCACCGTCGTGACCTTTACTCGAGAAAACAGCATCGTATAATGTTATCGTTAGCATATAACAAAAATAATCGTTATTATTGATCCCGGTAGACAGAAGTCTTGGTAATTTATTTTGTCAAGGGTGTCTGTCTGTCTCCGTGGCATAAATTCGAAATTAGATTACAATGATGATTGCTTACCAAAGCTGTTCTTTCGGGATAACCGCGTGGAGACAAAGATCACCAAACAGCCTAAAGAGATTATAGGATCAAGTGCCATTTGCGACCACCTTTGAAAGCCGCCCTGGCACATGAGGGGGCGGGTGGCAAGTACCACGCCCTCGCGCCTTTCCCTCCCCAGTGTTAATGTTTTCACGCCGCGCTAGATGCTCATTTGAGGTTCAGTCGACCTATGAGAGGCCCAAGACCGTTTCACAAAATCGTCACTGGCGTTGCTTGGGAATCGAACTCGGATCGCAAGGCTTGTAGCCCAGCGCGCTAACCGCTGCGCCACCGTTCCCCACATGCTGTTGTGTTTCTCTTGCGGCTTCGAGCGCCTCAAGAAACGCGAGACGCGAATCTGTTAAAAAAAAAACAATGTGGGAACACGGGTCGTCGTCTCGTTCCCCACAGCGGGGGGGGGGGGATGTGCGTCGGCTCTGTGCTCTGCGTGAGAGGGCGTTGCGTTCGCCTCGTGCTGGGGATTCAGCATCAGGGACGGCGCCTTTGGTCCCGACAGAGGCGGTTCGATTCCCGCCTCGGGCGCCATTTCTGCGTGGAGTTTGTGTATTCTCTCCCGCTCATCTGTGCGGGCTTCTTGCGTGTTCTCCGGTCTCATCATTAAAACAACAGCAACTGCCATTCGCCGCGAAGTGGTGGTGACGTCACAACGGCGCCTGTGCCAGGCCATATGGATCTTGAAACCACGTGAAGTGTCGAAGGCTCGCTGACAGAAGGTCACGGGACAAACCCAGGTGTTGTGGATTGCCTGACTGCGATGACTGGAGGGTGTACCACATATGCTCCCTACTCTACCAAATTGATGTGTTTTAGTCGCCCGACGCTCCGCTCGTTGTTGAGAGTGTGGCTCCTCCGCCCTCCATTGTTGTTCGAGGGCGACTGCCTCCAACAGCCCCGCAGCGTCTTTCACGATCCTCCTCCAGAGAGGTCGATCTTGACATCGCTGGTACCAGCAAGTCCACTTAGCTCCAGGTTCTCCCGTGCCACATCAGTCCATCTCTTCTCTAGCCCGTGCCGCACCCATTTAGCCCTTTATCCGGCCAAACAGAAACTGTTTGGGCATGCGTTGGCTAGGCATGCGAGCTACATGGCCAGCCACCTTTGCCTCGTCTGTCGGAGGAGCTCACCAATAGGACTTTGTCTAGATCTTTTTTTGAATTGCGAGCTCTTCACACAATCCAATCTGGTTAAATCCGGGATGGATCGTAGGCAGGCCAGAGGGGGGGGAGGGGTCTAGTTTCATAAGCATAGAGAAGTGAGGGTATGACTGCAGCTGAGAAGACACGAAGTATCGTGTGGAGAGAGAGGTCAGGCGGCTTCCACACTTCTTTAAATAGCTGATAAAACGATCATGTCGCCCGACTGATTCAGAGCGAGACCTCCGTTGCCAAACCGGAATCAGGCATAAGCACACTGCCTAGGTGTGTAATCTCCACGCTCTCCACAATTGCCCCATCACTCATGAAGATCTGGGGAGGTGGAGTATTCGGTGGCAGCAAATACCCAGACAAGTGCTTAGTTTTGGTGGCACTGATGCTAAGACTCCATCTCTTTGTGGCATGCTTCAGGTTCAACAGCAGAGCCCCCAACTCCTCCTCAGAATGAGCAGCCATCATCAAATCATCGGCATAGATTACATGGTTGGCCAATAGGGAGCCATCCTTTGATCACACCCGGAAAACGATCAGCTTCCCACTGTACCTGTACCAGATGGAAATTCCACTGGAACATCCATGGAAAGCTTCTCGAACTACGTAGTCAAAAAAGATGTTGAAAAATGTAGGAGCCAGAGAGTATCAATCTCGCACCCCAAGGTGTACATGGAATAGGTCTGACTCCCGACCATGTAGCTTTACGCGGGCTTGCCCACCCTCATGAAGGTCCTTAATGATGGTGAGCAAGGTGTCAGGGATCTCGAAAGCATGAAGAACAATCCACAGCTCTGGCCTACTGATGGCATCGTAGGCCTTGACCAGGTCAATAATGCACAGATGTAGGTTCTGCTGGAATTCCCTACATCTCTGATGTAGCAACCAGACGGAAAACATGGCGTCTCTGCAAGACCGCTCCGGCCTGAAATCACATTGGGGTTCCCCAAGCCACTCCTCAGCTTGCCTGGCAAGGCGATGTTGAGTAATCCCTACCAGGCTATCGAAGCAGACTTCATCTCCTCAGCAGCCCGCGACCACCACTCATCTTTGCAACGCTACACAGCTCTCTGAACCTCCGAGCAAAGGCTGCAGTAAACCTCATCGTTCTCGTGTGTGGGGTGCTGAAGGCGATGGGAGTTGGCCTGCCGTTTTCTCTTTGCTAGCTTGAACACCTCCTCCGTCAGCCAGGGTTTCTAGGGAGGTCTGGACCGTGTACCCAGTACAGCCAATGCAGCTGCATCAGCCGCAGCCCAAAACATTCCCCATTTCCCCTCGGCATCGGAAGGAGTGGGGGCGTCAACTCAGCTGCAAACGATGATGAAATTCTCGTTTACAGCTTCATCAGCGAGCCGAGACCAGGCAGGCCATTGTGGGATTCAATGTGGTCCTTGGTGTACGCCCACCACTGCCGTGGAAGAAATGCAGGCGGTTCATAGAGATGATAAGCCGATGGTCAAAGGTCAGATCAGCACTTCTGTATGTCCTATTATCAAGGACATGGGCCCGCATCCACTGCCCTGCCACTATGTAGTCCAGCAGTTGTTCTTGCTTGGACCCAGCATGCACCCAAGATGTTGTGTGGATGCACTGATGACGGAACAACGAGTTGGTTATTACGAGCCCATGGGCTGCACAGAAGTCTAGCAGCCTCCTCCTACCGTTATTTTTGAGCTGATCTGGCCCATGCCTTCCAATCACTTCAGTCCAGATGTCTGCATCATGACTCACTCCGGCATCAATGTCACCGAGCAGGATAACTCTATCCCTAAGGGCCATGTTAGCTAACACTTGAGACAGAAGGAAATAGAAGGCATCTGACTCATCCGCTTTGCCTGCATCCCTCCACTGATGTTCATCTTCAGTAAGAGCGTAAACCACCACCACCATCCCTCGCCTCCTTTTTATAGGGAGGCGAGCCGACAGTAACCTGGGACTCACAGGTTCCCACACTTCACCACCACTTGCCCATGATCCATTCATTCTTTTATTTATAAGAGGAGCCACTCCCTCTTGCTTGGCAGTTTCCTGTCCTCAGTGGAGGATTGTCCACCCCTCCTGCTGATTGGAGCCAGAACCAGTCCACCGGACCTCTTGTATCCCACAGCTTTACATAGAATTCAGTGTCTGGAAAATATTTACGCTGGGTAACCGCGCGGCTGGCTTCCCCTTTCCCGCCTCCATGCAGTCTCCTCGCTGAGCCTACGAGTCATTGTCACTCCAAGCGATTGCCTTTGATATTGCTGGAAATCCTGCGCGCGACGCGGCGTTTTAAAATTGCGACATTAAACGCTTAGTCATCAAACGTATGAAGGTTTTATAATAATTGCACTTCTAGAGCGCTTTTCACCCGAGGGTCACAAAGCGCTGCACAGAGCTGTGGAGAGAACGTTATGTCAGCAGCAACAACAACGAAATAAGAACGGCAAATCAACAACAACGTTGTTGTTTTTTTTTTACTGGGACCACTCGAATGTTCAAGCAGATATCGCTATCGAAGGCCCCGACGAGGACTCCGATCCAGACAAAAATGCGCCACCGTTCGCCTGCACGGCGCGAGATGTCTAGGTCGTGTTGGTGCGGAGTGCTGCCCGCTGAGCGAGTAGAAACGGCAGACCGAGCTGGAAGGCAGCCGGGCGGTCAGCCGGTGCCAACAACTGTTGCTTCTGCAGTTCTCTATATATTGAGATGTTTTAATCCAGGTTTTATGCGTGTTAGAGGAAATAGAGAAGCGAGTAGCCCTGCCGCCTCACAGCAAGAGAGACCCGGGTTCTGTTCCCGGCTTGGGTGTTTTTCTGTGTGCAATTTGTGGGATCTCTCTCTCCCCCGTGTCCGCGTGGATTTTCGCTGGGTACTCCGGTTTCCTCCCACCGTCCTGCTGAGTAAATTGCCCCCCAAAAAGTCTGCCCTCTGTCGGTTAGAAAACGCAGTGTCTAGTAAATGTTGGCGCCGGCTGAATGCATGGCTGCCTTCCCCTCGCCTCTCTGTGGTTTCCTCAATCTGCCTCTGTAATGATGTGAGTCGCCCTGGATAAGGGCGTCTGCTAAATAATAATTAACAATGGTGTCGCCTCCGAACATTCATCCCTCTACACTCACCATCGTGAGCCGTGATCTGTCCACTGCTGGATGATTGGAACGACGTGGGCGTCTCAAATAATCAGCATCTCGAGAGCACCGATGGTGGAGCCATCAACTCGCTCATTCAGCATCTCGCTCATTCGCTCAGCCACTCGCTCAACCACTCACCTCTGGTGGAACCATCAACTCACTTGCACAGCCTCTCGCTCATTTACCCACCCGCACACCACTGGTTGAGTCGTCAGCCGCATCAGATCATCACCACCAGGCCGACGCCATCTCACGTCTCAGCCATGGATGAGGAATTAAAGACGGGAACCACAGGGGTGCGTCTCCGTTCATGAAACTCAAATTACGGACAAAACGGTAAACTTATAGAGACCCATAGAGACACATAGAGGTGCATAGAGATACATAGAGACCAATAGAGATACATGGAGGCCCACAGAAACACACAGACACCATAGACCCACAGAGACACACAGAGACCCATTAAGATACTTAGAGAACCAAAGAGATACATATAGACATTTCGAGATACACATAGACCTACAGAAGAATATAGAAATAAATAGAAACCCATAGAAACAGACGGGCCCATAAAGATACATTTAAACCCATAGAGGTACACATAGACACATATAGACATAGAGAGGAACATAGCGACAAAAAACCCCATAGAAACACATAGAGACCCATAGAGACACACATAAATCCATAGGGACACAGAGACTTATAGAAACACACAGGGACAGATGGAGACACAGTGACATACATATACCTATTTAGAAACACTAAGCCCCATAAAGACATACAGAGACATACAGAATCACAGATACATATAGAGATAGACAGGGAACCATAGCGACACACAGAAACCCATAGAGATACACAGAGAGCCATAGAGACACATAGATAGCCTTAGAGATATATAGAAACCTATATAGACACAGAGACCCAGAGAGACACGCAGAGACCCATGGAGACACACAGACACCTGTAAAGACACACAGAGACCCATAGAGACACACAGAGACCAACAGACACAGAGTCCCGTGTAAACATACACCGATCCATATACGATTGCTTCCAAAAGCTGCTTTTTTTGGAGAGCCGCGTCGATATCTCCTACTCTCTCCTTCCCGACGTTTCGATTCCCACGTTGGAGGCATCCTCAGACGTTCTGTGGATGAGTCATGTGTGTGACTGCTATTTATAAGTCAAGTCATTCCCTTCTACAGCCTCACTCCCAGGGATAATGGAAGGGGGGTCCATTGGAAAGGGTTTTCTTGCTCGCATATTATAATATTATAAGTTAAATTGAATTCAAATATGCGAGTTAGATAAATTATCTTAGCTGAGATACAAACACGACACCCGCAAGAGAGTAGGGAGAGAGAGAGATTGAGAGAAAGTCAAATAAAGAGAGAGAGCGCGAGAGCGGGTGAGGGTGAGAGACTTTGATTTTTAAGCCCAATTTTATTGCTTTTCCGATGCAAATTGTCAGGCCACAAAATATACAATCAACACAATGTACAATATGTACTATTATTTACACCACGTGACCCACATCACACCTAAATAACACGCACACATTCATTCAATGTCGAAGATATTCACCCCCTCACTCAGAGAGAGAAGAGATTATTTGCACAACTGGAAAGCCACCATATATACAATCAAGATAATACACTGATGTAGGTTACCATGCCTCAAGGCATGATGATTGCTTCCTAAAGCTGTTCTTTGGGGATAGCCGCGTCAAGAGGGGAGGAGCGATCGAGGCGGCTATCCCGAAAGAGCGGCTATTGGAAGCAATCATCAATCAAAACAATATACAATACACAGTGGGAGAGAAATGGGAGAGAGGGTAAGGGAGAGTGGTAGAGTCAGAAAGAGAGTGTGCTAGAGAGGGTGAGAGGGGACAGAGTGAGGTATAATTTATCGAGTGCACATTAAAACATTGCTGAGTAAGAGACAGGGTGAGACCCTCGGAAATGAGAGCAAATTAAAACTTGAATTTGAGGGTCCCACGAGTGTGCACGCACAGAGCGCTGCCCCAGCGCTGCAGGAATCTAGGCACCTCCCCAGCGATTTCAACATCTATGTTGGCTCTCTAAAGAGCCGATCTCATGGATACTCTTAACTCACTTGGCTTCACTAAACACGTGACATCTGCCACTCACAGATGTAGCCATACTCTCGACTTGGTTTGCTCATGGGGCATATCGGTAACCAGCCTGTCTCACTGATCCTGGTCTCTCTGATCACTCCGCTGTGTGGTTTTATCTTCAAGTACCTCCTCTCATTTCCATCAACAAGCGCCAAACCCAATTTCGAAACCTTAACGCCCTCACTCCTGACATATTCAATCAGCAATCAACAGTTCATCACTCTCCGCCTCGATTCACTTTGCCTCTGATGCGACAGGTGTTAAGGTGTTAAGATCTTTGCACCTGCATAATTGCCAGATACGGTCAAACCTGTCCTACTCTTATATATGTATACTGCAAAAAGTACCCATAGCGTTACAACAACGTGTTATCAAGTATACGGGGTGATTTGGCCCCATTCAAATCACGCTGTCTCAGGCGGAAAACTATCCCCTGGTATACTGCTGAACTCTGGGATCTCAAAGCAAATGCAGTGCATGCAGGGCTGAACGGACTTGGAGAAAATCTGACGTCACTGTTCATGGTCAAATCATTAGGAACAGCTCATCCACTACTGGAAGGCACTTGACTGTGCCTTTACCAACAAATTTTCCAGCATCTTAGCTGATACCTGCGACAAGCCCAAGATTCTTTTCTTGACCGTTAATGAACTCCTATGTCCAACCAGTCACTCGTCCTCACCTCTCGTCACTAATAACGTATGGGTGGATCACTTCATTCAGTTTTTCATAGAAAAAAAATTAAACCCACCATATCTTTACCCAACTGCAACGACCAACCAATAGCTCCATAAATGTTCCTCTGCCTTCCTTGACCTCAAAACTCCTGATATTTTTCGAGTTAATGGAATCCGATGTCTCTTCTTTAGTTGCCAGATCTCGTCCCAAAAACTGCTCCCTGGACCCCTTCCCATACAAAATTATCCGGGCAAATGTTAAATCCCTTGCTACTTTCATCACTAACCTCTTCAATAATTCACATCGATCTGGCATTGTTCCGCCACTATTCAAATGTGCCACAGTTAGCCATCTGCTTAAAAAACTGTCCTTCATTGTAACATCACAGATAATTATCGTCCCATCTCAAATCCACCATTCCTTTCAGAGGTCCTTGAACGGGCAGAAGCCGTGCAACTGCAGAAACACGTTCTCAACAGTGACCTCCTCGATCCCTTCCAATCTGGGTTTAGATGCGGTCATAGTACTGAAACTGCTCTGGTCAAAGTAGTTCATGACCTACTCGTCGCTGCTGATGAAGGTTTGCCAAGTATTCTTGTCCTCCTGGACCTGAGCGCTGCCTTTGATACCGTTGACCACCCAATGTTACTGGAGCGACTGGAGGGTATAGCGGTCTCTGGCTTTGCCCTGCATTGGCTATGTTCCTATTTCTCCAACCGAAAGCAGTTCGCCAGCCTCGGAGGACAAAACCCAGAGATCCACTCTCTTTCGTCTCGAGTTCCTCCGGGTTCAGTTCTCGGCCAACTGCTCTTTAGCATCTACGTACAACTACTTGGCCATATCCTTCGCAGCCTCAATCTCAGCTATCATTGCTGTGCCGATGACATCCAAATCTATATCCACGCAAAGCCATCCATCAATGTGTCTGGTCGTTGCATGTCATCCTCACCGTCAACTGTGAAGGCCTGGCTCAATTCAAATTTACTCAAACTAAATAGCGACAAAACAGACGTTTTACTTGTCGGAACTTTTCACCAATTGTCAAAGGCTGAACCTATCTCCAGACTGCCAAATCAGTCTGGAGATAGACTGCCTTGGCAGTCTGGAGTCTAGGTGTGACTCTTGATTCCTCACTCAGCTTAGAGACACACATCAACATGGTGACTAAGGTAGCCGATTTCCGTCTCAGAAATATAGCCAGACTGCGTAACATCCTGTCACCCACTGAATGCTGAGAATATAATGTACATCTTCATCTCCTCACGAATCGATACTGCAATGCACTGCTCCCTGGCACCCCTGCCTACTTGATCAATCGTCTCCAACGTGTGCAGAATAACAATAAATAATACGAATTGGATTGAGAGCACGCGGCTGCTGGTGTCCTCACTCGCACACCCATCCACAATCACATATCCCCAGTACTGATTTCTCTCCACTGGTTAGTGGTTAAATACAGGATTGAATTCAAAATCCTTCTTCTCACCTGCAAGGCTCTCACTGGCACTACTCCGACACACATCTGTGACCTACTTCAGGCACCCTCCTCGACACGACAACTTCGATCCTGCAATACGGGCTTTCTGCATGTGCCCAGATCGCACCTCCATTTGATGGGTGACAGAGCCTTCTCGCGTGCTGCTCCTAGACTCTGGAATGCCCTTCCATTGGAGATTCGATCAGCTGAGTCACTGGGCCTTTTCAAATCTCGTCTCAAGACTCACTTGTTCCGTAAGGCTTTCAAGTCCTCTGGCTAGGACTGTTGAAGTGGCTCAATGTTGTCATGCCGGGATGATGGCTCTTTGCCAACCCGCGCCTTCTCGGAAACATTTATTCCTTCCTTGTTTGTTGAAGAATTACAATTATTTTAGAACTTATTTTATACTAAAATTTATTTCTACTGTTTGACTTTCTGTTGAAATGTAAAAAAGACGAGGCTTTTCCCATTTTTCTGGCAATAAATGTGATAAATTCTTAAAAACACCAAATAGACACGTTTCAGAAAGTGTCAAGTTTTCAAAAACCACACACGTTGGTGGTAAATACTGCAAACAACATGCTTTGATTAATATGCATTGTCCTTGAAACTGATTGGCCTGCATCAGAGACGGCTTTCTTTTTAGCTTCGTCTCAATTCTAACCAGATGTTGCCAAAAGGCAATCAGTCTCAGGACAATACAATATCAATGCCTTATAACTCGGGTTGAGCAGTTTATGCTATGAGTTTCAAGGACAATGCATATATTTTCAAAGCATGCTGTTTGCAGTATTTACCACCAACATGTGTGTTTTTTGCAAACTTGACACTTTATGAAAAGTGTCTATTTGGTGTTTTTAAGAACTTAACACTATTATTGCCAGAAAAATGGGAGGCCTATAGTGCAACAAACAACTCTTTTATATGAACATCGCGAATGTCTCTCTGGTAGGAGTTCCCCATTTCTACAGAGATTCTTTGCAGGTTTGGAGTTTCCTTTCCACCATCAGGGAAGATTGGCCCCAGGACACCTGTGATTTCGTTCACGAGCCAATCGTCCAATCCAAACACCCGTTCCCCCCCTAGCATAGGCCTCACCATGGAGAGGTGTCTAGTCAGGGCACATCTCTTTTAATTTTTGCACAATGGTTGGTCTCTGCTGACATTGCGACAGCAATAGGGATACTTTCTCCGAGGCTCGCCACAAAAATACTCAACACGGTACGGAAGGCTTACGTAGAGGTAGCTGCGAGCGCACTTGCCCTGAGCACTAGGAACACGGTAGCACCTGCCCGATCATCTCCACTAGAGCTCATGGTGGAACCAGTAAGAAGGAACCAACCCCTGGTGCCACACAGACCCGGACTGTACACATTCCAATCTCAGAGAATACGGTTCTGTAATGCAGAACGGAGGAAGCTGTACCTCTCCATGGTTTACTTCCATCACCAGAACATAATAACGACCACATAAACGCCATGCCTGGGAAGGGACACTGTCCACGATGGTCACGCAGTTCCACAGTGGAGACTCTTCTACTCCAGGCCATCACACAAACATCACGGATACCTCAGCTGGAGCATTGCTCATGGGACTGTGACGACAAACTCTCTCCTGGCACATTTCACAAACACGATGTCAAAATGTGTCTTCTGTTGAGACCGATCATCAGGATGTACAATGCAAATATCGGGACTCTTTATTTAAGCTCCTGAAGAACATCCTACTTAACTTCAAACTCCATTTCTCCCCCACCATTCTTATTTTTGGGTATAAAGGCAAAGAAAGTAAAGAGCAAGAAGAGTTAGTTAATTTTATTATGAACAACACCAAACTCGCTATTTACAAGACTTTGAAAGTAGTCGTGGAGGAGCAACGCTCACCAAGCCACTGCCGCATTTTAAAATCGCTGCTCTCCGCCAGAATCTGGCTGGAATTGCAACACGCGCAGGATTGGGATCGTTCTCCACTCACTGGGCTAGGCAGGAGGCGTTGTGCCGCGTGTCTGATGAGGGGGAACCTGCACATGAGTGAGGTTCTTTTCAATGCTGTCGCAGTGAAGAGACAAGGGGGGTTGCCAGTAGGTCCTCCCACTACGGGACTTGCTATTATTATTACAGAGAGAAACCCATGCGCAGGGGAGAGTTGCGTTTCCTGTCCTTGCGCAGTGACGCATTGAAGATTATCGCTGCGGGATATTCCATTTCTCTCTCGTGTCCTCTCCCCGCCCGCCCCCTTTCTCTGCGCGCGCTCTCTCTCTCTCGATTGCTCTATCGCGCTGTCCTCTCGTTATCTCTCTCTTCTGTCCTCTTGTTATCTCTCCCCGATCCCCTCGCTTTACTCGACACACGTCATTCTCTTCCCTCTCGCTCTCTCCCCCCTCTTGCCTTTCCGTTCCATCCTGTTCTTTCCACTCCCTTTCAGCTCCCGTTTATGTGTTGTATCTCGCGCGCTCTCCACTCTCGCGTCTCTTTGGCTTCTCATTTGTTCCCTCTCCCTTATCTCTTCTGTTCTCTCCCCTTCTCTCTTATTTCTATTCCTTCTCCTCCCTCTCATTCCTCTCCATTTTTCTCTCCCTCTCTGCCGCTCCCCTACTTCCTCCTTCCCTCCCTCCTCCGTCTCCGTAGTGAGGGCGGTGCCGCTGGCTCGGGTGGAGGGGAGGGGGAGCTGGGTGAGGTGGAGGGGGGGCTGGGTGGAGGGGAGGCATGAGACGGGGTGGGGGGCTGGGCAACGGAAGATACAGGGGGAAGGGGGGGGGATAATAAGACTGCTGTAACGGGGATTCTGATGATGCTGGTGATATCGATGGTAGTGATGATGGTGATATTGATGGGGATGTCGCCTATGATGATGGTGATGTTGTTGATGTTAATCGTCATGGTGATGGCACAGCTGTTAATGATGTTCAGAGGGCGACCTTGATAATGGTGCTGTGGTGTTGCTGGTGAGTTTTATCGGTGCGATGTTGAGAGCGATGGTGTTGATGTTATGCAGGCGTGCGCGCCTGGGACCTGGGCACCTCCTCGTGTCACCTGGACCAGCAGCTGCAGCTCTTCGTGTCGCGACACTCCGCACGCTTCTCCTCCGACGTCAAAGGTCAGTGACCCCCCGGCCTCTCGAACCCCGAGACCACGCCGTGACCTCTGAACTCCCATTAACACGAGCCCTCCCCCTCCATGCGGATGGAACAGATGGTCATTAGTCGACACGTTGCTCTGATGCCTTTTCGTGGCAAAGCCGGGGCACGGCTCCTCCTCGATGCCCACGGGAAGGGATTCTCACCCCATCCGCGTGTGATCCATTAACTCTCGATCACTGCCTCTGCATCGCGGGGTGGCCGCGTACAGCTACACCTCGTGATGCCTCGATGCGCCAGAGTTGCTCTCACGAGCCGCTATTTCGGGATAGCCGTGTTGCACGCTCCCCGACGCTCCGTCGCGACGTTTCATCTCCCGCACCTTTAGCGCGGGAGATGAAACGGTTCCAAACGTCGCAAACGAGACATGAGGAACACTCGACACGTCTATCTCGAACGAGCGGCTCTTGAGAGCGATTCGCAAATTAAATCTCCTACCATGAAGGCCACTCGCGTGCCCTCAAACCTGCCTACTCCCCAAACTCCTACCCCCACTCACCTGCCCCCCTCAAACCCGCCTACTCCCTAAACTCCTACCCCCACTCACCTGCCCCCCTCAAACCCGCCTACTCCCCAAACTCCTACCCCCACTCACCTGCCCCCCTCAAACCCGCCTACTCCCTAAACTCCTGCCCCCACTCACCTGCCCGCCGCCGTCCACACCCCATGCCTCCCACACGAAGACGTCACCAACCACTATCAGAGTACCTGCCCGACGAAGTTTCTTGTTCCAGGCGTGTAACGCATTCCTCTGAATGATGTTGATGACGTTTCCAGCTGACAAGATGACTGCTGTGACCTGGATTCATCATCATTCTCAATATTCGCTCAATCCTCTACTGGATCGTCGGGGGCCAGAGTCTAACCTGGAAGGCAGAGGGGACAAGGCGGGGCTTTGCCCAGGATATGACGCCTGTACATGGCAGGGAACTGGGGACAACTTACTTAGCAGTGCAATTAGGCGAGGCAGCAACATGTCTTTGGACCTTGGTAGGAAACTGGAGAATCCGTCACAAAAACCACACGGACACAGGGAGAGAG
>JAZEWT010000015.1:8934208-8944370 GCA_036362905.1 Mordacia mordax | reverse complement strand
ACAAGCGCACACAGTCACGCACACACAGTCACACACGCAAAATCACGCACATACAGGCGCACAGACACAGGCGCGCACACACAGAAAAGCACAGTCACGCACACACAAGCGCGCACACACAGAAAAGCACAGTCACGCACACACAAGCGCACACACAAGCGCACACAGTCACACACACACAGTCACGCCCATACAGTCGCGCACACACAGGCGGACACAGTCACGCACATACAGTCGCGCACACAGTCATGCACACAGGCGCACACATAGTCACACACACAGTCATGCACACAGGCGCACACACACAGAAACGTATAGCCACGCACACACAAGCGCACATACACCAGCGCACACAGTCACGCATATACAGACACGCACACACAGTCACGCACACACAGGCGCACACACACAGAAACGCACAGTCACGCACACAGTCACGCACACACAAGCGCACACAGTCACGCACACACAGGCGCACGCGCAAAATCATGCACACGCTCGCGCACACAGTCACACACGCAAAATCACGCACACACAGGCGCACAGACACAGGCGCTCACACACAGAAAAGCACAGTCACGCACACACAAGCGCGCACACACAGAAACGCACAGTCACGCACACACAAGCGCGCACACACAGGCGAGCACACAGGCGCACACACATAGGCGCACACATAGCCATGCTATAGATATGCACTTACACACACGCACACACAGCCACGAACACACAGTCACGCACACACAGTCACACACACAGTCACACGCACACACAGGCGCGCACATAGGCGCGCACCACAAGCACGCACACACATAGGCGCACACATAGCCACGCTATAGTTATGCACTTACAGACACGCACACAGTCACACACACAGTCACACGCACACACAGGCGCACACGTAGGCAGGCGCGCACACACAGGCGCGCTCACAGGCGCGCACACACAAGTACGCACACACAGGCACCCACGCAGTCACGCAAACACAGTCGCGCACACAGTCACACACACAGACGCGCACACAGTCACACACACAGTCATGCACACACAGGCGCACACACACAGAAACGCATAGCCACGCACACACAAGCGCACACACACAGACGCGCACACAGTCACACACACAGTCATGCACACAGGCGCACACACACAGAAACGCATAGCCACGCACAGACAAGCGCACACACACAACCGCACACAGTCACGCATATACAGTCACGCACACAGAGTCACGCACACACAGGCACACACACAGAAACGCATAGCCACGCATACACAAGCGCACACACACAACCGCACACAGTCACGCATATACAGTCACGCACACACAGTCACGCACACACAGGCGCACACACAAAATCATGCACACACACTCACGCACACAGTCACGCACGCAGAGTTACGCACACACAAGCCCACACACACGCGAACACAGTCACGCATATACAGTCACGCACACATCGGCGCACACACACAGTCATGCACACACACTCGTGCACACTGTCACACACATACAATCACGTACACACAGGCGCATACACACAGGTGCGCACACACACTCGTGCACACTGTCACACACATACAATCACATACACACAGGCGCACAAACATAGTCGCGCACAAACAGTCGTGCATACACAGTGGCGCACACACGGGCGCGCACACACAAGCACACAAACATAGTCACGCACACGCAGTCACGCACACACAAGCGTGCACACACAGGCACGCACACAGTCACGCACACACAGGCGAGCACACAGGCGCACACACATAGGCGCACGCAGTCACGCACACACAGTCACGCACACACAGGCGCGCACACAGTAACGCACACACAAGCGCGCACACACAGGCGAGCACACAGGCGCACACACATAGGCGCACGCAGTCACGCACACACAGTCACGCACACACAGGCGCGCACAAACAGGCGCGCACACACGGGTGCACACACATAAGCCCGCACACACAGGCGCGCACACATAGGCGTACACAAGGCGAGCACACACAGTCACGCACACACAGGCGCACACACACAGAAACGCACAGTCACGCACACACAAGCGCACACGCAAGCGCACACAGTCACGCATATAGAGTCACGCACATACAGTTACGCACACACAGGCGCACGCGCAAAATCATGCACACACACTCGCGCACACAGTCACACACGCAGAATCACGCACACACAGGCGCACAGACACAGGCGCGCACACATAGTCACGCACACACAGTCACGCACACACAGTCACGCACACACAGTCACACACAGTCACACGCACATACAGGCTCACACACGTAGGTGCGCACACACCAGCACGCACACACAGGCGTTCACGCAGTCACGCACACACAGGCGCGCACAAACAGACGCGCACACACGGGTGCACACACACAAGCCCGCACACACAGGCGCGCACACATAGGCGCACACACAGGCGAGCACACACAGTCACGCACACACAGGCGCACACACAAGCGCACACATTCACGCATATACAGTCATGCACACACAGTCACGCACACAGGTGCACGCGCAAAATCATGCACACACACTCGCGCACACACACAGTCGCGCACAGTCACACACACACAGTCACGTACACACACAAGCGCACACAGTCACGCATATACAGTCACGCACACACAGGCTCACACACAGTCATGCACACACACTCGGGCACACACACGCGCACACACACACGCGAACATAGCCACGCACATGCAATCACGCACACAAATGCGCGCACACACAGGCACACACAGTTCCGCACACCGTTACGCACACACAGCCACGCACACTCAGGCGCACAGACACAGGCGCGCGCACACAGAGTCACGCACACTCAGGCGTACACACATAGTCACGCACACACAAACGCGCACACACAAGCGCGCAGACAGTCACGCACACACATACGCACACACGCAGGCGCGCACACATAGTCACGCACACACGGGCGCGCACACAGTCACGCACACACAGGCGCGCACACACAGGCGCGCACACAGGAGCGCACACATAGCCACACTACAGTTACGCACGCACAGACATGCACACACAGTCTGTGGTGAAGTATGGTGGAATAACCCTACTCCGCCGAGATTTGCATGGCATCGGGAGGTCCTCATCCAATAATTGATAGACAAACAGGTGCCGGACAATGTACATCCCCCTGCAGGTAGGTGAGGTCACCTCGGGGTATGTGCCAGGCTAGGTTCAGAAGGATATCGCCGGTCAGG
Source organism: Mordacia mordax (assembly GCA_036362905.1). Taxonomy (NCBI): domain Eukaryota; kingdom Metazoa; phylum Chordata; class Hyperoartia; order Petromyzontiformes; family Petromyzontidae; genus Mordacia; species Mordacia mordax. The sequence continues at coordinate 8,941,121 of JAZEWT010000015.1, read as the reverse complement.
CACAGATGTCATGACTGAGATGACTGGCAGATGCACCACCTGTGCTCCCATCTGTCCCAGCTAGCTGAGATTTAGCCGCCCGGTGCTCCTCTCGCTGTTTTAAGCTACGCTCCTCCATCGTCCGTTGTTGTTGGAGGTCGACTGCCTCCAACTGCCCCGTAGCGTCCTTCACGATCCTCCTCCGCAGAGGTCGATCTTGACACCGCTGGTACCGGTCTTCAGCAAGTACACTCAACTCCAGGTCCTCCTGTGCCACGTTAGTCAATCTCTTCTCCATCCCGTGCCGCGCTCGTTTCGCCCCCTCTATCCGGCCAAACAGTAGCTGCTTGGGCATGCGGTGACTGTGCATGCGGGCTACATGACCCAGCCACCGCAGCCTCGCCTGCTGGGGAGCTCACTGATGGGAACGTGTCCTCACGTTTGAAGGATCTGTGAGCTGCTCACACCGTGACTCAATGTGTTTAAATTGCAGCATGGCTGCGTGGAACGAACATCATCACCACCATTACTAATTCTTTCCCTTGTTGAGTAATTATGGGTCTAATGACACGCGTGATTGAGCGCGATGGTGCGTAATGGCGCGTGTTGGCACGAGTGAATCACTGGAGATGACGACAGACTGTCATCGCTGGTGATGGTGCACTTAGCCTGGCACAGGCGCGGCAAATTACTGTCTAATGGCGGCTGTTGTTGTTGGTGAAGGCAGACAGATTGTGATGATGCTGGTCGGGGTGGGGAGCGGTGGTAAAGCGGTTACCGCGCTCCACTACGAACCCGGCCACTCAGTTCCCGCTCATTGGCAGTGCCTTTGATGATTTTCTGAACCGGTCCTTGGTCTCCCCTAGGGCGATCCAGCACCACAAATGAGTACCCAGTGCGGTGAGCAAACATTGGCACGAGGGAGACAAAAGGCGGCCGTGCGTGGTGCAGATGACCCACCCCTCGTGTGCCGTGTCGACCTTCATAGGTGCTCGCGAACAGAACTTAACCCTACAGTCTGTTTAAGCTATACTGGGGAGATTTGTCTTTGGGGTGGTGATGGCCTCTCATAGAGGTCGCCGTGACCTCGGCACCGCTGCGCAGCTCGCGCAGCCTGTGTGGGGAGATGGGAGGAGATGGTGATGATGAGGGGAGCGCACCGAGCGGGGAAGCGAGGGGGAGCGGGGGGGAACGAATGGAGAGAGTGGGGGCGAGTGGGAGCGGGTGGGCGCATCACTCACCAATCCATTTATTCCAAAACTCACCACATAACCATACCCCCACCAATTCATCACCGCGTGCATCCACTCACCACCTTCTCTACTCGTCGGCGGTTCATCAAAGATGGGAGTGAAGTTGTCCGACTCCCACACCGAGCCCGCTCTTGTTCTGTTGTGATGATGCTGGCGTTTGTTGCGATAATCGTGGTGGTGTTGGGGAGCGGTAGTGCAGCGGTAGTGCAGCGGTTAGCGCCGCGCAGCGCTACGAACCCGACCATCGGGGTTCGATTTCCGCTCACGATCGACACCGGTCACGATTTTCTGAACCGGCCCGAACCTCCGCTCGGTCGACTCAGCCTCAAGATGAGTATCTGGTGCAGTGTGCAGACATTTTTACTAAGGAAACAAAGATGGCCGGGCGTAGTGCTGGCAACCAACCCTCTCGAGTGCCGTGTCGGCTTTCACAGGCGCTGCTCGCCACAGCACTTGACCCTACAGTCCTCCGTCGAGGCTACACAGGGGATCTTTGTCTCTGTCTCGCCGCGTCGGGTGGCGCAGGGCAGAAGACGCTGCAGCACAGGAGCGAGGAGTTGGACACCGTGGTGCTGATCAATCCCTCGGAGGAGACGGTCGCAGCCGAGGTGAGATGAGCAGTGACGGGAGAGAGAGAGAGTACTTGCTCCGCCAGTGCATATACTAAAATTGGAACGATACAGAGAAGATTAGCATGGCCCCTGTGCAAGGATGACACGCAAATTCGTGAGAGAGGAGGGTAGAGAGATAGGGGAAAAAAGAGAGACGGGAGGAGGAGAAGGGAGGGTGGTGAGAGATGGGTGAGAGGAAGAGACCGCGGGAAAGAGTGGTGAATGAGCTCATGGCTACGCCAAGCTGGCCATCATCGACAGCGCCAGGAAGGCGGCCATAGAGGGAAACCGCCCGCACAGCAGCCTCGGAATCTTCCGAGCTCTCCTCGGTGCCAGGCTGTGGCTGGAGTTCCGTCACAGCGCGCTGACGAACTCTGTGACTGCGTTCAAAGAGCGGTGGGCGCTGGAGGAGGCCGTGTGTTCGGTGACGGACACCGGAGACGTAAAAATAGAACTCCGAGCGTAGACGGGGTGGTGGGGACCGACGGCACACACGTACAGGGTAGAGGGTAGAGGGGAGAGGGGAGAGGGTGGAGGGTAGAGGGGAGAGGGTACAGGGTACCAGGGGAGAGAGAGGGAAGAGGGAAGACGGCGGAGGAGACAGCACAGATGGTAGAGGGGAGAGAACGGAGGGGAGAGGGCGGAGCGGAGAGGGGAGAGGGTACTTTGAAAGATGGACTAAAAATATATATAAATAAATAAAACAAATCTAATAAGTTAATATAGCAAATAAATACAAAGCTAGCGTTAGGGGGGGGAAAAAGCTGAAATGATGATTTTAACTGAAATTCGAAAAAAAATGAACTGATGTTTTAATTGATCAGCAAAAATAAAGAGAGGAATAGAGGGGTGAAGAGGGAGAAGGAGTGAAAGAGAGAGTGAGAGAGAGAGGGGAGGGGTTTTTTTTTACTTTTATTGCTCCTCCTCCGAAGGAAATTATTTCCACCAACGACAAACCACAACATATGCAGTCAGGACTATTTACAAATGTCTCTGGGTGCCTTTACAAGTCGAGAGATGTAAAAAAATAAGAGGCTTTACCGTTTTTATTACATCTCTACACTGGCAAAAAATACCCATGAGCATACACATGTCAAGACACCATATATACAATAAAAACAATATGCAATATGCGTAACTATTTACAATCTGTTTGATTGATATTAACTTAAATATAATATACGATTCATAACGCGCACATATTTTATGAATTTCAAGAGAGAGAGAGAGAGGTGAAACCCATGGAAATTAAGGAAAACTACAATGTGAGCTGGAGGGTCCCGTGATTGTCCAGGCACATAGTACTGCTCCAGTGCTGCAGGAATGTGGGTGCCTCCCGGCGCTTATGTAGAAGGCAAGCTCTGGGGAGAGCCATGTCTTGATGAGGCTCTTGGTCATCGTTAGTACAGAGTAATCACGCCCATCACTCTGCAGCTCCTTACTTGTCTTGAAAATCGCCAACCTCGTCTGAGCGAGGACAAAGTTCACGATGGCACTATGGGCACCACTGGGTAATGGATGCACAGCTGTAAACGATGGGTCTGCTATGGCACAGTAGCGCCCAGTTTTCTGAAGATGCTACGTGGGTGAAGCTGCAGGCATCTGATGAATTGGTGAGCGAAGTCCTCTCTTGCTTCGCAGTCCATGCAGGCACCCAGTGTCGCGGAGTGGATTCGGCTAACCGGCAAGGGCAGCGTGCAGTGTGCCAGCCTCCACCATAGGCCTCCGCATCGTTGCGCGACGGAGTCTTTACATCTGTTTTCATTTAGTCACGACCTCCACCAGGTCACAGAAGTTCCTCCTCTTCCTCGAGTCCAGCATGCTCTTGAGGTCCCTATAATGCAGTGCTTTCACACTTTACATGTACCGCGGCCCCTTACTTACAACCTTTAGTGTCACAACTTTGCAATGCCCCGCCTTGAGGAGCTTTCCCGCGTCCGTACGCCCTGCAGCTTGCGGGCAGGAGTAATAACGGCAGGGGGCATGCACTCATCACCTCTGCTTGTCTCCCGGAGGCTCAGACCCAGCGCCTTTATGGCACCGAGCACCGAGCGCAACAGCCTTTCACCAGAGAGCATAGAGCGCAGAGCCGTGGCGGTAGAGATGTCCGCCGCACTTCTCTATCTCCATTGGCGCATGTCTACCAGGTCCCTCATTACTGCTACTCCCGCAGAGGCAAAGCGCAGCACGAGCGTGCGCTCCTTTTCTATGCTTTTTAAAAAGTCTGTTGTAGAATAGAAGTTCTTGTAGGAAGTGTGTGAGATTATACTGTGCATGCGACCTTATCCACTCAAAACCATGGCATGCATCAAGCAGGCTCTGATAATAGCTTGGCAGCATCGTGTAAACTACTAGCTCACAGTTTATCAAGAATAGCTCACACCCGTACCCCAAACGTCGTACGGCATGCTGAGGGCTTGGACCCCAGGTTTTTGCCAGTGTTTCCCGTGCCAGACAACGTGTGTGAATTTGCTGTTGAGCTGTATGAACAGCAAGGCAGGGGGCTGATGGACTTTTGCCTTGTGCCATAACATTGATGATGCAAGGATATTTACCATGAGCATTCACCTCTCAAAGGACATTCGCACTGCGAATTATGCCCATGACCGCACGTTGTTCTCGATCTTTCCAACCAGTTCACTCGAGGGACCACACACTGTGGCCTTATGCAAGTGTCCTGCTCTTTAGCCAGTTCATCCATGCAGAGGTAGCCTTCACGTACAGGTCGATTGCTCTACAGAGTGAACACGTCCTGTGCGTTGTTGATCACTGCGCAGACATCGTCTACGTAGACAGAGACCTTAATGACAACGTGCTCAAGACCTAGATATGTAAAGCTGGACAGTGCCCGTTGTAGTTGACACAGCAGCGGTTATTTAGATAAGGCATGAGTGTAGTTCTTCTCAATGCTGCCATAGTGCAGGGACAAGGTGGGTGCCACTGGGTCCTTGCACTACGGGACTTCCTAGTATTAATAGTATTACCCTTTAGTTTTTATGCTACTTTCCTCAAGTTTTAAACATGACTTGTATTATAAGGGGATGAGGTTGAGAGTGAGGGTGAGAGAGTAAGAGGGAGGGTATTTTGTTTATATTGGAAAATTAACAAAAAAATATTCATAAAAGAGAGAGGGGCAAGACAGAGGAGATAGGGGAGAGGTGAAAGAAAGGAGAGAGGAACGAGGTCGACTGAACCTCAGTTGAGTACCTGTTGCGGGACAGATACATCGCAACTCGAGATACAAAGGCGGCCGGACGTGGTGCTGCCCGCCTACCCCATTTTCATAAGTGCTCACTAACAACTCCAACAGTCTGTTGGAGTTGTGGAAGTAACTGAAATCCCCCACTGGCAGTCATACCCCCCTCTATGCCCCCTGTACTGTGCTATTGCACTTGTGACTTCATGTAGTCTAGGGGTGCACCTGGCCTGGCACAAGATCCGCGGTGGCGTCACCACCACTTAGTGGCAAACGATGGCTAATGTTAGTGATGATGCTTATGATGGTGGCGGTAACTGTGGTGATGGTGTTGTTGGTGGTGACGGTGTTGGTCTTGGTGATGGTGGCGGTGGTGGTGGTGAGAGGGTGGTGGTGGTGGCGATGGTTGTGACGGTGGTGGTGACCATGGTAGTGGTGGTAACAGTGACGGTGGTGATGACGGTGATGATGGTGACGGTTGTGTTGGTGGTGGTCACGTTGGTGACGATGGTACGCGCTCCCAGGTCCGTGCGCTGCTGCGTGCGCCCGCGCTCCACAAGCTGCTCGCTGTGTCGGGGCAGAGCGTGGAGCCCGCGGGTGACATCGCACTGCAGCAAGGATTCGTGTCGTGCCAGAGTCTCGCCAGCCTCCTTAGCGACACCGAGGTGCGGCCCCGCTACCCTCGCTCCCGCTTCGCTGCTCTGTGCCACCTGGATGTACATGTCGATGTTTATTATTACAGCTCAAAGTACTAGGTGAGCTTGCAAGCTCTACATGCGGGATTCCAGCAATACAATACTGGCGCCTATCTCTAACACTTACTCCTATCTCCAAAACTACCTCCTATCTCTAACACTGTTTCCTATCTTTAATATTGGCTCCAATAAAAAATACTCCAAAAAAACGTTATTGCTGATTTGGCGTTCTTATCTCGTTGTTAATCTGCCGTCCTCTCCGCGGCTCTGTGCAGCGCATTGTGGCCATTGGGTGATAAAAACGCTGTAGAAATGCAATTATTTTTATTATAATAGATAAATGTTGCATTAAACCATTTCTCTAAAAGCATTTTAAACACTGAGAATTTTGCATTTTTAAATTATAGAAAGCCTGATCATATTTAACTCGTTGTTTTGCAACGATGTGTATATTTTTTAAAAGGTTATTGTTGCTGATTTTCTGTTCCAGTGCCGTTGTTGGTGCGCCGTTCTCTCCGCAGCTCTGTACAGCGCTTTGTGACCCTCAAGTGAAAAGCGATCTATAAATGCAATTATTATTATCTCGAACACTGACTCCTATCTCCAACATTGGCTTCTATCTGAAACACTGACTCCTGTCTCTAACACTGACTATTATCTCTATTACTGTGACTCCTGTTCATAATACTAGTTATTATTACAGCAGAAAGTACCTAGTGAGCTTACAAGCGCTAGATGCGGGATTCTTACTCTAAAACAAACGCTGGAACTGACCAACGAAACAACAACTAAAACCAAAGTGTATGTAAAGAAACTCACAGCAGCAATTTGTACAAAGATGAAGCCATAACCGTATCATAAAGAGAAACGCTCAGTAACGTGCTGCTGTTGCTGCCTCCCAACTCGCCTGTGGACATGGTCTTGGTGATTGTGTGGCTCTTGCCAAAATGTAATGAAGAGCTCCCCCGAAAGTGATTGGACCGGCGAGAGACTCACGTTACCCTCCTTGTGGATGCGCGTAAATCAGCAGGACCCTGAGAGGCATGCGGTTTGCCTCCTCCGCCTCCTCCTCTCCGTGTCTGTCTCCATAATACACCAGATATGGCACAGCCCTCCTACATTTCCTCACCCTCCTCTTCCTCCTCCCCCTCCTCCTCCTCCTCCTCCTCCTCCTCCTCC
>JAZEWT010000015.1:8920200-8932792 GCA_036362905.1 Mordacia mordax | reverse complement strand
GAGGCGCGCGCTCACCTCACTCTCGCGTGCCCGGACGAGGGTGAGTGGCGCTCGGGTGGCGCCCTGCGCACGCTCGCCCCGGGCGCCGCGTTCTCCAGCCTGCGCGTCAACCCCCCGGGCCCCGCCGCGGCGGAGAGCGCGGTGATGGACGGCCTCTCCGAGTTCACCGAGTACCTGGCCGAGTCGGTGGAGCTGCCGTCGCCGTTCGAGCTCCTGGAGCCACCAACGTCCGGCGGCTTTCTCAAGCTGTCGCGCCCCTGCTGTTACATCTTCCCTGGCGGGCGTGGGGACTCGGCTCTCTTTGCCGTCAATGGTTTCAACATGCTGGTGGATGGTGGCTCAGAGCGGCGCTCGTGCTTCTGGAAGCTGGTGCGCCACGTAGACCGCGTCGACTCGCTCCTTATCACGCACATCGGCGCCGACAACTTGCCCGGCATCAACGGCCTCCTGCGCCGTAAGCTGGCCGAGGCCGAGGACGAGGAGTCACAGGGATCGGCCGCCTATGGCGAGTGGCTGCGCAACCTCATCTCGCCCGAGATCGGCGTCGTATTTTTCAATGTGCCCGACAAGCTGCGCACCACGTCCGAACCCGCCGGCCGCAAGGTGAGGAAGGGCTTTGAAGAGGCGCGCCAGACGCTGCAGCTGCTCGACCGGCTGGGCATCGCATCCGAGCCGCTGGCACGGGCTGCAGGCACCATAGCCGCCGAGCCCATCGTCCTCTTCCAGAAGCTGGGCGTCGGGCGCCTCGACATGTACGTCCTGAACCCAGTGAGAGATAGCAAGGAGATGCAGTTCCTTATGCAGAAGTGGGCCGGCAACAGCAAGGCCAAGACGGGCATCGTGCTGGCCGGTGGCAAGGAGGGTGAGATCGCCGTGCCCTATCTCACGTCCATCACGGCGCTTGTCGTGTGGCACCCGGCAAACCCGGCTGATAAGATCGTGCGTGTCCTGTTCCCTGGCAACGCGCCCCAGGGCAAGATCCTCGAGGGACTCGACAAGTTGAAGCACCTGGAGTTCCTCAAGCACCCTGTGGCTACACAGAAGGATCTGGGTGCTGCCGGGCTTTTTCCGAAGCAGTCCAAGTTGAAGCAGAAGACGGACAGCAAGGAGAGCCTCCGCTCATCGCCAAAAATCCAGGCGGTCAAACCGCTGCTCAAGGACGGCAAAGAATCGATTGTCGTGGCAACCGTGAGAGCTGTGGAAACGACGCCCGGCGACGACAAATGCCGGCCGGAGAGTGAGAAGGAGGCTGAATGGGCCAAGCACGGCCTTTCAACGGCAGCCGACGAAAACACAAAGGAAGAGAGAGTCGATGCCAAACTGGATAAGCCAGAAGTAAAAAAAGCAGCCGGAGTGAAAAAAGAAAATGGGAAATTTGACGCGTCCAAAACGAAAACGGCGAAGAGGAGTGTGATGGACAAGTCTGTGGTCTTGCATGAGAAGAGGGCCAAGGAGCAGGAGAGGAAGGCGGACGCTGGGAAAGATGCAGCCCCCAACACAGAGAAGGATCTCAAGAGGGCCGACCGCAAGAAGGATGTCAAGAAAACAACAGAGAGGAAGGACAGCGGCAAAGATAATAAAGAGGTGAAGAAATCGTCTAGACATGAAGTCAGACCCCTTGCATCTCCTATGCCAACCAAGAAAGTGACTGAGAGAGCCAAGGTTTCGAAAAAAGACTCTGAGCTGAAGCTACTGCGCAAAGACAGGACGCCATCGCCCAAGCACAAAGCCCGTGGCAAGGCAGAGAAGAAGAAGGAGGCAAAGCCTGCCAAGAAGGCCGAAGACGCCACGCAAGCCGCCGTGCCCACTGAGTTGGAGGCAGAGTGGTCCCGGATGACAACTCCCGAGGACCTGTCTCGGGAATTCAAGGATCTGGTCGATGATAAGAAGCTCGTCGAGGTGGAGGTGGCAGAGGAGGCGTTGGAAGGGGCAGCATCGCCCAGTCCGCTCATCGACGCTGCTGCTGCTGTTGCCTCAGAGGAGCCGAGTCAACCAGAAGAGGAAGAGGTAGAGGAGGTGGCAGAAGAGGTGGTGGTGATACAGCAGGAAGAACTTAAGGAAGTTGAGCAGCCCCACCAGGAGGAGGCAATGATGTCAACAGCAATACAAAGGGAGGAGGGCGAAACGGATAAGGATGAGCGGTCTCCGCGTCGCTCGATATCGGACGATGCACAACTTACAGCCATCAAGGAGGAGCCTGAGCCAGTGGAGCTACCCGATGCAGAGCCTGGCGATGTGATGGAGCCCCGCAAAAAGGGAATGGATGGCGAAGAAAATGAAGATGAAGAGAAGATGCACGACAACCGGCTAGATGAGGAGGACAGAGACCATGATGAAGAGAATGAGAAAGAGAGTGAGTGTGAAAAACAAATAAAGTTTGAAACAGACAAAGAAGAAGAGCGAGCGCGGGATGAGAAGGAGAAGCATGGAGCTGCGGCTAAACTCCCATCGGGTGAGATGAGCGAGCACATTGTGGAGGACAGGAACAAGAATGTGGCACTGGTGGATGACAATCTGAACCAAAACCAACAACTCCCGATGCCCAGCGCCGACTCCTCGGAGGAGGAGCTGAGCGACATCAAGGAGAAGCATGAGGAGGAGGAGCAGAAGGAGTCGGCTGGAGAGACGGGTGAACGGTACTTGCCGAGCGCCAGCTCCACCCCGGGCTCACCGCCAGTGGAGGCCTCATCTGGACTGCACGGAATTGTGGTCATAGCATCACAAGGTCCATCGGACGCTGAGCAGATGGCGTCGGACGAAGATCTCCGTGAGGAGATCACCCCAACGTCCGGCTTCACCTTTGCCTCCATAGAGATCTCGGGTGAGCCGACGCCAATGTCCGAGATGCCGACGCCGAAGGAGATCATGAGCGACGGTGATGACGACGAGTCGTCGGGGCATGAGGCCTCGAGCGCCGTGACCCAGAAGGTTGAGATGGAGCCCATGGAACCAGACCAGGCCCCCACCTTATCTCCATTGGCTCTCGACAGCTCCAGCAGCCTCGTCTACTCGAAAACTGAGGCCACGCCTGGACGGGACTACATTGCCAGTGCATCAACGATATCACCCACGTCCTCGCTGGAGGACGACCGGTTTTTCATGTATCCTGGCGATGATGGCAAAGCCACGCAATTACCAAAGAGGGAGGTTCAGGAGTCACAAATGAAGTCTGAAGACCAAGACCACCAGTCCGGAAAAGGCATGTCTCCCTCCCCCACTATCGACAAGACTCCGGGCTTCACTTCAGATATGACGCCCACTAACGTGGAGAAGTCTCCCACACTGGAGAAGATGCTGGTGGCATCTGCCGGGACGCCAGAGAAATGTGGCAGCCCCGAAGAAAAAACCCTGCAGATGGATTCGTTGCCTGGCTCGCCGCAACTCGGCACAGCTTTCACTCCCTCGTACTACTCCCCAGCCGATGATAAAATCCACTTCCCCGTGGACGAGCTCAGCCCCGATCTGCGTGAGCGTGATGCAAACATTGGCGCGCAGCAGCAAGAGGATTCCAGTCAGGATCGAGGAGCCGGCCCTGGTGATGAGATGTTCGTTCCCACGGAGAAACCCGCCTCATCCCCCGTGTTGTCGCCAATATCGCCTCCTTTGACTGTAGCTCCAGAGCGACCGCAACGTGAAGAGCCATCCGCAGACGCTCATGGTGATGTGCCTTTGGATAGAGACGTGCACAGCCACGATGATGATGATGATGGTAATGATGGTAGTCGTGATGATGGCGGTGATGATGATGGTGTTGATGTGCCCGAAAGGTTATCTCGTGAGCACAACGCTGGCAGTAACATGCCAGTCTCCGCACCTCCCAACGACACTCTACAGTCGAAGAAGGTCAAATTTGAAGATTCTCCAGCGCCTTTCCAGCAAGTGCCAGATTCACTGGACACTAGCACGACCACAGCACCTTCGATCAGCCCGTTCGACGACTCCAAGCCGCTGCCTACGTCTGAAGCCAGCGGCAGGGGCTCTGGCAAGGAGGAGGGGAAGACCTTGTCGGAGCTGACATTCTCTGATAAGTCTATCACTCCATTAGAGGACCCCCAAATGGGTCTCGAGTGCGAGCCGTCAGAGGAATCCATGTCTGAGCCCTGCAACCTCGAGTACGATAGCGTGTCGAAGAGGTCCACTGCAAAAGACAGTAGAGACTCTGACGACGAGTATAGCTCATTCCTCCTGCACAGCCGCCCTACCTTAGACGATTTCACCCTTCCCCCTTCCTCCTCGTCTTCCTCCCCTACTGCTGCTCGCTCACCAAAATCCCCCGAGCCGGGTGATAAGGCACGGCCCAGTGATCTTCCCAGGGAAGCGGCTGAATCACCGATTTCTGCCTTTCAAAAATCCTCAGCCAGACGCGACGGCGAGTTTGCGTCGTGCCTGTCGTCTGAATCAGAATCGACAAGCACGGCACGGTCGATCAAAGAGCACACGCTCGTCACAGCCGGGACCACGGCCCCCACGGCTTCCTCCATCACCCTGGCTGGCTGCCTCATGCGGGCCCCGACGGCGCAGAAAGAGTCATCAGCCGAATCGCCTCTCAGCGAGACCTCCTACAGCCTCAGCATCGCCTCCGAGTCCGGAAGGATGGAAAGTGAGCAGGGCCAGCCTCCACTGGTTGACGCCATCCAAGGCCAAACCCTTTCGCTGAAAAAGCCGGATATTAAGAAGGACGCATTCGGAGGGTCACACGACTCCTCAATCTCGGAAACCCCTCTCACTTTAGTTCAACACGAAGCAGTGAGCGATGTGGCTGGGCTGGATGACCTCTACAAGGAACAATCACCGGTGAATGAAAAGTCAACAGTGGTGGTAGAAGCCGGCTGTGTGGGAGAAATAGCAGCATTAAAAAACGTGGATGTGATGGCTGTTGAGCCGCCAAAAATGATTTCACCAGAAACACCAAGTGTGGTGCACGTGGCTGAGAGGAGTCCCAGCCAGACTGATGAGATCCTCACCACCAGAACTGTGAGCGAACGTTCACAAGAAGCCGAGAATAGGACGGTGGGAAAAACAACAATTTGTGACAAACCACGACCTCCAACTGACTTGTTCGGCGCAGAGGCCTGGCCCTCCTCCGTTGAATGGGAGACACATGAGGCGCTTCTTGAGGCTGCAGTGGAGCCTCCACAGTCACGTTCTCCCACGAATCCCTCAACCGAGAAATCTCCGCTCAGCGAATCCAGTTCGTCCCTGGGTTCCGTGACTGACGGGCCATGCACCGCCGGCTCAATTACCTCTAGCCCAGCAGCTGAAGTTGACCCCGACAGGATGCCAACAATGGCGCGAGACGACACGGCGAGTGCAGTGGCACGCCAAGCTCACGGGGAAGTGCGTGCGTTAGTGGATTATTCAATGGAGCAGACAGCGTCAGTTGGTCTGGCATCACCACACACGTCCCCACTCACTGAGACACATGCTTACAAAGGGCAGGCCTCTAAAGAAGTGCAAGGGTCTCCCCGCCTTGAAGCCGCAATTCAAGGCTTAGAAGAAGATCACGATCCCAGCAAAACATTGTCACCACTGCCCAGTTCTACGTTAACATCAGCCACACTGGAGTCTCTAGAAAAGAAGAGCTTTCTTTATAAGGAATCACCTATCGAGGGATTGGCAACCATGATCACAAGTCCTTCTGACTTTGTCCGAGATGATGACACTCTGGCAAAAGGGGCGACTGACAAGCTGGCAACCGAGTTTCCTGAAAAGTCCTTGCCTGCCACCGAAGCCAAACACGACCTTGTGGTCGTGGCAAATTGTGCGGAAGATCAATCTCCTACGAAGCAATCTCCCTGCGGTGACCTCTCAGATGAAAAGGTACTCAATCTAATGCAGGAAGTTGAAGCCGATATGGCGATGCTGCCCGCTGACATTGGCAAAGAATCTGAGAAGTTAAACAAACACGACACGCAAACGGTAGTGGCCTCAGAGGCAGCGGCCATGTTGGTTGAGGCTTCCTTCCTCGCTGGCAGAGAAGTTTTCGTGGCATTGACAGAGAGCCCAGTATCCCCCGAAACCTCGCTTTCGCCACTCTCCTCGCCCATCTCCCACAAGGCAACTCCTCCATCAGGTGACAAACACCTGGGCAAGGTCATCACACATTCTCCGGTCTCACCGCAGGAGTCGCCCGTTACCAAGAAGCTCTGCTCCTCCACGTCTCCCATGGCCGACACTAGTACCATCATGACGCCGTCGCTTGACAGTTTGATTGTGGCCTCCAAGGTCGCGACAGAGGCCCCAGTGTCGTCCTTGATCGAGACGCAGGATGACAAAGGTGTCCTCGAAGACTCGCTGACGTCATCCACTGGGATGTCTCTGCCATTGCGAGGTCAGAGGGAGCTTCATGGGAGCATCGACGCGACACGGAAGAGGTCGCCCATACCACCAGAAAAATTGGAGTTTGGGAAGCAGCCAGAGTTTTTCAAGGCGGACACGAAGATGACTCTCTACCCCATCGGTGTCGTCTGTGACACGGCCAAGAAAGATACGGAGAGGCCAGATGAGCTCAACATCTCCGAACCACCGGACGTTGGGTCTCCCTCGAAAATGACTGCTGCTAACAATGCTGGTGAGTCAGGTGATGCAAGTCCGTGCAGTGGCAGCAGGAGCCCTTCGAAGTCACCAGCGGACCCCAAGTCGCCTACCTCACTCAAAGATTCTTCAGCAACATCCAAAGATTCCCTCTCACCCGATGACAGCGACACCAAAACTCCGGACACATTCGACCTGAAGCTCTCAGCCGGTGACGACCTGACGGCCCGAGATGACCACGGTGAGGAGGAGGAGGTGCCAGGATTTACTGCTGGGCATCTTGACAGAGTCGCCCCCACAAGAGAGCAGCTCGAAAAGCCGGCAGGTGGCAGCCCAACTTCTAAATCGCCCTTCTCAGAAGATTCACTTAAAACCCCTGAAGACGTGGAGGCTCTGGGGATGCAGCTGGGGCTGCGGACGGACACCACACTTCCCACTGAGCCAACAGACATCCAGAAGCAGTCGGCGGAAAAAAAAGAAAAGGAAAACAGATTATCCAGCAGGAAATACAAAAATCCATTTGAGTTGACGGACGATGAGGAATCACCACTGTCTCCGCCGCCAGAGTACAGTCTCATCCAGCCCCTGGCATCCAGGCTGTCTCCACTGCACGACTTCTATGCCGATGTCTGCAGCAAAGGGAAATCTCCGTCACCATCGAGCCCCCCGAAGGTCGCGCCGCTCGCTAGCGCTGAGTCTCCGGAGGGGCCCCTGTCGGTGACGCTCGCTCAGAAACTGCACGATGGGGAGAAGGACATCACCTCTGTGGAGAAGCCGCCACCCGACTCGGTCACACCGGAGGATGTGGAGTGGAACAACAACCTCCCGCCGTACGTGCAGATCGACCGCATGGCGAGTGCCTCCTACTCCATGATGGGGACCTTCCCGGGGCACGACTACAAATACTTCTACTCGGCATTCACTGCGGGAGAGATACCCGGTGTGGACACAGGCAAGGCGGAATCTAAGGGGTCGCTATTGGGGAAGACCGACAGCGCCGACAAGGAACAGCACCACCATGCTCTCCGGCTGCAGTCGACTGACGTGGACCTGACGTTATCACCCCTGATGCCTTCACCTCTCAGCGACTCGTCAGTGTCTCCTGGTGCCCAGTCGCAGGGCTCAGTGGACGGCTTCGAGCGGGAAGTTGCCACCCGATCGACGGGTGCCACCCCACCAAAGCTGACGGGTGTGACTGGAGGTCACAGTGGGATAGAGCCACTCACCTCGGCGCCGCTCGAGATCAATGCGGAACCTTCAAGCGAGAGTTGCAGGGATATGGCGACGGAGTCCCCCATGGAACGGATGTTACCCGTGCCACCCTCTCAGGAAACACCGGATCACGAGCTGCTCCCTGCCGCTGGAGGAAACAAGGGTCTTTCTGAGTCACCCGGCAAGCCCGACTTTCGGGAGGCTGAGGTCTCGGCCCCGACGCCACCGTTAGAGGAGACCTACTCGCCTGACTCATTGCTCGAATTGCCCGTACGCCCGGTACCGCCGCTCCACGCTGGGGAGGCGGCTCCCACGGCAAACGAGGCTTCTGAGACAAAACTCGATACGGAGCTCGGCTGGGCACTACCGCCGCTGCACACATCCCGCCCCTCACCCGCAGCAGTGTCTCCAAAAGACTCACTCTGCTCTAAAGAATCTGGGTCGGTCCACCAAACTGGAGCCACGCTGCCCGAGAAGTCACTAACAGGAAGTTCTTCGTTCACCCTCGAGGAGAAGGTGGTGGCACAGGGCGTGGGGGAGAAGACTCATGTGATCCCGAAAACCGAGCCGATGCTGCTGCTAGAAGCTCTGTCTCCCCCGTCGTCTCGTCCTGCGAGTCACTTGCCACCAATGTCACCACCCACTTCCCCACCGCTCTCCAAGTCTCCTGCAGCAGAGGCGTCGCTGTCACGGATGGAGCCTCCATTCCTTCCTGACAGATGGTGCCAGTCTTCGACAACATCGGATGTGAATGGAAAGGTGGTGCATGACGAGGTCGAGCATCACCATAGTGCAGCATCACCACCGACGGTGGAGACACCGCCACAGTCATCATTGCCAGCGACCAAAGCCGTATCGGTCAAATCGATCATTCATATTTCGGAGAGTTCCACGGCACCGCCCGCCTCTGCTGAGCTCAAACTCTACGAACCAGTGTTGCCTGCGTCGCCCACGTCACCCGTTTTATCCGCATCGCCCATGTCGCCCACGTCACCCCTCAAAATAACAGAAAAACAACTCCAGAAGGAAGCAAGCATTTCCGAATTGGTTGCAAAGCCAGAGGGTATCCATGTACACAAAGCTCCTGGAGCAGACGCCCCCCGCACCACCGAGGTGCGTTGCGCCCAGGAGACGGCGTACACTGAGGCCTCTCGGTGTCATCCTCACGAGAAGATGCTCGCTGTGCAGGCAGCCACCTACTCGCCCGTGTCGCCCGACACGTCATCCGTCACCGAGCCGTCCCGCTCCTCCGGCTCCCCGCCACACTCGCCGCCGCTCAGCTCTTCGTGCGCCGACAAGGAGATCAGCTCGTGTGGCCGGCAGGACGAGTCAGCGAGCACCCTCTCGTCCACGTCCCCCGGCTCGCCCGGCAAGTCGCCCGGCACCGAGTACGGCGATGGCCCTCGGTTCCTGCTGGAGGTGAACCACCCCCGGGCACCGCTCGAAATGGATGAGCCGACTGCGCGCTTCGCCTCCGATTTGGACACCAAACCCAAAGCGGAGGCCGAGGTTCACTCAGACGGGACGGCTGCGAGAAAGCCGCCAGCAAGGGACAGCAACAACGGCCCAAGGGACGACCGGCGCTCCCCAGAATCAGCGATGTCACCCCCCGCGATGCGATCGCCTACGACAAAGTCACCGATTTCGCCCAACGCACAATCTCGCAGTGATTTTCCGACTAAGAAAATGTCTCCGGCCCACGATGCATCCACGGAGTTTGGTGGAGGGGCCTCCACCGGTGGGGAGTTGATGCTGACCAGCTCACCCGAGGGCAGCCCGCACAGCCCGAGGGGCACTGCGCCACCACTTCCAATTGAGACGACTGTCGTTGCGTCCTCCATTGTCACCCACAAGTTCCTGGCCGACGGCACCTCCCCTACGGTGGTTGCGCTGATGGAGCAGGCATCAGGCGGTGGCGAGAAGCGGCACCACCGCGAGTGCAGCCGTGTGCCGCTCACCCTGGAGGGCATCGTACTCGCATCCCCGCACACGGGGGGTGGCGGGGGGGGTGCGCGGGTCCACGTGAGCCCCACCGAGGAGAGCCCCCCCTCGTCCGTCAGCGACTCACTGCCCACGCCTACTGACTCGGACATGCCGCTGGAAACCGAGGAGTTCCACTCGATCGCCGGAGATACGACGCTTGACTCGGAGGACGAGTCTGAGACGATCCAAGCTGACATTTCCGTCGCTCAACCAGAGCAGGCCTCCTCCTCCTCGATCTCCTCGGTTCGGGACGGGCCCCTGCAGCCTTTTGCCCCCAAGGCTCTGCCGGACCCGCAGCCACCGCCGCCCGACCCCGGCATCCGCATGATGGACTCGGCAGCCTGGCCGGCCGAGAAGGACCCCGGCCGACTCACCGTGAAGAAGGAGCTCAAGGACAAGCCGAAGAGCAGGAAGTCGACGAAGTCTCCAGCCAGGAAGAAGTCGGGGAAGACGTCGGTGGTGAAGACGAAGGAGAAGGAGGCGGAGAAACTCGCCAAGGCCGAGGGGAAGGAGATGAAGAACGCCACCAACTCGGCCAAGCTCGGTGCTAACCACGCCAAGTCCCGTGAGTCACCATCATGTCATGGTAACACAGAGAGGCTCACCACCCTCCACAACACTGAGTGCCGCACACGACCCTTAGGTCCGTTATCACAGCTGTGCAGTTATACTGCAGTAATTTTCCCGTGTGATATCCAGCGGATCTCGATCACAAATCGGTTTCCATCCAAACGCAGACACCGATTCAAGGACCGTAGCGGGTTTGACCAAGTAGTGACCATCACAGTGTTAATTTGTGAGCTAAGTTTCCTCCCCAATGCTCGGTTCTTGCATCACTAGCATTGTGCTGGGGCGATGGCATCTTGTGGCGTCGACTAGAAGACGTCGCACGGATTTGTGCTTATAGCAGGATTGCGGGATGTTGTAGCGGCGATGGCTTTGGAGAGGCCTTCATCCAACAGTGGATCGAGCGTGGCTAATGGTTTCCTGTTTCGGGATAGCAGTGCATTGCGTTCCTTTTCTTCGTGATGCTTCGCCTGCCACATTGGAAGCATCATTAATTGGATGATCATGAGCCTGGTGATGTCTCCAGAGTAGTGGGCTGAACCTTGCGAAACAAGAGAAACGCTTGACACGGCTACCCTGAAAGAACCTCTCTTGAGAATGATTTTCACACACCAAGCCGTGACAAACCCACGTCGATACTTTAGATGTTGCGTCAACATCTGTGATCTAGATTTTTAGTACGAGGAGGTGAACTCGCCGATGCCAATCAGCGCTCATAGAGTCAAGGTTCGTGACCCGCGAGCCGATGCTTTCACCTGCTTTCAACAACTGGATGACCTCATGGATGTTTGGGCTAAACTCAATGTTTACTTTGCTGAAAATATCAATGTTTGGTTGCAACACACAGAAAGTGCTAATACTAATTAATAGCTATTTTGGTTACAATTTTGAGGAACAGAGTATTGGTAAAAAGTATATATTGTACTTAATGGTTTGTTTATTATCAACAAAACGTATTATTCTCAGAATAGTAAAAATTGGAGTTAGCATAGGGGGGCGCGGTGGTGGCACAATGAGTAACGCTGCCAACTCACGACAAGAAGTCCCGGGTTCGATTCCCGGCTTGAGTGCCTTTCTGTGTGGCGTTTGCGTGTTCTCTTTCTCCCCCCATGTCTGTGTGGGTTTTCGCCGGGTACTCCGTTATCTTCCCACCGTCCAAAGACACGCTTCTGCATAGCTTAATTGGCCTGTTAAATAATGTGCCCCTCGATGCGCAGGCGTCACATCCTGAGTATAGCCCCGCCTTGTACCCCGTGTTTACCGGGACATGTCCGTCCCACCCGCGACCGTGTACAGGATTATGCGGATATTGATGCTAATGATCCACAAGACCGTCCAATTCCACCCTTATGCCCCCCCCTCCCCGTCTCTCCCTACTCTCTCCTTGCAGCCACAGCTACGGTTCCCCCAGGTTCGCCCATCTATGTGGACCTGGCTTACATTCCCAACCACTGCAGCGCCAAGACCGTACGTGGCTTTTGCTGTGCACGCACCCCACGTGCTCACTACCGTGCACACACACACGCTGCTGCTACTGGGCTTCCCCGACGTCTACTTGGCCCCTCATATGAGTACCTGAGTGTGTGTGTGTATGTATGAGGGAGGGGGGGGGGGCGGTAGCGCAGTGGTCATCGCAATTGTGCTACGAACTAACACTAGGGACTATTTACTGATATGATCCTAGGCCCCCCTAGGTCGGCTCACCCTCAAGTGAGTACCTGGTGCGATGTACAAACATCACCACTAGGAAGATAAAGGCGGTCGGTCGTGGTATGGCAGCCCACTCACCCCCCCCCCCCCCCCCGGAGCAGGAATTCCTCAAGTTCGAGTCCAGGCTCGGATTCATTTCTGTGTCTGCCAAAACAGGCTCCGGCTCCGTGACCTACCATCGGAATTAGCTGGGTCTGATGACTAGATATTTTATTATTATTGCATATTGCTTAAAGTTTTGCTGACTGGAGGTATAGTCAGGTGCGAAGGATGCGCTAGCTACAGTAACGTTTTTCTTAAATACATCATCTGGTCACGTGGCTCAGCAGCAGTAACTGACAATCGGAAGGGAGCAAATTCAATCACTTTCCCATCTTTCTGCATCTTATATCTCCATGTCACTGTCTCCCTGTCTCTTTCCCTATGTCTCTCCTCTTTCCTCATGTCTCCGTGCGTCTCCCGATGTGTCCCCATATCTCTCCCCATGTCTCCCCCTGTATCTCAAACGTTTCCCCGCGCATTCCCATATCTCTGCGTGTCTCTCTCGCCCCTGTATTCTCCCGTCACCCCCCCGTGCGTCCTTGTC